>VXAU01006073.1:55458-67421 GCA_013399695.1 Formicarius rufipectus
GAGGAGCCCCACGAGCCCCCAGCGGGCACTGGCAGCACGGTGCCCACGACGCTCTCCTGCGGGCAGGAGCTGATGATGGGGCCGGGGAAGGTGAGGACCACGGGAGGAGGGTAGACCACGGCTCGGGAGTCCGCGCACGAGGTGAGACACGGCTGGTTCCAGGCGTCCACCCAGGGCTGGGGACACGTCACGTCGCAGGGGGAGGAGCAGCCGCTGCTCATCATAGCTCCTGAAGACATCTTTGGGGATGGGCACACACCTGCAGGGGCACACAGGGCAGAAGAACAACACTCCAAGTGTCAGAGGGAGAAGAATCCTGCTCTGGTCTTTCACCAGCATGGAAAAGGGGGAGAGGAGAGTTAAGAAAGATTCGGGTTTGTCCCCCTTCTGCATTTTTCTGAATATGTTGGCACTAATCTCTGGTATTTCCCAAGGTTTCTGCTGCTCTGGAAATGCTGGGGGTCTTGGAGAGCAAAGCCAAACTCCATTTGGCTTTGGAAGTGGCTCATCTTCAAGGTTTTCTTGGATATTAAGACAAATTTACATAGAATGGTGGTAGTGGAGAATATTAAATTGATCCAAGTGAGCAGCATCTACTGCTCATGGGCTGCTGTGAAACATCTTTTGGAAGGGAGATAAACCTGCAGCACAGGCAAAGGAGTGAAATTCAGATGCCTGTGCTGCTCTGAGCCTTTCCACAGTCACCACTATGATCCCAGGAATACTTTCCTGGTAGAATGAATTATTGCCTTATAAACATGAGAACAACTCTTGGGGAGAGATCTTTACTCCAGCTCTGCTCCATTCTGAATTAAAGCCAAGCTGTGAGTTGTTAAGTTGTAACTTCCTCATCAAATAGTCAGGGTTTAATTGGCACTTTCCCTTTGTGGTCTGGAAGAACAAAGGCTCCCATTTTAAGATCTGCATCTAATGGTTACTATGATTGGCTGCAAAAACCTCACCTACCTAAGAAACAAAGGTAATATTACAGGATAATATGGGTTGGAAAACACCTTCAAATCATTTGCTGAGTACTGACATTGAATTCTATCCCAAATTAAACACTGATAAGGACATGCCAGTTAATAGAAAGGAAATTAAAGACACTTAAATTCCCAGTGATCTTACAGAATCACAGAATCATTTGGGTTAGAAAAGACCTTCAAGATCATCAAGTCCTTATCATTGCTGAGTATTGACAATGAATTCCTTCCCAAATTAAACACTAACAGCCACATCTCAATTAACAGAAAGGAAATTAAAGGCACAGGACTTACCAGGCTCGAAGAGAAAACGCGACTGAGGAGAAGTTGCTGGAGAACCTGGAGGAAACTCGGGGTTTTTATACTCCTCCCAAGAGCTTCCAGGCCATGCAACACACTCCGGGCCACACCACTCAGCCAGCGACACATTTTGCTGTCTAAGCTCCTTCTAATTGTAATAATTGCCTTGATAAGTAATAATGGTTAGTAAATCAGCTCCTCCTCATCCAATATGAGCATCACGCCCTTTGTCTGACTGTAATCCTTAAATGGTTTCTGTAGGAATTTTGGGATTGGGGCCGTTTCCTGACCTTGTTTGACTCGTGCACTGAGTTGCCTTGGCAGGGAAAAGGCCTCAGGTTTTCTCTTAGGCAACATGAAATCGGCAGTTTTGGTTTTCTGAGGAGAAATGTTTTCTGTTCCAGGGAAGAAATTGAAATTTAGGATTGTGCAGAGTTGGGAAAACTGCAAGTTTTGTCTTTAGACCTCCTCGGGTGGGGAAGGTCTTTATTTTGCTGTTGAACACCCATCCAAGGAACTTCTTACATTGGGATTTAATCAAATTAATCTGTTGGGTGCCCAAGAGAGCACAAGGAAGCACCATGTGAGAGCATGGAGTAATTGTATTATCACAGTTCTCTTTTACCACCTTTCAGTGGGACACACAGTTGTTGTCCAGGAGTCACTATTTGAGGGGAAACCCCAGGTATTTTTGGCTGTGGAATGGCTGCATGTAGAGGATATAAAGGTGATTTAATCTAAAACTAAAGAAAAGAGGCTTGAGAATGGGAAGGACTGTTTTTCTGGGAGGAGAACCACAGTAGTATTCCTGCAATTAGAAACCTCGTCCATTGGGAGGTAGAGATACAAAAGTATAAATGGGAAGAGAGATCTCTAAGCAAAGTTTCCTTTGTTAATAACCAGAAAGATCATGAGAATTTCAGATGTGATGGATGTTTTTGTGTGGTTATAACAGGCAAACATCACACCCAAACATCAATGCCACCAAACCCCAAGTGGGATGTTTTGTTTCTAAATAAAAGCCAAGCGAAGAGATTCTGGATTTGACCCTCAGAGCTGTGGGACTGAATGGAGATGGTTGGGTTTCCATGTTCCTCCTGGAGAGGGTGGTGAGGCTTTGGAAGGGGCTGCCCAGGGAGGTTTGGAGTCCCCACCCCTGGAGGTGCCCAGGGAACGCCTGGACATGGCACTGAGTGCCAAGGTGGGATGGGGCACAGGGTGGGCTCAATGGGCTTGGAGGGCTTTTCCAACCTCAGTGATTCTGAAATCACTCCATATTCCAAGTTTTAATGATTATAATGGTTCCTCTAACTCATATTCCCAAATTTCTGGTGTTCCCGTACCCAGTCAGAAAGTGGAGCACAGGGAGCTGATTTGATTAAGATCTTGCAACAGAACATGAACAAGTCCTGTCAGGCGCCAGTGGCAGCCCTTGATGTGACAGCTTTGCTTGTCAGCAACTCTGGGTTGACTCCTCAATTAATGTGAAACTTTCTGGTTTCCTACACTTGGGTTGAGACATCTCAATTTACATGAAGAACCAACCCCAGGCCCTGCTGTTGGTTCTCCCGGTCCAGCACTTCATCCACCCCCTCCTCCCAACTATTTCCAAGGCAGGTTTTGAAGGAAAAAGTGAAATATTGTGGACCAAAATCCATTTATCAGACCAATAAAAGCCAAACATGCATCTATGCTGGTTCCAGCTTCAATTCCAGGGAGGGCCAGGGCCAACATCAGCTGTGGGGGTCAGAGCAGGAGATCAAACACAAGGTGAGCAGGGCTCGTAACGTGACTTGGAATTAATAAGAAAATTATCACGTCACTTCGGAGAACAATTAGGCCAATTAAAGAAATCAGCCATCCAGCAAAACATGGTTTGGCAACACGTAGGAAGCTCTTACACAAAGTGTGGCTCACATCCCACTGGTGGTCTGAGTAGCTATAAAAGAGCTCTCTGAGCTGCTCAGTCCCATCAACGACAACTCTTCTTCTCTGCTGCTCCAGACCTGGTGAGTTGGGCCTTCTTGGTTTTCTCTATGAACCAAGAGCAAAGGATATTCTGTCTTTAGCTGAGGACTTGCTCTCCTGCAGAACCTCTGCTTGACTTTTCCATGCTTGAAAACTTAGAGTCTATGAAATGTCTGCCTTTTTTAGACAGAGTTGATGAATTCTGCGCCTGGGTCTCCTCAGGCACTTGGATCAATTCAATATTGTCCACTGCCACTGTCATGTGTTTATTATAATCCAGCAAAACCTGCTGCTCTGAGCAGCACAGACATCTGAATTTCACTCCTTTGCCTGTGCTGCAGGTTTATTTCTCTCCCAAAAGATGTTTCACAGCAGCCCATGAGTAGTAGATGCTGCTCACTTGGATCAATTTAATATTCTCCACTACCACCATTCTATGTAAATTTGTCTTAATATCCAAGAAAACCTTGAAGATGAGCCACTTCCAAAGCCAAATGGAGTTTGGCTTTGCTCTCCAAGACCCCCAGCATTTCCAGAGCAGCAGAAACCTTGGGAAATACCAGAGATTAGTGCCAACATATTCAGAAAAATGCAGAAGGGGGACAAACCCGAGTCTTTCTTAACTCTCCTCTCCCCCTTTTCCATGCTGGTGAAAGACCAGAGCAGGATTCTTCTCCCTCTGACACTTGGAGTGTTGTTCTTCTGCCCTGTGTGCCCCTGCAGGTGTGTGCCCATCCCCAAAGATGTCTTCAGGAGCTATGATGAGCAGCGGCTGCTCCTCCCCCTGCGACGTGACGTGTCCCCAGCCCTGGGTGGACGCCTGGAACCAGCCGTGTCTCACCTCGTGCGCGGACTCCCGAGCCGTGGTCTACCCTCCTCCCGTGGTCCTCACCTTCCCCGGCCCCATCATCAGCTCCTGCCCGCAGGAGAGCGTCGTGGGCACCGTGCTGCCAGTGCCCGCTGGGGGCTCGTGGGGCTCCTCTGGGGGGTCGTATGGAGGGGGCAGCTCCATGGGGGTCTCCTATGGGGGCGGCTCCACAGGGGGAATAGGTGGCTCCTATGGGGGCAGCTCCATGGGNAGCTCTTCCTACCGGGGCTTTCGGAGGGGCAGCAGCGGCAACTGCGGCTACTTCTGAGGCGACCACATCTGGCGCAGCTGCAGCAGCAGCGCCGGGCTGTGCCGAGCTCCCGGGGAAGCTCCGAGCCGGCGCTGTCCCGACGCTGCGGCTTCGCTGCTCCCCGAGGAGCTGCAGCGCTTCCCAAAATCCCCGGGGACCATCCCGTGTGCTCCGCGGGACCGAATTCCCCGCCCCTACCCCGTGTTGCCCTCTCATTAAAGTTCTGTTGCATCGCTATTTTTGTGCCTTATGTTTTCTTTCTCCCCTTTTCACCTGCAAACCTCTTTTTGAATGTTTTTTATTTTTAATTGGGAAACACTTTGCCCTGAGCCAGGTGAAAACCTTCGTGTTTGGGGCACCCCCTTAGCTGAGAGCAGGAATTTGGAGCAGTGGGAAACCTTCCACCCTGGGACACATTCCAGGATTCCCATGGCTGAGCTGGAATTCCACCCCTGCACAGTGTGGGATTTCACCTCCTCCTGACAGTGTGGAACTTCATAATGAGCTCAGACAAATTATCTAATTGTTTTCAAATTGAACTGGTTTCTTCAGCTCTATTAAGGTTTTGCTTGGAGCTGATGGCTTTATTGTCTGCAATCATTAATAACAGATTAAAAGTCCTTAACTCGAGCAATTAGTTGTGTATCATCTAATTTTCTACCTCCAGAGAAGCTGTCAATCAAAATCTTTTTTAATTGCCATTTTCATCTTGGCTTTAGAGAGAGAAAAATATCAATTTTCCAAGTCAGGAATCTGTCATAGGGATATTTTCTGCTTTGGCTCTGCTGACAATCCCTGTGTTTCAGTTCATCCTTCTCCACTTTCTGCACATTAGAAATCCTGTTGTTCAATATGAAGCATTAAAAAAAAAAATGCTTTTAAAACTCCTCCTTGGTTTCCTGCTCTCCCTCACCTCTTTCCCAAGGAGCATCAAAGGGAACAGAGCAGGTTTTAAGACATCTTTAGCCTTCAACAGACTTGGAGACGACTCACCCGTCGGTCTCTTTGTGCTTCCACTCCCAGGTGGAGCTTCAGAAAACAACAGCACGAGGTGTGATTTCTGGTCTTGTGTCACCCACCCCTTAGGAAATCCTCTCTTGCACACCCTGCTGAGGTGAAAGCCCATTTTGCTGTGGTAGAACTGCAGCCGTTTGGTGGGACCACAGTCCAAAGAAGCTTCCATAGGTCTTCAAAGTGTTCGGCACTGGAAGCTTGAGGTGCCAAATCAAGTGGTTTCTTCTGTGGCTTTTCTTTGGGTCTCATTCCCAGTCCTCAAAGAAATGTGGGTTTGTACTTATGGACATCCTTCAGGCACTTTTGGTAAGGTGTTCAAGTTGCCTAAAGCTCAGACAGCTGCAGGGGACCACAAGAATTCCAATAAACTGATTTTAAATGAAACATGGTGATGGAGGGGATGGAGTCAGGCTCTGCTCCCATGGAACAGGGACAGAACAAGGGGAAACGGCCTCAGGCTGTGCCAGGGGAGGGGCAGGTGGGACATGAGGAGGGATTTCCCCATGGAAAGGGTGGTGAGGCTTTGGAAGGGGCTGCCCAGGGAGGTGGTGGAGTCCCCAGCCCTGGAGGTGTCCCAGGAAGGCCTGGACATGGCACCAAGTGGGCACAGGGTGGGCTTGGGGACCTTTCAGGGCTTTTCTACCCTCAGTGATTTTATTCTGACTGTGAACAAACAGAATCCTCCAGAAGGGCAGAGCTGGGATAACCCACAGAGTGCAAAGTAAAAACCCTCATGACTTTCCAGCCTTCAGCTCATCTCACCCCTCACCTCTCTGTTCCTACACCAGCACAAAACACTGAGCCACCACCTCCAGAAACCTCTGCTGCCCCACAAGGAACCACTGAACTCTTTTGTCCTTAAATCTGGAGTGCTTCATTCCACCCTCCCTTTCCCAACCCCTTGATTACTTAAGCAATTACCATCAAATTACCATAAAGCCACATAATTGGCTGCTCACAGGCTCCGAAACCAGCTCCAGGAAGTGTCAGGAGTTAGAGGAAAGGATCAGAGCAAAATGGTCCCTCAGAAGAAGAAAAGCTCCACAAAAATCTGACAATGCACAAGAGTTTTACTGGGATACAGCAGGGAATGAGGTGGCACATGACACAAAGCAGGCACTCCCTCGAGCATTCTCTGTCCAGGAAGAGTCCACCTTCCACCCACTGTTGTCCTCCTGTCACAGTTGTGTTGACAAACTCTGTCTCAGGCCTTTCAACTTATGATCTTTTCCTCCCGTGGGCCCATTAAATGAGGACCAGGCAGTGCAGGGTGATTACTGAAGCTCTCACTGATAACAGGCAAAGGGAAAAAAAGCAGGAAAGAGTCGTGGCCCCAGTTCTCAGAGGTGGCTTTAGAGACTGGTGGAATGTCACTCTGATGACCACACTGGATTTCCAATGGGAACTGACCCCTTCTTTGATTATGGTTTATCAAATGAGGTCCAGAAGGACCAACGTTCTGGTTCTGCTTTCAGCAATGACTTGAACTGCTGTCGAGCAATGTGAGGTGGCTTTGAAGTTCAGCCTCACTTCTGAAGAATTTCAGGAAGAATTTTCTGTTAAAACATTGGAAGAGGCTGTCCAGAGAGGTTTGGAGTCCTCACCCCTGGAGGGGGAACGCCTGGACGTGGCACTGAGTGCCAAGGTGGGGATGGGGCACAGGGTGGACTTGGTGACCTTGAAGGGCTTTTCCGACCTCAGTGATTCTGTGATTCTGAGTTTGAGCTCCACCTTGGAGCACAAAGACCTGGTGACTTTTGGGTGGCTCCACCAGCACCCTCCTGACAAGGCTCTGAGCACAACAGTCCCAAACAAGTTTTGATACCTAATTGGGTGAAATTACTCAGAGGGCTGAGGGCTCAGAGCTCATGCCACGTGTCACTCCAACCCCATTTACCTGTGCTTTGCTTTGGGCACTGGATGCAGGGAGGGTTGCAAAGCATCCTGACCCCCCATCTAAGGTGGGGTTGGTGATTCCTTTGGGAGGGATTATCCCTAAATCTACAGCTTAAACATGGATTGTGTGACTGACACACCTTCCTTGGAGTCATTGAAGAGGAGTAATCCCAGACATCATCTCCTGCTTTGTTTGGCTCCAGGATGATGCCAAAAGGCTTTTTTTTTTTTTCCATGAAGTCTGGGACAAAAGGAAACTTTTGGGTGTTGGGTTCCTGTCACTCAAAGCAGGGCTGTAAATGAAGCAATAAATAAGAGCTGAAATGATCACAAGGGTTAAAAGAGGATCTTTTTCCTTCTAAGTGACACAAATTTAGTCAATAATGGATGATCTCATGTCCTCCTTATTGTCTAAAAGTTGTATAAAAGGGGAGAGAACTGAGAAGTCTTCTATTCTTCCAGCTCTCCACTGACTTATTCCTCCAAGACAACAGGGTAAGTCTGACTTCATTGCACTTCTCTGTAGCTACAGAATAGTCAAAACTCCCTTCTTTGGTTCTTTGCTCTTGCAAAATTCTAGCAATTTTAGAAAAGACAGAAGAGTAGATTTAACAAGAATCCTTAGAAAGGCTGAGGGAAAGGGAAGAACAGATCGAGGAAGATTTTCCTTGGAGGCTTGTTGAGATTACAGGCAAATCTCCCTGTAGACCTCCTTGGAAAAGAGAATTAATGGGACTTCTCTGAGCAAGGAATTTTATAAGGATCAGGTAATTCAGTCCCAGAGAAGAGAGTGAGAATAGGAGGTGTAGGGGGTAGGAAAGGAAGAACTGAGAGGCCTTAAAACAGGTCAGTGAGGAAGGAAATTGCAGGGGAAATGGAATCTGGGAGGGAGGTTTGAACTGGGAGCAGATGAGCAGCTGGAGGAGAAGGACAAGGTGCCCCTGGCTCAGAACCTGCTGGCACCTGACTGTGGTGCTTTCTTACCTGCAGGTTGAACCTCCCAGATTTGCCTCAAGTCCCCAAGAATGATGTTGAAGAACACCAGCCCTGAGTGCCTGCCCAGCTGGGAGGTGACATGTCCCCAGCCCTGTGCCTACAGCAGGAACCTCGAGCCCTGTGTTGCATCCTGTGGTGACTCCAGAGCCGTGGTGTTTGCCCCACCAGTGGTCCTCACCTTCCCAGGCCCAACTCTCAACAGCTGCTCCCAGGAGAGCATTGTGGGGACATCATTCCCCCCATCGTTTGGTGCTCTGACCCCAGACAGCTCCAATGAGTCCTGTGAGATGGGAGGTTCCTGGGCTTCTGGGGGAGTGGCAGGGATGGGAGGCTCCTTCGGGTCTGGAGGCTCCTTTGGGTCTGGGGAGTCCTTTGGATCTGCGGGCTGCTTTGGGTATGGAGGTGCCTCAGGGATTGGGGGCTCCTTTGGTCCAGGGGGAATGTCAGGAATGCAGAGTTCCTTTGGATCTGGAGGTCCCTGTGGGTATGGAGCTATGCCAGGGATGAAGAGTCCCTTTGGATCTGGAAGTCTCTGTGGGTATGGAGCTATGCCAGGGATGAAGAGCCCCTTTGGCTCCAGGGGTTCCTTTGGCTCTGGGGGTTCCTGTGGATATGGAGGCTCCCCAGGAATGGGGGGCTGTCACAGCAAGAGGTTCTACAGCACCCACCGAGGCTCCCACCTGGGAAACCTGTCCTAAGACAGCCCCACCACAACCTGGGAGATGAAAAGGCAGGATCCAGATCCTCAGCTGGTGTTCAGAAATGGGGAAATCCCATTGCATGAGCTGGAGCCACCCTCGCTCAGCACCCCAAAACCAGGCTCACACCTCCTTCTCACCTCCCACCCCAGTGGTCTCATGGGATGGGGTCTCTCCTTCGGCTCTCATTGTCCTTGCACTGTGACCTTCCTGCTGGAGTGGAAATGCTTTGGAATTGCAAGAGAGACTTCACTGCCAAGATTTCAGCTGAACCTGGTGATGTGCAATGCCCTTTGTCACGGGCATGGGTGGCTTTGGCTGCCTTGGGACTGTGGGATGGATCAGCAGTGAAGTCCACTCTTCCATTCTATACCACTTATTCCATGTCCTATTAAAGCTCTTGTTGAATTGCATGAGTAGCTCTCTGGTTTTCCTTTCCACAGAATCACTGAGGTTGGAAAAGAGCTCCAAGATCATTGAGTCCAACCTTTGACCACCACAAAATTAGGTCAATCCCTAAGCCTTCCAATCTTATTGGAAGGGAAGCATTCTTGCACATTTTAGTGGCTGAGTCTGGCAGGGGGTCAGATCCAAGTGCACATTTCAACCTGAGAACATCCTGGACAATTCTGAATGAGAAGGATAATTCTGGACAGTGGAGAATTCTGGATGAGAAGGATAACTCTGGATAATGTGCTTTACAGAGGGTGGGTGGTCAATGCACCTACACTCAGCCTCACCCAGAGGGTCCCAAGGCTGATCCAGGGCTGTCCATAAAAACTGCCCTTCATGTGGCTTCAGAGAAGGTGATGCTTTCCCAGTTTATGAAGGACAGTTCCACCCCCACACCAGTCTTGCTCAATGGGCTGCAGAAGGAAGGTGGAGTCATGGGAGGCAAAACTTCTGGGCTGTTGCTGCCACAACCTTCTCTGCAGCCAAAGCCAAGGCTGAAACCACAATGCTCTTCAGAGCTGAGCAACGTCCTGGGTTCACTCTGTCTACAAGAGTGTGGAGCTCCAGGATGAGAGGGGATGGCTCCACACTGACACAGAGTCTGGATGTCAGGAAAAAATCCTTCCCTGGGAGGGTGGGCAGGTCCTGGCACAGGTTATTTATTCCATGGCTGCCCCATCCCTGGAAGGGTCCAAGGCCAACTTGGAGCAACCTGGGATAGTGGGAGGTGTCCCTGCCCATGGCAGAGGGGTGGAACTGACTGATTTTTAAAGTCCCTTCCAACCCAAACCATCCCATGATTCCACAAATCTGGGCATGGGAAGCAGACCCTGAACCTGTTTCTCAGGAAGTTGTGGTGGAGGTGGTGCACGAAGTACTTTGTGATCCTTGATTTTTGGAGAGCACATGGGCACCCGTGTCCCTGTTGCCCGAGGGATCCCACAGTGATGCTTAACACGCTCAGATCATTCACTGCGTTAATGCTTCAATTGAGTTGACAAATCACAAGGATTAAGACAATCAAAGGAAGGAAAGGAATGTTTTCCTTGGCACAGCAGGGCTTGCTCTGTCCTCTCTTGTCATGAATGGAAACAACTCCTCAAGAAAAATATTGATGCAGCTGCTGGGAGGAATTTCTCAGACTTGACAGCACCTGCAGAGTGCAGAACTTCTGGTCTGTCTCTCATTTGCATCCAAATGACTCCTTTCCCTTTCTTTTGACCTGGTTTCTCATTCAGATCCAGACTAACCCACTTCTCTGTAATCAGATCAATTCTTCCATCATTGAGATTAGATAAAGCAGAGCAGAGTTTTAGATTAGATAAAGCAGAGCACAGTTTTATATCAGATAAAGCAGAGCACAGGTTTATATTAGATAAATCAGAGCACAGTTCTCTATCAGATAAAGCAGAGCACAGTTTTGTATTCTGGTGGGGTCAGGACTCTGCATTTCTTTCACCCCCTGCTGAAGGTCAAAACAATCCCCTCAGGGATGTTCAAAGAGTGGCTGGGAATGATCCCAAGGAACAGACCTCACTCCAAAGGTACTTTGGTTTTGAGAGGGAGCTGCACCAAACCATCTCTCCAGAGATCCTTCCAACCTGAATTATTCTATGATTCTGTTCTATTTATTAGTATAGATACTGTGGTATAGATCAAAAAGTGGAAAAAAAACCATATTACTGAAAAATTTCTGACCCTTTTGTCTGCTGTGCAGCAGAATTAATTCCTCTCTGATGACAACACTTAATCACTGCACCAAGCTGACTTCCTCCAGACTGGTTTGCAGCTCTAGAAATGGGCTAGAATGAAAGCCAGGAGACAGGGCTGTGATGCAACAGGGCTTTAATGCCAACAAAAAGCGGGATACATTCTTGCAGGATGAGGCAACAGAGAGACAAAGAACGGGATTCCCTTTTCAGCCAGGACTACCATCAACACGGTCCTTCAGAGGAGGTCGGTGCTCCCCAGACACTCTTCTCTCAGCTTGGACACTTCCACAGGCAAGTCCCATTCCTTGTTTTACTCTCTCCAGGTTTGGGAAGTACAAAACACAACACGAGCAAGTGACAAAGTGAGGCGACATTGGGATCCTAAGCCTTGGACAAAGCGTGACGAGAGCCGGAGCAACCCCAGCTCTGAGTGACCTCAGGTGGAGCAGGGGCTGCTTGGCATGTCCACTACCAGTTGTACCCTATTTTTTTGTTGGATATTCTGCTCTCTGAAAGGGTTAAAAAGGCCCAAAGTTCCCATAGCGATACCTATAATACCCTCTGGAAAAATAGGGGGAATAATTCCTGCCAAATCCTGAGAAGTAGGAGTTGCGGTAAATGCTTCCCAAGCGTGAGAATCCACTCCCACACGAGTCCTCCCCACCATAGGAGCCCCCACAGGAGCCCCCCATCCCATAGGAGCCACCTCCACCACAGGAACCACCATACCCCATCCGTCCCCCTCCAGAGCCCATTCCTCCTCCTCCATACCCCATCCCTCCTCCTCCAGAGCCCATCCCGCCTCCTCCATACCCCATCCCTCCC
>VXAU01006073.1:67483-125481 GCA_013399695.1 Formicarius rufipectus
CCCATCCCACCACCTCCAGATCCCATCCCTCCACCTCCAGATCCCATCCCACCCCCTCCGGAGCCCATCCCTCCTTCAATTTCAGGGATGGCTGTTCCAACGATGCTCTCCTGGGGGCAGGAGGCGATGATGGGACCCGGGAAGGTCACCACCACAGGTGGGGCGTAGACAATGGCTCTGGAGTCCCCACAGGAGCTGACACAGGTCTCATTGCAGCAGTTGACGTAGGGCTGGCCACAGGTCACCTCGCAAGGAGAAGCACAGCGGGCACTGACGAGCTGCCCGTAGGAGGACATCCTTCCAGGCACCAAGTCAACCTGGAAGGCAAAGAGAGCCCAACCCTGGTCAAGGCACAGCCAGAGGAGTGAGAGAACGAGCTGGGTTTCAGTCATGGGGGTTGTTGGAGGTGTCCTGGGTGGTTTTCAGCTCTGGTGGGTGCAGGTGTGTGTGTGTTTGAGGCATCTAAACACTCAAGTTAGTCGCTGGAAAATCAAAGAATTAAGATTAATCATCATTTCTAAGGCACGAGCCATTCTAGTCTAAAGCAGCTCAGTCAAGTGAGACGAGTGGTTGGGTAGAGGCTTCTGAGTCTACTCCCACTCCTTTCTAATGCTCCATGGAATCATGAGATGGTTTGGGTTGAAAGAGACCTTAAATATCTTCTCATTCCACCCCCTGCCACAGGCAGTGACACCTTCCACTAACCAAGGTTATTCCAGCCTGGCCTTGGACACTTCCAGGGATGGGACAGCCATGGAATAACCTGTGCCAGGGCCTGCCCACCCTCCCAGGGAAGGATTTGCTGTGCAGAATTGCCGGGTCAGTCTATTCCCAAAGGGAGTTCTTGGATGAACATCCCCCTGTCCTTCTCTCACACCCTTCCCTTTGCTGTGCTTTTGGCTGGGAGTCAATCCCATGCTGACCCTGCTTTTGGAGTGACCTGTCTCCACATACAGATGCTAAATTCCCCAAAATTCCCAATACCAACACTCTGGAAATTCCCATTCCTTTCCCCTTCACCCCCACCTTGACCCTTTACACCTTGATTTTCAAGCCACGGTTTCCAAGCCAAGCATTTTTTTTTTGGAGAACCAGCTCCTTACCCTACCTCAGGGGAGGACCTGCCACGTCACATCAGTGCTCCCTGCAAATCCACGTGCCTAATTATGGGCTGATTCAGGGAAAATCTGACTTACCCAGTCACCAAGAAGACCAAGTCAGCAGAGGCAGCTCCGGGGACGGGAGTGATGAGCACTTTTATAGGCTGTCACAGAGAAGAGCAACGGGGACCCACCTTTACGTAACCACCCTCCACACCTTGGGCAACAGCCTGTTTTCCCCTGCCAAGGCCTTGCCTTGTTGCAACTGTTTTTGATCCCAGCTTGTGATTATTGGATAATTTTCAAGCCCACACAGCGGGGTGAAGGTGCTTCACCCATCCTGTGCCTTTGGTGAAAGTCTCACCGAGCTGGGTTTTCTCTTGGACACGTGAGGAGGGGTCTTTGGGGGGTTCATTCCTTTGGCTTTTGGGGCTGGATTGATGTCTTGGGGTTGTCCTCTGGGCAGATGTTCTCCTGCATGACTCTGGCACGTTCCAGGGAGAAGGTGAGGAGATACCAGAGCACTTCCTAGCCAATAATTCCATTAGAAATGTGATGAAACAGAGGCACCTGCCCAGGGTTTTACCATCTCCCAGCAGCTGCTCATCTCAAGGCTCACCCCTTCCAGAATAAACATGGAAAAGGCACTTAAGACTCTGAAGAAATTGAATTTCCCTTTGTGAATATGGTTTTTAGAGGCCAACATGAGGGGAGGAACAATTACCAGAGGAAACATTGCCTGAAGTCCAGGTCCATAATCTCAGCTTGAATAAATTCACAAGGCCTGAAAAATGCTGATATTTTGTTTGACATGGTCACATTCACACTGAAAAAAAAAAGAAAAAAAAAAGAAAAAGAAAAAAGTCTTGGTTATATTCTTGTGACAAAGGAATAAAAGCAAAGCAAGAAGAAATGAAACCAAAGACCTGAATAAATGATTTTATTTACATTTCATGGCCATGAAATCAATATAATGACCAGAGGAATGTACACAGCCAATGACAGGAAGCTGCTCAGAGCAGGGTGACTCACCTAATCTGTGGGAATTAAAAGCAACTGATAATTACAGTAACTGGCAGCTGAAGCAATTCAAGGAGTTACCAAAGCAAATATTTTAGAAAAGTTAGTAAGAACTTCAGTTCATTGTCTTGGAGGGTTTTCCAGTGTAGGGGAAAATGGTTGAAAACACAATTTTTAACACACAAAAAACCCCCAGTAGTGTGACCATCCCTTTGTCTTCCATGACTGGGGCTTTTCCTTGGCACTTTGAAGGGGCTTCTGCATTTGCTTTCTTGAAATTCAGACCCTTTTCCCCCTGAGATCCCCTCAAAAATGTAAGATACAAAATGCAAAATGCAACCCCCTGGCAAAGGTCCCACAGCTCCTCCCAGGAGCCCTGACCCTCCCCTGCCTCACATCAGAGTTCTTTTACTGGTGACCCAAACAGATCCCCCCTCCCTGCTGAAAGATAAACCCTCCTCAAAGTCCCCACTCAAACCCACCAGGGGGACTTGGCATTTTCCTGTGAAGACTTCCCTGCTCCTTCTACAGCAGAACCAAACTCACCTCCCCCTAAACCATCCCAAAGCCTCACTGAGAGTTTCCTCCCCTCATTTGTTCCTTCCTAAATCATTCCAAAACCTCACTGGAAGCTTCCTCACCTCGTTTGTTCCTTCCTAAACCATTCCAAAGCCTCATTGAGAGATTCCTCCCCTTGTTTGTTCTTCCCGGTGTGACGAAGATGTTGTTGTTGTTGTTGATGTTGATGTTGATGTTGTCAGTAAATGGATTTTCTGGTTTTAGAAATACCATTCTCTGCTCTGCTTTGCATACTGAGATCAAATCTCCCCCAAGGAAGCTGCTGCTATTTCTCCTGCCTGGGCCACGCTATAATTTTCCCTAATTGGTCTCCCAGCTCAGTTGGCTGAGAGGAAATCCTCTCTATTATTACCACACATCGGGGCAGAACATCATCCTTAACCTTCATTTTTCCACAGATTGGATCAGGGCAATTCCAGGCCAGGAAGGGCAAAACAAACACCACTGGGTTAAAAATCATAAGAAACAGAAAATAAAAATAAAGAGGTGAAAATTTGGGAATTTGTGCACAATTAAGAGGCTGCTCTGGATCCTGGACCTCCACATTTTGGACCAAGTTTGGCAGTGTGGTCTGAGCTGCCACTTGGAATCCCATTTCCAAACTCACTGAGAGTGGAGGGTCTGTATTATGGAGTGTTCTTTTGGTTGCTAATTGCAAGATTAAAGTAAGGAACTAAATTATATCACCATTCATGACCTGTATTTTCAGTGCTTCTCTACTGCTCAGACCAAGCAGGGGCTCAGTTTTGCACTTTGATATTCACTGGAGGTTGTGCTTTCCATGAATTCCCCAATAAATAAACTCCTAAAACTCTCTTATTCCTCTCCCAGCATTTGGAGCTGTCAGAGATGGTATTTCCTCTCATGTTTGTAACAGTGTCCTCCAATAACTCTGTTTTTAGAATCCAAAATGCTGCTTCTTTATTCTGTCCATCATCCCATGAAGCAAAACAAGTCCAAGCTGGATGGGGTTGTGCAACTCTGTGGTTGCCAGAGGAGAAAAGAGGATTTAGGGATGAGATTTCCTTCCAGATGTCCTTTGAGGGCACGAGAGGTTTAGAAACCCCACTGATCTTGAGATCCTGTATTCAGCCACCACTGCAAGTTCCAGTTTACATCAACACAAGGATCCATCTCTTCTGGTTTTGGTGTTTTCCACACTCCTCATTTAATCCTCCTTCAACAAAATGCACCAAGAGGAATCACAGACCTTTGCCTGCTCGTTTCCCATTTCCATGCCTTGGTCTCACCTTGAAGTATTTAAAGACAAACACAGCCCCTGTTACATGGATTTCCTCTGCCACAGAGAGCTCTGGGTGCATTTTCCAACTCCAGCCTCACAAAAGGTGGGGATCCAATAATTACACACCAAAAAAACTGGAGAATTCCTCCCCACCACCAAATGGGATTCCCTGGGAGCTCTGGAATAATGACAATGCCACGATCTCCCCAGGGGCATCTTTCATCTTCCAAACAAAACACAAGTCATGCTCTTTATTGCCCTCAGGAAAACCTGCGGGGATGTGGAATTGCAGCCCAAGGTGGAATCATGGGCTGAGTGTCATTTAGCCCTGTATAAAAGCTGGGCAAAGTGCCCCTCTCGGGCTGCCCACAACTCAAACATCACTCCAACACATTCTCCAGGTCGGAGTCACCTTGACCAGCAAGAAGGTTGGAGGATTCTGAGAGCTGCTGGGTCTTCTGAGACCCCCAGGTGTGGGAAAGGCTGATGGAGCAGCTTGGATGAGGCTCAATAAATCAGCTCAGCCCCACCCCGTCCTCCCCCTGAGGTGGAGGCTTTGCCAAGGAGATTTGCACCTTCTTTGTGTCTGAGCTGCTGAGAAGATGTCAAGAAAAGCATTGAGGAGCTGGAGCGTCTCCAGAGAATGGAAGAGAGCTGGGAAGGGGTTGGAGAAGTCCTGAGGGAGATGAGGGGGCTCAGCCTGGAGAGAATGAGGCTCAGGGGGGACCTTCTGGCTCTCTGGAATTGCCTGGAAGGAGGTTGGAGCAGGGAACAAGGAACAGGACAAGGGGAAATGGGGAAAGTGGGGAGGGGCAGGTGGGACATGAGGAGGAATTTCCCCATGGAAAGGGTGGTGAGGCTTTGGAAGGGGCTGCCCAGGGAGGTGGTGGAGTCCCCAGCCCTGGAGGTGTCCCAGGAATGCCTGGAGGCAGCACTGAGTGCCAGGGTGGGGATGGGGCACAGGGTGGGCTCGGTGACCTTGGAGGGCTTTTCCAGTGACTTTTTGGGTTCTAACAGTTGAAGGCCCTGAGTCAGAACCAGGAGCTTTCTAGGGGTGAGAAGGACCTGGTGTGACACACTCATGGAGTGACAACTCTGCATTCAGATACTGGAATGGCATTTCTGTGCCCCTTGAAGGGCTCTGAGGTTGAGCAGGACCTTCTTAAAATCCAGGTGCGGAGGAGATGAACAAAATGTCATGGATAAGGTGGGAGCTCAAGAGTTCAGGGTTTGGGTTGTTTGGAGTGGAGTGTTTTCAGGTTCCACCCTTGCAAATAATCCATGTTAATGCTTTGGTGGTGCCCGTGGCGTGTGCAGGTTCTGCAGAGTGGATTCCCCTTCCTGTGTCACCTCATGGCTCACAGAGGTGTGGTGCTGATGCCCCATTTCACAGCCATTAATTCCAGAGATATTAATTAAATCCTCATTTGGCTTCATTGCCTAATTAAACTTGCTAATCCTGGCAAAAAATCTCGGCCGCTGACTTTGAGTCCCTTCAAGGCTCTTAAACTCAATTGGTGGCACAGAAACTTGTTAAAGGAATTTATGGTTGAGTTTAAAGAGGGAGAGAGGAGGTTCTTTTCACAGAAGGGAAAGCAGCGTCCTGTTATCCAGAGGAAATCTTGGAATGATGGTGCCAGGCTCTTTCCAGCAGCAAATATTGGTTTAGAACTGATTTGTCCAGCTCAGGTCAACAAGGGTGAAACTTGAGCATGAGTAAAAAGTGCTCCTGGTTTTCAGGACCTTCATCAGGAGCTGGGAGGGAAATGGGTTCAAGATGATAAAAGGGGAATTTAGGTTGGATATATGGAAGAAATTCTGGGCTGTGAGGGTGGGCAGGCCCTGGCACAGGTTATTCCATGACTGCCCCATCCCTGGAAGTGTCCAAGGCCAGGTTGGAGCCACCTGGCTGCTGGGAGGTGTCCCTGCCCATGACAAGGAGTGGAACTGGCTGGTCTTTAAGGTCCTTCCAACCCAAACCACTGTGGGATTCAGTGATTCCAAGTTCCATCACACCTCCAAAAGGGATTCAAGCAATTAAAGCAGCCCTGCCCCTCCTGCCGTGGCTGGGCCGTGCCTTGGTCTCCCTGCCCTCATCAGAAATTCAGCTTAGTGTGCAATATTGGAATTGTAATGACAGGTTCTAATTACTGAGACCTGTAATGATTAGGTGTGTCCAAGCCTTAGATCCACCCTTCTGGATGGAGTGTCCCTAGACAGGTCGGGTCACTGTTGGGCATCAGTTATCCCCTAATGAATGATGACTGTTTGTGCCGTGGGCTGTGAAGAGAAAGCAGGTCTGCAAGGAGACGGGGGACGTTATCTTGGCAAGGAAATGAGGCATCTGGATGTTCTTTGGGCTCCCTTCCCACCCAAACCATTCCATGAGAACCGATGGAGCAGCAGCAGAAGGCAGAGGAGCAACTGGACTCCCCCTGCAAGGCAATAAGGGTGGAAATAGGGGGGGTGCTGTGAGAAAAAGAGGTGCAGTGTGTTTGTGGGAGTTTAAACAGCAGCTGAGGGAGGGAAGAGCAAGAGCAAAGGCCAAACTGGCAGCAGGATGCAGCACTGTCTGATAAACTTTTGGGTTTCTAGGCTGGGGATGAAAACATCTCCAAATTTGGTTTAGGGAGAGAAGGTTGAGGGTTGTTTGAAGGTGTGATGGGGCACTAAACACTGAAGGGCCCCAAACAACGTGCCCGTGGGTCAGGCAGCAGAATCAAAAGGAATCAGCTCGATCCAAAAGGCATCAGGCTCTAAGTTCTTTGCTGAAAGGCCGATGGCTCTTCTCCAAAAAAAAAACCACAGTGAGGTTTTGGGAGGGCAGACTGTCTTGTGCAAGCGCTTTGTGCTCAGGAAGAACCAAAGTGGCTGTTTCCAGGTGTTCCAGGTGTGCTCCAGGCATGATCCAGGCATGTAAAAACTCATATGTGATACTCCAACTGTCCTCTGAGGAGGAGCTGAGGGAGCTGGGGGGCCTCAGCCTGGAGAAAAGGAGGCGCAGGGGGGACCTTCTGGCTCTGGAATTCCCTGGAAGGAGGTTGGAGCAGGGAACAACGGAGAGGACAAGGGGAAATGGGGAAAGAGGGGAGGGGCAGGTGGGACATGAGGAGGAATTTCCCCATGGAAAGGGTGGTGAGGCTTTGGAAGGGGCTGCCCAGGGAGGGGGTGGAGTCCCCAGCCCTGGAGGTGTCCCAGGAATGTGGCACTCAAAGTGGGTATCGGGCACGGGGTGGACTCGATCTTGGAGGGCTTTTCCCACCTCAAAGGTTCTGGGATTCTGCAATCTTTCATTAAAAAGGTGATGATTTCCAACTCCTCTCCCCTTCCTGAACCCCTCGTGGAACTGGGAGTTGTTCAGCTCCTCGAGCTGCAGGACTGGGCGGGGTGTAGGGAATGAGTTGAGACTGGCCCTTCTGGGGTGCAGGTTCCTCAGAGCCCCACCCCACCCACGACCTCATTACCAGCCTGTTCCCAACCTCCTCTGCATGAGCCAACTGAGCCCATCAATCTGATCTCTCTGACCTGCCTCCTGCCTTATCAGGTGTCTTTTATCTTCCAAGATGCAGTAATTACCTCATCCCAGTGCATCAGGAAAAGTAGGACACATGCAAATGATGGGGGGGAGATAAAGAGATTTATAGGAGTTCCCATATCAGAGAGGGGGAAATTTGAATACAAAACACCAAATATTTGAGGGGATCACTTTGGGCAGAGCAGGTTCAGAGGGAATAGGGAGCATGGAAGGGCTCCCAGGTGGGTGTCCAGGTGAGCTGGACAGGGAGCTTATGTGGGAACTTAGAGGGAAAAAAAAGAGGGTGTATCACCTTGGGAAAAAAGGTCAAGCACCTCACAGAGTGTATAAGAGTATCATCAGGTCTGGTAGGGAAAAATTAGAGAGGCAAAAAAAGCACAGTTTGAGCTCGACCTGGCCATTTCTGTTAAGGATAAAAAAAGGTACAGAGGGAGGTCCCAGGGCAGGTGAACCCCAAGGGCTGCACCAGGCCCCGTGGACAAAGTGTGTCCTCAGAGGTGGCACCTTCCCAGGGAGGCTGGAAGGATTCCAGGCTGCTCAGCAGGTTTGCAGGTGGTGTTTGAACATCACTGTGAGGTTTTCCCCAGTCCCTTTTCCCCCTCTGAAGACTCTGGAAAACAACCCCAGCTGGTTGAGGTGCCCACCCCGATGCTCTTGGACTCACAAGTTGGTTGGAGAGCAGCTCCCAAACCCAGCAGCCCAAACCCAGGGGATTGGGGTTTATCCAGCTCTCCCATCCTGGATTTAGGGACAACTTTGCCCAGGGATTTTATTTCATTTCTGTTCAACTGGGCTTTGAGCTTGCAAAGCCTGGCAGAGGTGCCCAGTCAACCACTGGAATATTCTGGGGAATGAAATACAATACATGGACTAAAAATGTGTGGGAATCTTGAGAGGAAAAGCTGAAACTTGGAGGGTGGGGGGAAGAGAGGGAGGAACTGGAGGTTTTCCCTAAACTGAAGCAAATAGAGATGATTTCTCAGGGTGGGAAGTCCTTTTCCTCTTATTAATTCCTTACTCCTTGTCAGCTGATGAATCAAGAGATGAATCCCCCAAAGCACTTAAAAGGAGGAGGAACCAGTGAAAGTTGAGGGAGAAAAATGGAAAAGCAGATGTTTTGTGCAAAGGCAGCTGAGCAGTGAGAGGGGGGTTATTTCCTCCCATGGTGGCCGAGTTGGGCTTGGTGTTTGATCTCTGAATTTCACCTGCAAATCAAGAGCAGGAGAGAAAGAAAATGAGAAAAGCCACAATAATGCAGAAAAATTTTAATGGGGAGGGAAAGAACAAACCTGCTGAAAGAAGTAACAGCGTGAAGGGCACCATTCCCCATGCAGATTCTGTCACTTTTAGCACAAAATCGTGGAATTTGGGGTGGAAAGGACCTTAAAGATCACCTGGAACATGGGCAGGGACACCTTCCCCTGGGTCAGGTTGCTCCAAGCCCTGTCCAACCTGGCCTTGGGCAATTCCAGGGTCAGCCACAGTTTTCCTGGACAACCCTTTATACCATGTAAACTTCTACATGCAAATGATGCATCCAATCAAGTACATTTTCCTCTCTTTTTTTTGGAGGGGCTAAAATTAAATATAAGGAGAGGATCAGCTTCTTCCCTGCAGTGAAACCCAAAGCCAGGAACAAATTACAAAGGAAAAGTGAGTTTCCTGGTGACTAATTCTCCTCAACACCAAGACCAGCCTAATGAGGCCTGTCAGTGAAAGGCTTTGCCACGTCTCAGGTGGCCACATTTGTGGGGGTTCTTGAAACATAATCTGCCTTTGTGGGGTTTATTTTGGAAAGCAAATGGAAAAAGAAAAAAAACCAACAAATCAATCCCAAGAATCAGATTTCACAAGGTTAGGTCATCCCAAATGAGGATAAAGGGGCAAAAATCATTTAATTACTCCAAACATTCTTGATCATGTGTCTGAGGGGGGAGAAAAACCCCCTGTGGACTGGAATTAAAGCCCAACTTCAAGGGGACAGAGGCAGATCTTCTTCAGAGGGGCGGCAGGAGGTGGTTTCCCCCACCAAGGCGCCCTGCGGTGCTTCAGGGGCCTCTTTGTCCTCACCCCCTGGATCCATTTCCCCCCTCCCTGGCTCTTCCTTCCCTGGAATGTGCTCTCCACTCTCAGCTGGCTGGTGGCACCTGAAGCTGGCTCTGCTGCAGGGGTGGATCCAGCGGGAGGTGAACACGTAGGAGCACCGTGGGATGGACCTCTCCGGGTTGTATTTCAGGATGGACCTCTCCAGGCTGGATTTCAGGCTGGATTTTGGGATGAACCTCCCTGCACGAGGCTCTGGTGGCAGGACTTCTGCTCTCAGTGATGTCCCAGGGGCTGGTCCTCCTCCCTCCAGGGCTGCAGAGCTCCCCACCACGGTCTGCTGGGGGCACGTGCTGATGATGGGTCCTGGGAAGGTCACCACCACGGGAGGTGGATAAATGATCACCCTGGAGGCGCCACAGGACACGACACAGGGCTCATGGCAGCTGCTGCTGGCGGCAGGACGTGGGCACTGCGCCCTGCAGGTGTGGCAAGGTGGGGCAGTGCCACGATCCCCTCCCGGGGACATCTGGGGTGAACGGTGGGGGGGACCCTGCGCCAAGAACGGGGAGACCACGGGGGTGTTTCACGGAGGGTTTGCCACCCACGGCTTGCCACAGACTCCCCACAGCTCAGGGAGGCTCCTCCTCGAGGGCAGGAGGAGGTGCCACGGCTGCTGGGGTGGAGAAGGTGCAATTCCTGGCCCAGAAGAGGTGGGTGAAGGTGCAGCTCTGGTGGTGGAGATGCTGCGGGAGAGAAGGCATGATCGGCGTTTTGGGAAGTGAAGCTCGGGGTTCAGGTTGGGTCCCTTCCTCCTCCCACCCCATCTCCACCACCCTGAGACCTTCTCATGTCCTCTACCCTCCCCAAAAAGCCCCCCTGGGTTTTAAGCAACACCGCCCCTCCCATTTTATTGTTCCCACCCCTTGTTCATGGACCATTTCCACCTCTGTCTCTGTGTAGTGTCCCCCCCAGTTCCAAATCCCATCTCTTCAGCCACCCCGTGGAAAAGGGAACGGGCATTTAGGTTGCCCAGAGAAGCTGTGGCTGCCCCATCCCTGGAAGTGTTCAAGGCTGGATGGGGTTTGGAGCAACCTGGACTAAGGGGAGGTTCTCTGTCCATGGTCTTGATGGTCTTCAGTGTCCCTTCCAACCCAATCCCTTCCAGGATTCCATGTGCTGGTTCGGATTCAATATTAGGGCTAAATCCTTCCCTGTGAGGGTGGGGAGGCCCTGGAAGGGATTTCCCAGAGAAGCTGTGGATCCCCCATCCCTGGGAGTGTCCAAGGTTGGAAAGGCTTTGGAGCAACCTGCTCTAGTGGAAGGTGTCCATGGCAGGGGGTTGGAACGAGATGAACTTTCACGTCCCTTCCAACCCAAACCATTCCAAACTTCTTTAATTCTAAATCTCTCTCCTGGGTTTATTTGTTCCTCTCAGCATGCCCAGCCCTTTTTCAGGCTAATCATGCTGATTAAGATCCCTGTGCCTCTGCTGAGCTTGCTCCATGTCCTGAGAGGTTCCTGCAGACTCCTGGGTTGGTGCCAGGCAGGACTGGGAGGAAAAAGGATTATCCCACCCCTCCAGACTGTGCAGGAGGTGGAAGGACCTGATTTCAGAGCCTTTCTCTTGCTCCTGGGACATTCTTGCCTCCAGGGACCTCCACACTCGTGGCTGAGCCAAGAATTTCACAGAGATTTTTGATGCCCACCTCTTTGCCTTCACCCTGAATCTACTTTTTTTTTTTTGGCCATCCAGCTGGAATTAATGGCAAAAAGAAATCTGGGATTTCTCTGTCAGAGTTAAAACCCTGCAGGATGTGGATGGTTATTGATAAAGAAGCCACTTAATTGTTGCCCCTGGAGAAAAACAGGCACTTCCAGAGGGGCAGCTGAGCTCCTTCAGAGGTGGGTGTTGGATTAAGTGACCCAAAAAGCCTCTTTCTGTCCCAAGATTAGGCTGGAAAGGTTCAGGGGAATCCCATTATTTACATCATGTGGCTTTTCCTGTCAATGATCAGCATCAAATGCTCTTGTTGGAGAAACGCCAAAGTCATTGAGTATGAAAACCACAAAACAAAAGTTTCTTCCCCCTAACAGAGCTACAATAAAGGTGTTTTAGGCCAAGGACACTCTGTGGAGGTTGGGGAGATGCAACTCCTCAGTGAAATGGCCTCTTTGGGGTGCAAACATGAGCCTGCTGGCAGCGAAAGAAGGAGGCAAGACTTTGGTCCTTTCTTATCCCTTATCTGAATGATGAAATTTGGAAAAAAAAAAAACCAAACCAAAAACATAGAAACCCCCCCCAAACCATCTCCTCAGGTCTTCTCCAATTTTTAATGGAAAAATACTAATATAATGTTACTGAGCAACATGATCTGGTTGATGTCTGTGCTCATTGCAAGGGGGGTTGGACTGGAAGGCCTTTAAAAGTCCCTTCCAGCCCAAACTACTCTGGGATAAAGTCCTTTAAATTCTTCCCAAAGAGAGCTTCAAATGCCTTTTATGCTGGATATTGTGTAGCTATTCACAGTTCCTTGATCATAACAAAATTCCCCTCTTTTTTGGGAGGGTTTAATAAGAATTCGAGTCCCCATCCATGTATTTTTAAGGCTGCACATGGTCCAAACACAAAATTAAATAATAACAACACTCATTAGGAGCTTGTGAAGCCACAGAATTGCCATTCAAGCCCAAATCCTGCTGAATCCCAAAATAATTAGGGAATTATTTAGAATAATAGATGGAGGTGAGAGGGACTTACCAGCAGTCCAGGAAGGAATCCAAACCAGTGGCCAGAGGAGCCCTCAACCCTTGGAGCTTTATAGGCTCTCCTGAACTTCCAGGAAGATGAGCCAGGCTTTATACACGAGGTCTTAATTGCTGTCCAAACAAATCTTCCCACATGTGCAATGTTGCTAATTACTGTAATTATTTTAACGCTGTTTACCCGCATTAGTCCATTTTCTCAGGTAAATCCTGTTACCTGCTCTGGGGTTCCCTCTGGGCTCGATTTTCACCATGGAAATTCGTTGTCTGAACTTCAGGTGAGTCCCTAAAGGTTTTGGGTTGGAAGGGGCATTAAAGATCATCCAATTCCAACCCCCCACCTTCAACTAGACCAGGTTGCTCAGAGCTCCATCCAACATGGTCTCATCCTGAACCAAGAGACATCGAGGGCTCAGAGTTCATCAAAGGAGATCTTAAGAGGGAAGGTCTTTTCTCCTGCAGCCACTGATGTGCAGCAGTTGCTGAATTTCATGGAGCTTCATGGATTTCCCAAGGATCCAAGTGGAATCTTAGAGCTGAGAGTTCCAGAATCAGGGAATGGTGCAGGTTGGAAGTGGCACAACCATTTAACTCTCCTGGGCTGAAGCTGCTTTCGAGCCTGTTTTGAGGCCATTCCTTTGAATTCAAAAAGAAAGGTGTTGTCTGATGAATATCCAGAACCCCTTGAGTTGCCTGGGCTTGAAAACAACATCCTGTTTATGAAAACAGCCCCCATCAAAGGGTGGATATTCCAAAGGTGCTCTCAGCCCTGAGATGGTTGTCTTGGATAATGTGCTACTTATATTCTAACGATAAACCTCTTTGCCTGCATAAACTGCTCATGAATGTTTTTGAGATACTTTGATGTTCCCTGATGTGTGGGAACCTCATTGTTGGGATTATTTCCTCCATCATGTCACAAGAAACAGTGCCAAGTTCTCCCACGGTTCTCCAAAAAAGTCCAGCCCTGAATTCCCAGTTCACAGTAGAGGTTGCCCCACCAAACTCTGTTACTGCAGATTGATGTGAACTGTGATGATGAAGATTTTATTTAGTGCTCTTGAACAATTCTGTGTGCCTGATGGATCTCTTGGAGGCTTCTAAACCAATTCCTCATTTCAGTCTCCTTCCTTGAAAACAGCAAAAGTCTCTTGAAAAATGGGGATTCCTGTGTCTGTGCAGCTTAACCTGCAGAGCACCCAAACACCCTGAACTGGAAACTCATTTCATAGAATCTGCTGAGCTGGAAGGGACCCTCACAGATCACAGAGTCCAACCCTCAACCCTGCACAGACCCATCCCCAAGAGTCACCCCCCGTGCCCCAGAGCATCATCCAAAAACCCCTGGAGCTCTGCCAGCCTTGGGGCCGTGCCCACTGCCCTGGGGAGCCTGTTCAGTGCCCACCACCCTCTGTGGGGGAGAACCTTTTCCTGAGATCCCACCCAACGCTGCCTGGCCCAGCTCCAGCCATTCCCTGGTGCTGTCCCTGGTCCCCATCGAGCAGAGATCAGTGCCGGCCCCTCCCCAGGAAGTTGTCCCTCCACTAAGGTGTCCCCTCGGTCTGCTCTTCTCCAGCTGAATACCCCAAGTGCCCTCCGTGTCCTCACACCTTCCCCTCCAGCCCTTCCCCACCTTCTCTGCCCTCCTTTGAACACTTTCCAGTGGCTTCATGTCTTTCTTACATTGACTGCAGTGACCAAAACCGTGAGGCCACCCCAGCGCGGAGCATTCCCACTTCCCAGTCGTTCTCGTAGGACGAAAAGAAAGCAGAGTCGCCATCCAGAAGCGATGTTGTCCTCTGCCCGAGGTCACTTTTGGGAAGGTGGGAGCGGAAAGCGGAGCCGATTCGCGAGCGGAGCCAGCGCAGCGCCGCCTGCAGTTCCCCGAGGTCGCCACGAGGCGGCAGCACCGGCCCGCGGCGGCGCTCCAGGGTCCCGGACCTTTTCCAGGTACAAATCCCACCTGGAAATCCCGGGATGAGGGAGAGAACGGGGATGGCAAAGGAGAAGAGCCATCCCCTCGCGGGGAACGTGCGGTTCTGGCTGCATTTCGTGGCTGATTTGAGGTGCCCCATCGGCACAAGCCCCAGAAAATGGAGCTCGGGTTTTTGCAGAGAAGAAAATTTGTGCTGATCCATGTTAGTGGGGATGGAGCAGCTCTGCTGGGGGAGAAAGGATGGGAGAGTTGGGATTGCTCAGTCTGGAGAAGAGAAACTTTGGAGTGACCTAATTGTGGCCTTCCAGGACCTGAGGGGGCTCCAAGAAACATGGGGAGAGACTTTGGGCAAAGAGCTGGAGTGACAGAACTAGTGGAATGGCTTCAAACTGACAGAGAGGAGGTTTAGATGGGATGTTGGGAAGGAAATGTTCCCTGTGAGGAGGGGCAGGCCCTGGCACAGGGTGGGCAGAGAAGTTGTGGCTGCCCCATCCCTGGGAGTGTCCAAGGCCAGGCTGGAGCAATCTGGGCTGGTGTAAGGTGTCACTGCCCATGGCACTGGATGTTCTTTAAGGTCCTTTCCAACCCAAACCATTCCGTGATTCTGTGAACTGGATCCTTTCAGGGCCAAGGTTGACTGAGATCACCAGAACCTTTCAAACCAGGTAAGTGACATAAATGCAGGTGGGAAAACTTGCCCTGGGCCTGGGCTGGGTGCCCCTCATGTCTGACTGTGGACCTCCACCCCCCTCTGATGGCTGCAGACCCTGCGGGCTCACCCACCCCCTGCCCTGAGTGTCCTGGTACCTGGGGTGACACAGGAGCCAGGTTTTAAACAGCCCTGGTGGAAGAGAGGGATTGATGCCATCTGGAGTGATGAGAAATGAGCAGTTTGCTCAAGGCTTTCCTCCCAAAAAGAGGGTATTGTGATTCAGGACCATGGAATCCCAGAAGGGGTTGGGTTGGAAGGGACTTTAAAGACCACCTTGTTCCCCCCCTTTCACCAGTCCAGGTGGCTCCAACCTGACCCTGGACACTTCCAGGTATGGGGCAACCTGTGCCAGGGCCTGCCCACGCCCTCAGGGAAGGATTTATCCCAATATCCAACCCAAACTTCCTCCCTTCCAGTTTGGACCCTGTCAACAAAGTCAAACCAAATTCTCTCCCTCTCTTGGAAACAAAACTTCCCAACCCTGAAGGGCTTCTGGCAGCACCAATCTCTGTTTTCAGAGGCAGAGCTTTTCCTTTATTAGAAAGAAATCCTGCTTGGGCTTTTTGAGGCACTGCAGAGGAAGAGCCAAGGGGATGGGATGTGACTGGATAGATGTAACACTCCTGTCTGAAGGCTGCTAATGAGTTCATTGCCTTATCCAAACCTTCTAAATACCACCCAGCACTGCTGCTTTTTGTGTGTCTCTGGGTCTCTTTTCCACACCAGGATCTGTTTCCAGGATCTGTTCCCACGGGTAAACCTGTGACAGTGAATCTACTCCTGAAAGTGTGATCCCTGCCCTTATTTTACACAAAGGAGTGGTGTAACAACAGGCAAGAGGTTTTTTTTTTCCCCAGGAATAAGTGTTAGAGTTTGAAAAGATGGAAAATAAATCAGCAGGATTCCAACTGCAACCCGAGTTTAATGTGATGGTACAACCAGCAAACAGGATTGATTCAATGCCAGCAAAAACCTCTCAGGGTGCCAACGCTGCCTCAGAGCTGTGTTGGTTTGAGGCTCAGAGCAGCTCAGCTTCTCACCACCACCTTCTCTGGGGCAGGAATAACCGAATTGGGGGTCCAAACACAAAAGGGAATCCACTCTGGGCTCTTAACACGGCTACAACCAGGACTAAATCGAGGCCAAGGCTCCCCCCGGGCGTCGGGAATGGGAAAACAGGGGAGGGCTGGGAACAACCTCATCCCCCTCAGCTACACCTCCTGCTGGATTCACGACCGATTTCACCACCCGCCCCGCATCAGCCTCTCCCTCCGCTTCACCACAGCCACTTGGCAGCGCAGCGGCTCCTCTTGGAGTGGCTGGAGCGCTTCAGCCCCGCCGAGTGAGGGTGGCCCGGCCGGTGGGTGGCCCGTGGGGGGAGACACCGGGACCTGCTCAGGTGCTGCTGGCCGGAGGAGCCCTTCACCTTGGCTGCCTCCTGGGGCAGCGAGCACTTGGTGGTCGCTTTCTGCTGCGGGGCACATTCCTTCAATCCCTTCTCGGGAGGGCGCTTGGGCGGCTCCCCCGGGCACTTGGCGAGCCGCTGCTCCGCGGAGGAGGAGGAGTAGCCGGTGGTGCCCTCCTGGATGGGGTACCCCTTGGTGCACTTGTGCTGGGGGAACCCGCCCGTGCCCTCCCGGAGGAGGCAGGACCGGGTGACGCAGGGCTGCGGGGGGCACTCGGTGAGCCCCCCGAAGGGCAGGGAGTAGCCGCAGGGCTGGTTGGAGCTGTACCAGCGCCAGGAGCACTTGGAGAGCTTGTGGCACCTGCCCTCGCCCTTGCACGAAGCCGAGGACCTGATGCCGCACGGGGGGAAGCGGAGCTTGCCCGGCTCGGGGCACCGGGGGGCGCACGGAGGGAGGCTCTTGGCCACCCGTTTCTTCTCGGGTCGGGTGGTCTCGCAGGGCTGGGGGGTCTGCACGGAGCCGAATCTGAGGTCGGGCTTCCTGCAGGGCAGGAGCCGGGTGGTCTCACAGGGCAGGAGCCGGGTGGTCTCACAGGTCTGGGAGGTCTGCACAGAGCCGAATTTGAGGTCGGGCTTCCCGCAGGGCAGGAGCCGGGTGGTCTCGCAGGGCTCGGGGCACAGCACGACGCACCTCTGGATGAAAGGCTGGCACGGCAGCAGGCAGGTCTGGCTCATGCCCGGCTGGAGGGGCTGGGCACAGCTCTGCCATCGGGGCACCGGGCTCTTGATGATGCTCAGGGGGTGGCAGGTGGTGCTGCCCCCGTCGCCCTGGGGCGGGCACCGGGGGATGCTGTCGGTGCCGAAGCCGGAGCCCGGCAGGTACAGGTGTTTGTACCTGTCCCCGTAGTAGTGCATGGTCGTGTGAGGCACTCACACCTGCGGGGAAGGGGAGAAGGACCATCAGTTTGGGGAGAAAGGACCTGTTCCTCGCGGTGCGGGGTCGGAGGTTCGCTGAGGGCGTCTCACCGGGGCGGGTCCGCCCCCCGATGGTCAGAGAGGCGCGGCGAGTCAAGAGCTGGCTGGGATTAGCCAGGAGAGGAGGTTCTGTCAGCTCATGACCCCACACCCTCCCCTGGAGAGCCCGGAGACAACGAGGAAGGGCAGCCTGGCAACCTGGGGCGTTTCTGGATGCCCTTCAATCAGCAGCTGCACGTCGGTGCCAGCCCTTCAGCCCGGAGATGTGACGTGACCTGGCGTTAAAGCTTCCTGAAAACCTTCATGTCCTCGCTGGGACATCCTTTCAGGTTTAGCTCCCCAGCCCCTGAGATGAAAGGCAGCCAAAATTAAAGGTGTGGCCACGTGTAATGACCCAGGTGTGGACTCGGTTCCTGCAGACAAACCCGAGCTGAGGGTTAGGGAGAGGTTTGTGGCCACGTGGAGCTCAGCACGTCTGACCTGCCCATCTGCTGGCCCACAATTCCACAGGGATCTGTGGCCTGGCAGTGACAGCTCTTGAGTCTGCAAGTCCTGCAGTCCCAGCTTTGCTTTGTCGTGTGCAGGGAAAGGAGAGAGGAAACAAAACAGGACTCTTTCCAAGTGCCTGGTGGCACCACAGGAGGAAAGGAGAGGCCCCGGGGCAAATATCGCAGGATCACAGGATATTTTGGGTTGGGAGGGACCTCTGGAGATCTTAAAACCCCTGCCAGGGCAGAGTCACCCAGAGCAGGGGACACAGGTGGGTTTGGGATGTCTCCACTTCGCCGACTTGAGGGGATTACACTCCTTAAAGCAGCCCCAGTCCTGCACCACAGACACCCAAAGCCAAAGTGCCCTGGTTTTGTTCTGGGAACCCCAAGACCTGCTGTCAGAACCCCTGAGTGGCACCTCTGACACTGCAACCTCCTCCTGGAAGCTCCTGCTCGAGTTGGATCCAACTGAGGAAAGAACCAGGTGGCACCATCTGGAGCTCCACACTTGGCTCCTGTGAATTCACTCACTTTTGCCTCAGCCCCGGGAGGTGGAGGAGAAACCATCCCACTCCCTTCCCCACTCCAGAAAACACAGTTTCAGGGACTTTTCTGGCATTTAAAGTGGATTGTTTTGAGCACTACAGGCACAGGAACCACTGACAGTGAAAGGTGCTCTGATCAAAAAAAGGGGTCTTACCATTTCAGCGTTGCTTGGAGATGAAGTGATGTAATTTAAGTGGCTGCAAAGAAATCACATTTTCTCAACACCCCCAGTTCTGATAATTACAAAAGGGGTTTTATCCTCCCAAAGCCCATCACTGGGTGACTCTGTGTGTTGTGGCCATCGGGAAAACTTAGTATCACTGCAATTAAAATAATCATTGTCCAATAAAAACAGCCCACTGGAAAACAACGGCAGCAATTACACACACACGGTGCTCAAGTATCTCATCACGTGATGCTCATCACGATAAAAGCTTACAAAGTCCGGGGGGGGGGATAATTTGCATCTCAGGCTTTTTTTTTTTTAACCGTAAATAGAAATTTTAACACCTTCAGGCTTAAAGAGCCTCTCTGCTGAATTTCAGGTTGGCACCAAATTTGAGCAGTTCCTTGCTGTTATCAGAAAACAATGGCTTGGTTTCAATCCCGGAAAGCAGCAGGAAACTTCTCAGTGGCACTTCCTGAGGAGGATGTGCCTCTTCACTTGCCATCTCCCACCTGAGTCCTGCCAGCACTGAACCCTTTCTGGCCTCAACACCCTCCTTTGGACTAAGAGGAAAAAGCACAGCAAAGCCCGCAGACCCCATTCCTGACTTCCCAGTCCATCTGGAAGTGCTTCCCCAATATTCCTCAGTCCAGCCCGGAGATGCTCCAGCTGGCAGAGCCTCCCCGAAGGCAGCACCCCCAGGAGATGCTTCTCCACAGGCAGGCTGACTGACCTCCACCTCCTCCAGCCACCCAGGAACAAACCAGCATCTCAGGAGCTCCACTGGAAGCCAGACTTACCCACTTCATGAGGGAGAAGAGCAGGAGAGAAGTGCCTGGGAAAGCCCCGGGATGGCAGAGCTTTTATACAGTGACCAAGTGCCCCAGGGGACTGGGGCGGTTTGGTTGGGTGAAGCCCTAATTGCCTCCCAGTCCTGGATGAGCCACGTGCAGCTTTGTGTTGTCCTGGCTCTGTGGGGCTGCTGGGGCACCTGGATCACCCCGAGCTCCTGATCCAAGAGGCTGGACCAGCAAAACCCCTGGAAGGCCAAGGATACCCCATAGAGGGGCTGCTCGTGGTGTTCACGTGAGGCACCAAAAGCATCCCTGCCTGCCCAGTGCAATTCCAGGCCAGCTAAAACACCCCTTTCCACCCCAAAAAAAAAAAGAAAAAAGGGCCAGCAAAGGGAGTGTTCAAGGAACTCCTCATTTCCAGGGGAGCTGCAGGCAGAAATCCCTCTGGAACCTTCAAAAACACCATCCAGGAAGGACTCTGGGCTCGCAGACCATAATTACCAGGACACTTCCTTCACTTCCACAGGGAACTCAGGGGAAGAGAGGGATGATTAGGGTTGGGAAAGCCTTGGGCCAAGGGCAGGACAGCTCCTAAAAAATGCCTGGTCACAAAGGGAACAGCCTGCCCAAAGTGGTGATGCTTTTCCGGCACAACAAAGAGGGGAAGGGACCGGCTCTGGGGCGGCCGGAGGAGAAGCAGCTCCACCAACGCCGTGTCCTGAAGACAACCCCAAAAAAAATATCCCATTTCCTGCTCTGCTGCGCATTCCCTGCACCACTCATCCCTGCCTTTGTTCCCTGTGGAGGCCACAAATGAACCCGAGGGAAAATAAGCAGTGGCACGAGCGGGAGCGCTGACAGGGAATGCGTTTGGGCAGAGTCATAAATGCAGGAGTGAAGGCTCTGGAATTCTTTTTTTTTTGCCTCCTTTAATATGAATCTGACACCTGCAAATTGGGTTCCATCCTGCTGGGAAGTCAGGTGAGGTCCCACACTTGAAACAGAGGGGAAATAACCATGCTGAGCTGGAAGAGACCCACAAAGGATCATTGATTCCACCTCTGGGACATCCCAAAGTCCCATCCTGTCCCTGAGGGTTGCTCCAATGCTCCTGGAGCCCTGTTCCAGTGCCCTTTTCCTGATATCCAGAACCTTTTCCTGATATCCAACCTGAACTTCCCCCTGAGGTGAAATAAGTGACTTTTCAGTGGAGTAGGGGGAAAATCTCTCATCAATAGGAAGCACCAGAGTGCTGCTCCTTTGCCTTCCCTGAAGGCTTTTCAAGGATCTTTCAGGAATGTGGTTTATTGGTGGACTTGGCTACATTTCCAGTTGGACTCCATGACCTGATAGGTCTTGAACTTCAAGAACTCTGTGTTTTGAAGCATAATATTGAGCTCTGATTTCTGAACCATCAGCTACAATTCCTATTCCTTTCCTTTTTTAACCCCCCAGCACATCCAGAAATCCAAAGGCAGGTTTGTTGTTTACATTTGTCCTCCACATTTCTGGTTTCCCAACTTCCATCACAGCAAACAACAGGGACAAAAGTGCTCATTTTCCAGGCTAATCCCAACATTTCAAGAGCTGTGACAACAGCTCAAGGGAGGAACACTGAAGACAAAGCCTGACTCCAACCTGGATTCCTCTAACTTTCATTGTGGTTTTTATTGTGTTCCCCTCCCCTGAACGACAATGCCCTTTTTAATGAGAAATGACCTGACCTGTGATTTTCGGACTCAAACTGGCACCAGAGAGCAGGTTTATAAGGTTTTTTACAAGCTCCATAAATCCAGTTCCTGAGAAAGCTCTGGATGAAGTCGCCTTCAAATAATGCTAATACCCAGTTGAGTGTCTCCAGAGCAGAGCACCAACCCCACGAGAACATTGTGACTCGTCATCCAAAGGTCCTTAATTAACATCTGGGAAGTCCTTTCATCTCAGAGAGCCACACGAGGCATTGGTTGGTGGGGGGGAGGGGAGGTGTTATTATTCTTAATTAAGCACAGGGGAAACTGAGGCACAACTGAGTCAGGTCCAGGGGCAGAACCACTGACTCCACCACAACCACGTCCCAAAGGAGCCCCATTGCACCTGTGACCACTGGGTTGTGAGAGGAGACCCTGCACCACCAGGTCACCCACCAGCCAGGAGGCTTTTCCTGAGGGTCTCCTGGGCTCCCTCCCTCCTTTGGGAAAGCCACAAAGCCATGGAGATGTGACAGTTCCTCCAAAAGGTCACAGCTCTGCTCATGGACGGGTTGAAGGAGTTGGGAATGTCCAGCCTGGAGAGGAGAAGTTTGTGTGGAGACCTCAGAGCACCTTCCAGGACCTGAAAGGGCTGCAGGGAAGCTGGAGAGGGGCTGTTCCTTCAGGAACTGGGGGGACAGGTCAGTGAAAGAATGGGAACTTAGGTTGGATATTGGGAAGGAATTGTTCCCTGGGAGGGTGGGCAGGCCCTGGCAAAGGTTGGGCAGAGAAGCTGTGGTTGCCCCATCCCTGCAAGTGTCCAAGTTTTGACAGGACTTGGAGGAACCTGTGCTGGTGAGAGATGTCCCTGCCCATGGCAAGGGGTGGCACTGAGTGATCTTTAAGGTCCCTTCCCACCCAAACCATCCCATGAGTTCATTTCTCGCTTTCCAAGGGGACACCACACTTTGGGTTGTGGGACCTCCTGTTGGCGTGGGGAGCACCACGGTCACTGCTCCTCTTCCACAACACCTTGGTGGACCAAAGCACCTTCCCCAGACCTTCAGGAACAGGTGACAGAGGGACCTGCTCCCCCGTGACCCCCGGGGGGAGCAGCCAGGGGCCACCACAAGGTCACTGAGCGAGGGTGGAGCAGGGCAAGATGCGGGACAGCGTCTTGGCCCAGGTCACACCCTCCTCTTCCTCTTGCAACACACTTGTTTTCACCCTCCAAACCCCCGTGATCCACTCAGTGGGAGCTCCTTTGCCTGATTATAGGGCATGTTACAGGCTTGGTGGCTTTCTTTTCCAGACAGGAGTTCACCATATTTAATGAAAACCAACCCCCAGGAGGCAGAAAGACAGGATTTAGAATCCGAGCTCAGACAACTCTATTTATTTCAGTCTTTGTGTATGTGAATATACATAAATATGTGTATAAATAACTTTTAGTTTCAATACAGTGGAGAGTGCACGTCTTCAAGCAGCATAAAGAGTATAATTAATTGCTTTTATAGCAGAAACATTTGTAAAACAGTCGTGCTACAACTTTCAATGCTCTTTCAGAGACTTCCTTTTGTTTCAAGTTGTGGGTTTGCACTTAATTAAAGTAACAAAGTGAAGAAAAAGACCTTTGCTTTCATTTCAGCTTCGCCGAGCCAGAACTCCTGCCCTGCTTGGGGACTGAACTCAGGAGTTTGGAGCAGCAGGGATTTCTGGCCACTTCCCAAAGGGATAACCTTTGGACTATGGCCTCTCTTGGACCATTCCCTCTCGCAGGAGGACAAATTGTCCCACCTGAACGTGAGGAAGAACTTCCTGGGTGCCCGAACACCCCGAGAGGGTGTGGATTGTCCCTCCCTGGAGATACTCCAGAACCCTCTGGGCTGCCCCTGCCTGAGCAGGGAGGTTGGACCCACTGTGGTCCCTCCCAGACTCTCCCATTGTAGGATTCTCAGTGAGGTTCTTGCACCATTTGCTTCACAAATTTGTGTTTGGCTTCCAGGCCAAAACCAGCACCTTTGGAGAACCTGTGGAATCCAACTGAACCTGAAGGTTAAGTTCCAGTCCCAGGATTAAACCTGGAGCTGGGCATGGGCCAGCCCTCCACCAGCAGCACTTCCAAGTGATGCTGTCATGGTCTGGACTCCTCAGGCGTTTCTCCTTTTATTCTTATTCTTATTTTGCTTTAAAATCATTCTACATTTCAGTGAGGTGAGAACTGAATCCCATCCCAACCCAACTATGCCTGGCAACAGGTCAAGGCAGGAGCCACCTGAAGGCACCTGGAGTACAGCCCTGGAACAGGATCACAGCCTGTCCCAAAGAGAGCTCAGCTCCTGGGGAAACACTGGAAAACATGGATAAAGCAGGTCAAAGAGATAGGAACACCCGAAGGTCTACGAGGAGATAAATAACCCCTGTCCCAAAGCTGGACCTCACCCCTTTTTCAGGGATTTCCCTTCCCCTGCTCCTTCTTACCATGGCCATTTGGGGGCTGAGCAGTATTTTTTGGAGTGACTGGAAATTTTCACTCCACCTGACTGATGCTGCTGCTGTGGGACACAGCTGGTGGCACTTTGCTGAGGGACACACTTGGTCACACTCTGATAAGGGACACACTTGGTGGCACTTTGCTGCTGTGGGACACACTTGGTGGCACTTTGCTGCTGTGGGACACACTTGGTCACACTCTGTTGAGGGACACACTTGGTGGCACTTTGCTGCTGTGGGACACACTTGGTCACACTCTGTTGAGGGACACACTTGGTGGCACTTTGCTGCTGTGGGACACACTTGGTCACACTCTGTTGAGGGACACACTTGGTCACACTCTGTTGAGGGACACACTTGGTGGCACTCTGATAAGGGACACATTTGGTGGCACTTTGCTGAGAGACACACCTGGTCACACTCTGATAAGGGATGTAAGTTGTCCTACACTGCTGAGGGACACACTTGGTGGCACTCTGTTGAGGGACACACTTGGTGCCACTTCGCTGAGGGCCACAAACTGCCTCCCTCTGCTGCTGTGGGACACAAAGGGTGGCACCATCAGTGGCACTTTTCTGCTGAGGAACACACTTGGTGACACACCTGGAGGCCCACTGATGGGGGACCAGGGAGGTGGCACGTTGCTGAGGGACCAGGGAGGTGCCACATTTCTGGGGGACAAGGGAGGTGCCACATTTCTGGGGGGCTTTGGAGACCACATACCGGTACGAGACCCCCTCGGCCGCTCGCTGCTGGGGGACGCAGGTGGTGACACACCTGGGCACGCCCTGCTGGGGGCAGAGGGTGGTCACACACTGCTGAGGGACACACCTGGTGGCCCCCTGGTGCTGGGGGACACGCCTGGTGTCCCTCTGGTGCTGCTGGGGGACACCCTTGGTGACGTAGGGCTGCTGGGGGACGCAGGTGGTGACACACCGGGGCGCGCTCTGCTGCTGGGGGGCGGCGTCGGATGGGCACTGCTGGGGCACCTTCTGCTGCTGGGTGACCTTCTGCTGCTGTGGCACACACTGGGTGACCCCCTGGCCCTGGCACACACTGGTCATGCCCGTTGGCACACAGGTTGTCACGCAGCGAGGGGCGCTCGGTGGTGGCACGACGTGCTGGGTCAGGGGCACGGCCACGGGGCTCTGCTGCTGCCGTGGAACACACTGGGTGACCTTCTGCTGCCGTGGCACACACTGGGTGACCTTCTGCTGCTGGTGGCACACGCTGGAGGATGGGAGATGGTGCTGGGACAAGCTGGAGGACAGGAGATGCTGGTAGGATGAGCTGGAGGATGGGAGATGCTGGTGGGACAAGCTGGAGGATGGGAGATGCTGGTGGGACACGCTGGGGGCCATGAGAAGCTGGTGGGACAATCTGGAGGATGGGAGATGGTACTGGGCCCAGCTGGGGGATGGAATCTGGTGCTGGGACAAGCTGGAGGACAGGAGATGCTGGTGGGACAGGCTGGGGGCCATGAGCTGCTGGTGGGATGATCTGGAGGACACGAGATGCTGGTGGGACAGGCTGGGGGCCATGAGCTGCTGCCGGGAGACGTGGTGGGTCACACACTGTGGGATGGACATCGTGGAGTGCCAGGTGGGCACTGCAGAGGGTCTGCCAGGGCACGGCACGGCAGGGACCTGGTAGGTGGGAGGGGAGCACTGGTGGAGGTAGCACGACATCTCGGTGGGGTTTTGGCAGGACTGGAATCACAGAATCAGAGAAATCTGCTGAGTTGGAAGGGGTCTGACTTCACTTTGAGGTCCAATTCCAGGCTCTTCAAGTCCAACCCCCTCCCCAGGAGTCCCACCATGTGGCCCGGAGTACCATCCAAATGCTTCTGGCAGGTTTGGAGCTGTGCCCACCACCCTGGAGAGCCTGTTCAGTGCCCACCACCCTCTGGGGGAAGAATCTTTTTCTAATCTCCAGCCTCACCCTGCCCTGACACAACTCCAGGCCATTCCCTTGGTCCTCACAGAGCAGAGGGCAGTGGTTGCCCCTCCTCTGCCCCTCCGATGAATGACCTGGTGGGGAGTTGGAATGAGATGGTCTTTAAGGTGCCTCCCAACCCAAACCATTCCATGATTCTACAACACGTGAGGAAGCAGAGCCCTAAGGCAGTTGAGCTCCTCATGGTCTTGCTGCTTCCAAACACCTCCCACCTGTGCCACAAAGCCCTCCCAGGGGCAGGTGAGGACCCACTCCCTCCTTTGGAGCTCTGAAACAGCACAGGAAGTCAAAGAGTGGGCAAAGTCAGACACATCCAGCACAAAACATCTCCCCATCTGCATCTCCCCATCAGCAGGAGCTCCACAGGGGGACAGCTGACCTTGGAGGCCACCAGAGAATGGCTGATCTCAGAGCTGCCTTTCAATCATTAAATCAAGTCCCCCCCTCCCCCCCTCCCCTCTTTTGGTTGGTGACTCTTGCTCGTGCACCGAGGAAAAGGCCCGACCCAGCGAGAAGCTCTGCACCTCTGGCCACATCTGGAGAGGCAAAGGTCACCCACGGCACTGCTGTCACATCCCAGGCAGCCAAGAAGTTCCCAGCTCATCCCCAGCAGCACAAAGTTCATGCTCATGAAGGCACCAGAGCTAATTAGAGGGTGACGATGCCACAGCTGAGCACCAACCTGCCCCCAGCCCTCCCAGAATCCCAAATTCCCGAATTCCCTGATACACCAAAGCTACTCACAGTGTTGTTGGGCACCCTCGGAATCAAACACCACCAGCAGCCCCCAAATTAAGGCAAACAACCATCCCTGACACCTCTCAGGGATGTCTCAGGGCTGTCCCAGCAGCAAAACCTGAGAGTCCCCTCAGCACAACAATTCCAACCCATTGATTTACAGTAACTTTTCCCAAATGCCATTTTTTGTCTGTAAATAAAAGCAGAAACCAACGTGCATTTCACAGCCAGAGAATCCCAGACTCATTTGGGTTGGAGGGTTCAAGCCCACCTCATTCCAACCCCCTTTTCACTAGCCCAGGTTGCTCCAAGCCCCACCCAACCTGGCTTTAAACACTTTGAGGGACAGGGAAGCTTCTCTGAACATCTCCCCACTGTCACAGCAAAGGATTCCTCCCTTCTCTCCAACTCCAGCAGCTGCAGAGGCTCAGCCTCCAGACTCACCCAGCTCCTGGTGGGAAGAGCTTCGTGGTGTGACCAGGTTGTCCCAGCAGCAGCAGAGCTTTTATGGAGGTGCTAAACGTGCCTCGGAGGGATGAGGTCCCCACGACACATCCCATTAACCCTGCCCCGTGTGCAGCTCTTGGAAGGAGCAGCATCAACATACTCATCCCTGACTATGAGTAGTTTGGTGTCAGCTTCCCACACTAAGAGTAATTACCTGGAGTAGAACCCTCCCTGGCATGGGAGGACTGAATGGCATTTGGAGAGAAGCAACAGCAGCAGCAGCTTCTGCCTTGGGGGGTTTTGGGGAGTGCACCCAATAATAGGGATGGTTTTCCAGAGTTCTCAGTGGATTCAGAGTCTTTGGGAATGTCCCAGTGGTCCCATGGGAATCAGCATCACACACCTGGTGCTGGTGCTGGGAGAGCTGCCCTGAGCCCTCCAGGTCCTTCTGTGACTCCTTCTCATCACCTCCACGATGCCCAGCAGGTGTTGGTTGTGTTTGGGCAGGTTGGACATGGGGCACTGGGTCTCCTGAGGGGAAACAGGGGCTCCTCGTGGAGCTCGAGTGGCCCACTGAGGTGGGTGCAGCTCAAATCCCCCCCCCCACCTGGAGATGGAGCTCAAATCCCACCCTTGAGTGGGTGCAGCTCAAACCCCTCCTTGGATGGGTGCAGCTCAAATCCCAAACCCCTCCTTGGATGGGTGCAGCTCAAACCACGCCCCGCCTTGGGTGGGTTTAGCTCAAATCCCCTTTTTGGGTGGGTGCAGCTCAAACCCCCCCTTGGGTGAGTGCAGCTCAACACCTCAAATCCCAACCTTGGGTGGGTACACCTCAACCCCCCCACACCCCCCTCGGGTGGGTGCAGCTCATCATCCGTTGACAGAGAGCTTCCTTTTCACCTCTGGGATCACCTGGCTCGGGGTGTCCCGACATTCCCGTGATCCCTCCCGAGTCACCTGCTCTCAGAGCGGTGGGAATTCACCATCCAGTGACTCTCAGGTGACTGGAGAGACACGAGGTACAGTCACCTTGAGCTGCAGCCCTTGCACAACCAGCCCAGCTGGCAGAGCTGTGACCGGCACCCCCACGGGTGACAGAAAACACTGGTGGGGGGTGGGGGCAGATGGACTTGCTCCAGTGTGACTTTCTCACTGAGTCAACTCCTCCTCTCACCCAGATCCAAGGGGAAAAACAGGAGATTCCTTTTTGGAAGTCACTGGAGATCTGGTGAATCCCTTCACGAGCACGTTGCCACTGGAAATGTGCCCAAAAAGGGCAGTTTCTTCCTGGTGGCTCCAAGGGGAGCTGAGGGGGGACCAGCTCAACCCCACGGAGCTGAAACCCACCGCAAGGGGAGCAGAGCCTGGGGATTGTTGTTTAAAAAGGGGGTTTCTTGTGGGCTGGAGAAATGGTTCCACCCAGGTGGGGGTTGTGGCAAAGAGAAAGGTCCCTGGATAATTTTGTAGTTCAAATGAATAAGGAAGTTTAGGAACTCCTGGGCAATTCTGTGCCACGTGGGGCAAGAATCAGAGAGGGGTGAGATGATCCCTTTACCATAAGCTTTTCCAGCAGGGATGAATCCAGACCTTTCCTGGGCAGCACTGAGTGTATTCATCTTCACCTGAACCACAAAATAAATAAATAAATAAATAAATAAATGGGGCTTTGTTGTGGCATCTCTCCTGCACTAATTGGCTCTTTGATCCAAAGCCAGAGCTCCTCGGTGCTTTTTAGCATCAAAGGTTGGAGGTGTGACCCTCCCTGTTAACCAGGGTGAGCAGCTCACCTTTTTATGGCTTTCATTCCAGTCTGGATCCAGGCAGGCACAGCCCAAATCTTCCAATAAATCCTAATTGCACCCTGCCTTGACTAAAACCCCACGGGGTGGAATCTCAGCCTGCCTGACTTACTGAAAGCACAGCTGAACTCTCAGTTTTGATCCCAGCAGTGACTTTCTTGTTCATACCCAGAAATCATAAAATCCTGCAATAGTTTGGGTTGGAAGGGACCTTAAAGATCATCAAGACCGTGGGCAGGGACACCTTCCACCAGCCCAGGGTGCTCCAACCTGGCCTTGGACACTTCCAGGGATGAGGCAGTCACAGGTTCCCTGCCCAACCTATTCCAGGGCCTGCCCACCCTCCTAGGAAAGGATTTATCCCTAAAATCCTCCTGTCTGTTTGAAGCCACTCCCCTTTGTCCTTGTCACTCCAGCTCCTGATGAGACACCTGTAAGACCGTGTCCCCAAATCCTCTCCATCACAACCCTCCAAAACTCCAGGAGCAAAGAAAGGAAAACCCCAGAAAACCCAATGAGGCTCCTCTGATCAACCAACAACTTGGAAGAACTTCCCTCTGAGACAATTTGCTGCCTGTTTTGTTTTCACTTGGCAACTCCTGGGAAAAAATGCAGTGCTTGTTTGCCATTCCCTGGGCACATCCTGGTGGGATCCACCTTCTGCCCCCAAGCCAGCCCCCCTCAGGGGGGACCTTCTGGCTCTGGAATCCCCTGGAATGAGATTGGAGCAGGGAACAAGGGAGAAGAGAAGGGGCTGGAGGAGTCCTGAGGGAGCTGGGGGGGCTGGTCCTGGAGAAAAGGAGGCTCAGGAGGCACCTTCTGGCTCTGGAATTCCCTGGAAGGAGGTTGGAGCAGGGAACAAGGGACAGGACAAGGGGCTGCAGTAGTCCTGAGGGAGCTGGGGAGGCTCATCCTGGAGAAAAGGAGGCTCAGGGGGGACCTTCTGTGGAGAGGAAAAGAAGCTAAAACAGGGCTGTGGCACTGAGAAGGACAGGGGGAAGCTGAAGAACACCCTGGAGGAGATGCCAGGTGAGACATGAGGGAATCCACCACCTTCTAATAAGTCAGGAATGCCAAAGGAGCAGCAGATTTGGAGCATGAGCCAATGCAGCAGGAATGCAGAGCTCCCTGACTGCTCCAAATATAGAAAACTGGCAGGAGAACAACGCGGTCCCAAGGAGGCAGAAGAAGCAAAGGAAACTGCCTGGATGTGATTTGGGATGTTGGATTGAAACCTCCAATGGTGTAAAATTAGCCCTGCTCCCCTAACGGTTTAAAAAACCCCAAAACCAAAACAATACATTAGGGAAAGACCCGTGACAAAGGAAGGGGCTCCAGTGGGGAGTTAAGCTCTAAAATTCCTCGGGCAGCCCCTTCCAAAGCCTCACCACCCTTTCCATGGGGAAATTCCCCCTCAGGTCCCACCTGCCCCTCCCCTGGCACAGCCTGAGTCCGTTCCTCCTTGTCCTGTCCCTTGTTTCCTGCTCCAACCTCCTTCCAGGGAATTCCAGAGCCTGAAGGTCCCCCCTGAGCCTCATTTTCTCCAGGCTGAGCCCCCCCAGTTCCCTCAGGACTCCTCCAGCCCCTTGTCCTGTCCCTTGTTCCCTGTTCCAGGCTCCTTCCAGAGCTGAAAGGTCCCCCTTGAGCCTCCTTTTCTCACAGAATGGTTTGGGTTGGAAAGGACCTTAAAAATCATCCTGTTCCACCCCCTGTCATGGGCAGGGACACCTTCTGCTAACCCAGGTTGCTCCAACCTGGCCTTGGACGCTTCCAGGGATGGGGCAGCCACAGCTTCTCTGCCCAACCTGTGCCAGGGTCTGCCCACCCTCCCAGGGAGGAATTTCTTCCTAAAATCCAAACTAAATCTTTCCTCTTTCAGCTTAAAGTCATTTTAGCAAAATACCCTTTAAGGGGTTGCCTTTGTTCTTGAAATCACTCTATAGGAGAAGGTGTCCCCCCCACACCCCGAGCCTCCTTTTCTTCAAGATGAGCCCCCCAGGCTCCCTCAGGACTTCTCCAGACCCTTCTCCTGCTGCTCCAGCCCTTTCCCTGGACACGCCCCAGCCCCTCAGTGTCTCTCTTGCCTTGAGAAGCGCTCACGGAACTCGAGGTTCACAAACCACTAGAGCGCAGCATCAGCACACGAATCCACCTCCAGCCTCGCAGTACCCGCCGCTGGTTGGTGGGAAAGCACCTTCAGATGGTCCTTCTCTCCAGGAAAGGAGTTTAAACCGAGAACTAGACCCGCCTTTGGGACACGGGACCACGTTGGAAGACTCATTTTGCAGGTTTTCAGACTAGGGAGTCAGAAGAAATTCCCAAGACAGAGGTCTCGGTGATAACGAGGGGATCTGCTAAACGACCTCGGCCAACAGGGACCTGAGAGGAGAACCTGGTGATATTCCGGGGAAGGATGCAAGTGAAGAGCTCTATGAATAAAGTCAAGATAGATGAGAACTGTGCTGTGAATTCACCCATTTTATAAAATATATCTTAGGTGATATTCAGCTGTGGCTGTGTGTTGTTGGATAGTTTTGATGGAGTGTATTGGAAATATGAATAATTGTGTGTGAAGAGAGTTCCTCCTCGAGGTTTTGAAATCCCTGTGCAGTGGAACGTCAAGATGCAAGAATGGAAACATTGAAGAGGAGGAGAAGGAGAAAGAAGCCTCTTCTGCCATTCCTGAGTAGAACTGTAACTTTTAGACAAAGAGGAATAAGCTCTTTTGTTTGTTTTTGGTGCAGTCAGGTTGTCTTAGTAACAATTAAGGGTTGAAAACCTCTTCCTGGGACACTAAAACTGTGCCTGTGCAAAAAAGTCATCGACCCTGCTGTCTGAAGGCTTCTCATGGCACTTCCCCTGGGGAAGGACTATCTGGACACCAGCACAGACTGAGGGTGACCCTCTGGGAGAAGGATCTGGCAGGGATGACAAGCTGTCCCTGACCAGCAGCGTGTCCTGGGGGCCAAGTGGGATCCACAGGGGGATTAGGAAGGGCATTGACAGCAGATCAGGGAGAGGACCCTGATGTTGCCCCTCTGCTCAGCCCTGGGAGGCACATCTGGAGTGCCGTGTCCAGGTGTGGGCTCCTCAGGACAGGAGGGACATGGAGCTCCTGGAGAGGGTCAAGCGGAGGGTGACAAAGATGCTGAAGGCACTGGAGCATCTCCCTTACAAGGGATGAGGGAGCTGGGGCTGTTCAGCCTCCAGAGGACACCCTGAGAGGGACCTCCCCGTGCCTGGCAGTGCCTGCAGGGAGGGGGCAGAGCATGGACCAGGCTCTGCTTGGGGCAGGAACTGATGCCCAGAAAGTCCCACCTGGACATGAGGAAGAACTTCATGGTGTGTGTGACCCAGCACTGAACAGGCTGCCCTGAGAGGGCGTGGAGTCTCCTCACTGGGGATATTCCAGAACCATCTGGACACAATCCTGTGCCATGTGCTCTGGGATGACCCTACCTGAGCAGAGAGGTGGGAGCAGATGGTGGTCCCTTCCAACCTGAGCCCTTCTGGGATTCTGTGAAGGCACCAAAATGAAGTTAAATCTGAGCTGCCTGTGCTCCCTACAACCCAACCACAGCCACCAGTTCCCACCACCACAAAAGCCAGGGTGACTTAGTCCAGCAGCTCACATGGACATGTCTGGGTGGGTTGGGAATGTCCAGCCTGGAGAGGAGAAGGTTGTGTGGAGACCTCAGAGCACCTTCCAGGACCTGGAGGGGCTGCAGGGAAGTTGGAGAGGGGCTGTTCCTCAGGAACTGAGGGGACAGGACAGGGAAAGAATGGGAATTTAGGTTGGATATTGGGAAGGAATTCCTCCCTTTTGAGGGTGGGCAGGCCCTGGCACAGGTTGGGCAGAGAACCTGTGGCTTCCCTGAAAGTGTCCAAGACCAGGTTGGAGCAATTTAGGCTAGTGGGAGGTGTCTTTGCCCGTGGTCTTGATGATCTTCAAGGTCCCTTCCAACCCAAACCACTCCACGATTCTCTGCTTCTGGACGTGGAAAATGCACATTTTAAGGAGCAGCTGGGCTGCGCTTGGTGTTCCTCCCAGCACAGCGTGCTCAGTCCTGGGTGCGAGCAGGGAGGGGCGGGCAAGGCAGCAAAGGGGACAGGAGAATAAAGCACAGATCTCACTTTCAGCCCATCGGACGTGCAATTAGAGTGCTGCAAACAAGTTGCAGATGATACAACTTCACGTCTCGTTAGCCCAGTAAGCAGGAAATTCACTCTTTTGGTGCTTTCACAGCACCCAGGGCAAAAACACTCACTCTGACACACAAGAGAATGAAACGCTCCTCTCTTGAACTCCTTGCTCAATTCTAAAAGGGTTTTACGACTTAATGAACTCTTGTTTTCTGCTATTAGCAGCCCCACGGAGCTCTTTGTTCTGGTCGCTTCCAGGCTCGGTCTCTGTAGAAAATCTGGCTACGGGGTCATTGTGGCCCTGGTGGCTTTTAAAGAGACATTTTAAAATGATATGTGGAGGGAGTTTCAACACAACTTTCCCCAGCGCCCACATCCATTAACTCCATCCATTAGCTGGGCTTCCAAGGGGAGAGAAAAGCTGGGAGAGGAGCTTGGCCTGGGATTCATCCAGGGGCAGGTGGAGGAATGAAGCAAAGCTGAGAGTTCAGGATGGTTATTACTTTAATAACTAACTCACTGCAGCGAAGGGAGCTGATTGAACTAAGAGAAAGGAAAAAATCCAAGATAAGTCCTTCTTGAGCTCGAAGAGCAACAACTACCCCTCCTAATCTCTCTTCCTGCTGGATATTCATCTGCTCAGGATCCCTTTCATCACTCAGCTGATCCCTTTTCCAGCCGTGAACTGGGGCAGGTTTGTTTTCCAGCCCCAACATCTCTGAGGGCACCAAGGTTGGGTCAGCCTTTTGTCAGACAGAGCATCTTCTCCAAGCTGGGAGGTTTTATCCCTTCCTTTATCTCCCTGGGGAATTTGTTCTGCCAGCCCCCCTCAGCTGTTAGAATTCCCCCTTTCCACAGGAATTCAGATAATAAGGCAGTTTTAGGCTAATTCCAGGCATGTTTGGGATGATCTCGGAGTCCTCTGGGCCTGATTCTCTCCCTGTAATCACTTTGGGGAGGGTGTGATGTCATTGAGGTCCCAGGAAGGGAGCAGGTAAAACCGATATTATCTCCTTTAATCCCTGGTTTTTCACAGATGCAGACACTTGGAAAAGAAAGGGTTTCATTCCTGCAGCCTGAAATTTAATCCCGATTAAATCGGTTCATGAATGGAAGAGCCTGGAATTGTCATTCCCCAACTCCTAATCCTATGGGAAGTCCTATTTTGGCGCATCCAATTAAGAAGATTTGATAGATTCCCCAGAATCAAACTCCCCCAAGTCACTAGTGAAGGAAAAATGCAAGGAGAGTGGGACAGACATGGGAGTCAGGAGTCCAAAATCCTGGAGAGAAGGATGTGCTGGACATGAGTGGGATGTTTTACAGCTCCAGAACTGCCCAGTTGCAGAAAGAGGAGTTTTTCCTGACTTTTAGAAGAGAAAACTCCCCATTTATGGGCACTTTCTGTTTCAGCAGGTGTTGGCCATACCTGAAACACGGAATCTTCTTGTCATTCCCATGTTTTCCAAGCTCAGGAGTCCCAAGGTTTCAGGCCTGCCAGGAACAACCAAAGAGATGCAGGACATTCACCAGAAATTCAAAATTGGGGCCTGAACCCCCTTCTTTGAAAGCACAAAGCAAATTTATTTTAATTAAACTGTGACATATGAATCCGTTTTAAATAAATATTCCAAATCCAAGAGGTCTCCTGAGAACCTCCCTGAGCCACCATGAACCTGATACTCCACCAAGGGGCTCTTTTGGCCCTTTCCAAGAGGAACAAACCTGAAAGGTGGCCCTGAACCCCAGCTTGTTGTCCTCCAGCTGCCAGGAGGAGCACAGAGTGACCCCCAGGCTGCTCTGCCTTACAAAACCATGTCCTGGAAAAGCCTGGAAAAAGGCTGATGACAGCCCAAAACTCCAACAAGTTCATCCCTGAGCTCCAGGGAGGGAATGAGGCAACTGGGAAGGAGCCTCTTTGATGTGATGGGCAACTGGAAAGGGCTCCTGCTGTGCCCAGTGGGTTTGTAGTGAGGCAATCCAGAGGTGACTCCCAAGGGGCAGCTGGGAATAAATTTAGGCAGGGAATTTGGAGAGGATTTTTCGGGAAGCAGCTCAGGGAGGTTCAGGAAGGGGCTGCAAAATCAGACAATTGGAATCCAAGTGTGGAAGGGGCTTTAAGAGGGAGGTTGGAGAGTTTGTGGCAGAGGTTTTATGGCAGAGGCACAGAGTGACTCAGCCATGTGTGTGTGTCCCCAGAGCTGGGAAGTTAATCCAGTGGGATGAGTTTAACAGGAATTCTCTGGTGTCTGGGAAGCTGCACTGCAGGGCAAATTAAAAAAGCAGGGTTGGAAGGGACCTTAGAGGTCATCTCATTCCACCCTCTGTCATGGCAGGGACACCTCCCACCAGCCCAGGTTGCTCCAGCCTGGCCTTGGACACTCCCAGGGATGGGGCAGCCACAGCTTCTCTGCCCAACCTGTGCCAGGGCCTGCCCACCCTCAAAGAGGAGGAATTTCTTCCCAATATCCAACCTGAATCTCTCCTCTGTCAGTCTGAACCCATCCCTCTTGTCCTGTCTCCCCACTTCCTGAGGAACAGCCTCCCCCCCACCTTCCCTGTAACCCCTTCAGGTCCTGGAAGGTGCTCTGAGGTCTCCACACAACCTTCTCCTCTCCAGGCTCAACAGTCCCAATTTTTCCAGGTTGCTTCAGGGTTTTGATCACCCAGAAAATAACAGGCAGAGAAACACATATTGAAGGATCCTTCATATCCAGGACTTGGATACTCCAGCCCTTGGCCACCCCATGTGTGACCAGCTCCTCACCTTCTGCAACACACAACCACAGCATAGTTTGGGTGGGAAGGGACCTTAAAGCCCATCCAGTGCCACCCCGTGTCACAGGCAGGGACACTTCCCACTCTCCCAGGTTGCTCCAAGTGCTGTCCAGCCTGGCCTTGGGCACTTCCAGGGATGGGGCAGCCACAAATCTCCAGGTTCTGAGTGAGAAGATGCTTCGGTGATTGTCCTCCCAAGGCAGACAGACCGATACTGAGGAGTTCAGTAACAGGTAATTATGTCCTTTGTCTCGTGAGAGGAGTTAATCATGATGTCCACCCTGAAATGATGACAGACCCAGTAATAAAGAGCGAGATGGGGTGTTAACGAGACAGCCTAATTAAGCCACTGGGCGAGCCGTGTCTTGGGAGAGCCAGTTCAGCAACTTCTGAGTCACAGCGAGCCACGAAATCCAGGAGGGCAGGAGTTTCCTCAGCTCATGTTCTCCATGCACAAAGGTGCAAGCCATGGCATGGCCAAAAGCCAAGGAGCATCCATGTAGTCCTTGAGGTGAGGACCACACTGAGGGTTCTGGGAGAGGCAGTTCAGCAACTCCTGAGTCACAGAGAGCCACGAAATCCAGGAGGGCAGGAGTTTCCTCAGCTAATGTTCTCCATGCAAGCCATGGCATGGCCAAAAGCCAAGGAGCATCCATGTAGTCCTTGAGGTGAGGACCACACTGAGGGTCTCTCTCCACTTGCAGAGTGAGGCCATCCAGCTTCAGGACCCTTGGATACATTGAGATAGTCTCCTCAATGAAGAGCCAGATCAAACTGAGAGCCAGAGAGCTCCCTTGGGAGCTGCTGGAGTAACTTCTGCCACCTCCCAGGGAATCTTTGGCTTCTCGGGACTTGATCAGCTGAGCAGCATTTGAAAGGTCTGTGATAGTAGCCATGCACCTGCCCGAGACCTTGGGGAGCTGGAGGAGCATCTTCTGTCTAAGAAGGGTGGGCTAAGACCAGCAATTTCCCTGCTTGTGGTGTTGTGCCCCCTGGAATTAGTGGGACAACCGTGGTGTCTACTGGGAGCCAAGTTGGGTTCCACCAGGTGAGAGCCCCACATTCCCTCTGGAGCCACCTGGCTCTGTGCACGTTCCTCCCGTGGTTCCCAAAGGTTTCAGCAGAGCAGATTTCACTGCAGGTGGCATTTCCTTCTAAAAATAACCTTTGTGCAATTCCCGAGGAAGGGAAGAGCAATTACAGATGCAGTCTGGGAAGAGCATTCCCTCCCTTTCCATGGGCTGACTTCAGAGCTTCTCGGGATGATGGCCAGCGTTTTTCTGCTGAGGTTGCTGCCGTGGAGGAGAAGCGACCTCCACGAGTCTCCTCAGAGCTGCATCCCAACCAGTGTTTAAGGTCAGGACAGCCCCACCTTCTGATCTCCAGACACGGCTCAGGTCATCTCCCTTCCAGCTATGGAAAGTGCTTGTCCTGAATGGCTCCATGTTGCAAGTTGAGGGTTGGAATTGGATGGTGAAAGAGCCCCAGAAAACCTCAAGTCTTGCTCAAATAAAAGCAGTGTCTCAACACTGGGCTGTGGCTGTGAAGGTCTGCCTTGATGTTCCTCCACTGGAGCCTCTCTCAGGTGCTCTGGTGGATGGACAACCAAGTTGGGACCTGACAATGCTTGGGAATAATGCACAGAATTCCCTTTCCAACCCAGCTACTCCATCCTCTGCAGGAAGCCACAACCATGGAATGGTTTGGGTTGGAAGGGACCTTAAAGCTCATCCCATCCCATCCCACCCCCTTGCCATGGGCAGAGACACCTTCCACCAGCCCAGGTTGCTCCAAGTCCCGTCCAACCTGGCCTTGGACACTTCCAGGGATGGGACAACCTGTTCCAGGACCTGCCCACCTTCCCAGGGGAGGATTGATCCCTAATATCCCCTCTAAACCACCACATGGAATTCTAGAATGCTTTGGATCGGGAGGAATCTTAAGATGATCCAGTCCCAGCCCCTGCCACAGGCAGGGACGCCTTCCACTAGCCCAGGTTGCTCCAACCTGGCCTTGGACACTTCCAGGGATGGGACAACCTGTTCCAGGGCCTGCCCACCCTCCCAGGGAAGTATTGATCCCTAATATCCTCTCTAAACCACCACATGAAATTCTAGAATGCTTTGGATCAGAAGGAAACTTCAGATCATCCAGTTCCAACCCTCTTCCATGGTCAGGGACACCTTCCACTGGCCCAGGTTGCTCAGAGCTCCATCCAGCCTGCCCTTGGACACTTCCAAGGATGGGGTGATGATAAACCCAACTGATTCATTGGCTCTGCTCTCACTCCCTCGACCTCCCTGCTCGGAACATTGATATTCCAGGTGCCCATCTCATCCCAAGGGCTGTTTTGACAACCACAGCTCTGCCTAGAAAGCAGCCAGGCAGGTTCTCCACAGCTGGGAATTGTCCTGGTTCCTGCCCTTCAGGAATTCATAGCAGTGGAGCAGCTGGAGGGACCTGAGTGGGGCTTTGGGCTCAGATTGGGGTTGTCCCCTCTCTGGAGACTAAACCTAAGCCTGTGTGGGAGGCAGCAAGGCAGGACCTCCCTGCCAGGAGGTGAAGTCACACGCTGGGACATGACGTGGTCCAAGCCAAACATCAGGTTGTCCTCACCTCCAGTTATTAAGAGAGGAAGTTCCACCACAGCTGGGAGCAGCTTCTTCCCTTTGCTGCCCAGGAATCCCAAGTGGGACCAGGGACCAGCTGAGCCTGTGGCAGGGGCTGCAGCTGATAAGGGCCCTGGTGGAACAGTGGAGATGGGACAAAGGGAGTCCCCAAAGGCAACCAAACGTGATGAAATGCAGCTTTGGGTGGGCCACGGCGTCTCTGTGCTGAAAATAATCCTCCCCTCCCAGTTGAGGGCTGCTTGACCCATGTCCTGATTGCTCCCCAAGGTCTGAAGGGTGATCATCAGTGAGATGTTTTCACCCACAAAATGTTTTTGCACTTGGAATAAGCTTCTGCCCATGAAAAACTCCCTTTATTTCACATCCAGGTGGGAATATCTTTTCAAATGCCACCCTGGCACCTCAATGGGACCTGTTTCCACTTCCATTTGGGTGGGACAAATCTTGGAGACCATTCAAGATCCCTTTCCTTGTCACATGACATTTGGAGATAAGCTCAGTTCCCTGTTCTGTCACATTTAGAAGACACATGGTGTCTTCTAAACCATGGGAAATCAGAGGAATTCATAAATCCCAGGATCCCTGAGGTTGGAAAAGCCCTCCAAGCCCATCGAGTCCACCCTGTGCCCCATCCCCACCTTGGCACTCAGTGCCACATCCAGCCATTCCCTGGGCACCTTCCAGGGGTGGGCACTCCACCCCCTCCCTGGGCAGCCCCTTCCAAAGCCCCAGCACCCTTTCCACGGAGTAAATTCTTCCTGATGATTCAAATTTCTCTGTTCTGAAGTGAAAGTGGAATGAAATCTCTGAAGATCTTCCTGGGGGGGAAAAGTTAAACTCACCCACCACAAGGTTTTACACTCCCAATAAAGTCATTTTAGGGCTTTCTTTGGTGAAGAACAGGTGGCAGAAGGGCAAATGACCCTCCTCTCTAAAACTACAAATATATCCTAAGAATTAGGTGGAATCAGATGATATAAAAAGCCTCATGGATGGGGTGAAGCGGCACCACAACTCACCAAGACCCCTCCTCTTGATGGGATCCACAATAAAATGCATTAACCTGAGGGTCTGACCTTTATTCCCACAGAATCCTTTGCTGTCCAGTTGGCTCAGTCAGGGGAACAAAAGGAACCCTCTCTGCAAGATGCCTACGTGTAAAACAAGGCTGTGGAGGAAATGCAGCAGGGCAGTTGTGAAAGAGTGAGCTCATTACCGAGGAGGACTCATTCCCAGAAGGCAGGGCTTTGAAACCATATAAAAGTCCTCAAATCTCCCTGCTCCACCATCCACTCCACCTGGTGCTGCTCTCTTGTTGGCTGCTTGGGTAAGTCCGAGGGTTCTGATCCTTCTTGGGGATTCTCCTCCTTGGCTTGGTGTGGGGTGAGCCCTTTCAGCAGGTGTTCTGTTTGATCCCTCTGAATATGCAAAGGGAGAGGAATTGTGGAGAGGACAAGCAGCCTTGAAGTGGCTCTGCGAGGTATCTGAGGGTGGTTAAGTGCTAAATTAGACCCTTTCTGAAAGGGAAATCAGATGAAATTATGTTGGTTTAGGTGTAACTGCTCCTGCCTTCGGGGAGGGAGACCAGTGGCCTCCTAAAGCTCCTGCCAAGTTGATTTCCTGTGATTCTGCTGTTTATTACAAAAAATACTGGTAAAATTTTCAGGTCATCAAAGAATTCTTGAGGAAAAGACAGATTTGGGGCACGAGGGGCTGTAGGGTGCAGCAGGATGAAAGCATTCCTCGTGTGCTGTCTCATTCATGCCAACCATGGCAAGAGCAATGTATTAATTTGTTTAAAGATCTTATCAGGTCCTTATTAAAAAAAATTGCAAGAGAGGAGTGATCTTGATCTGGAGGAGGGAGCAGAGGGGAGGGAGTCGGCTTTGAAGATGTGCTGAGAGGAGGAGCAGCAACCACAGGGTGAAGGGAGAAGGAGCTTCCACACCCTCTTCATTGCCCACAGCTCCATGGTGGGGCGAGTCCCGTGTTGAGAGGACTTCCAAACGCCCCTTTCCAGCACCACTTCTGCCACTTCTCACCTTCAATAGGTCCCTTGAGATCAGTTTTGGAGAAGCAGCAGCACCACAGGCTTTGGCAAAGCCTCTTCCCCAGCCCAGCTGAGCCTGGTCCTGCCTTCAGCAGCCACAAAACAGTTTCCCCAATTACCAGGAGCACCCAGTGGGCACAGAACTGGCCCTGGGAGCAGAAAAGCCTCCTGGTGGCTCTGAGTCACAGGTGTCATTAGTGGCCATGGCAATCCAGTGGCAGCTTGAAGGACTTGGGCCACGGGTCACCTCGAGGCTTTACATCATCAACCAGGTCAGGATGAAACCAGAGCAGGAGGAGGAGGAGTGGTCTCTTGTGACTGGAAAGAGCCTTAATGCTTACAGAAAGGGCTTCTAATTCCAAGTAAAATCTGGAAACCATCCCCAAAGGGGCAAAACCAAATGAATTTGTCCAATTTTGCCAGTGTAAAACACCCTGTTGGCCCCACATTTGAATTTTCCTACTTTCTGGCACACCAAATGCTTTTAAATGTTTGCCTTCCACATTGGTTATTTTTGTGTTATTATTTTGACTTTTCTGAAGCCACTCTCAAACCAGGAGATCTGTGACTTGCCAGTTCCTCTCATCAATCCCCCAGGACAGAAATAAAAGGGAGCTGACATTTTTGGGGGAAGGAGAGGGAGGACTCTGAAGTGTAAATCAGCTGCAGGTTCAAAGGAGTGGCTGTGCCTCAGTCAGACCTGACAGGGCTGTCCCACATTGCAGAGCAGGAGCTGAAAGGCAGGATGAGAAAGAAAGAGCAGCTCACAACTCTGAGACAACCAGCCAAGAGCAAACCAAGAGGACTTTGCTGATGCTTCCTAGCAGGGCTTTTTTATGGCTCTTCCACCCTCCTCCCCCTGCACTTCGCTCAGTAACACTCAGACTTTCTTTCAGATAATCACCTTTCCTCCCGAGATGTCTCTGAATCAGACCCAGATCAAGCAGGAGATCACCCTCCCACCCGGCCTCAGCAAAAGCACCTCAAAGCAGGGCCAGGAGCCTGTGCCGTGCCCTGACCCCGTCCCGTGCCCACAGCAGCACCCTGAGCCCCAAATCCCAGATCCGGCACCCGTGGTGGGCACCTGCCCGGAAAAAGTCATGCCAACACCAGTGGTGGAACCAGGCAAGGGAGAAACCCCCGTGGTCGTGGTCCCTCAGTGTCCAGCCCAGGAGCAGCAGCAGCAGCAGCAGCAATGCAAGATGCCACCAACTTTGCCACCCGTGTCATGCCCTGAGGCTGCTCCGTGCCCAGGAGGGAAAGCGGTGTGCCAAGAGCTGCCTGTGCCAGCCCCTGTGCCAGCCCCTGAAGCAGCTGCCTGTGGGCTGGAGGGGCAGGAGTGCAAGGAGAGCCAGGTGCCAGTTCCTGTGACCTGCCCCCAGGAGAAGCAGGAGATCAAGGAGATCCCAGTGCCTGTCCCTGTGCCGTGCCCAGACCCCACGCCATGTCCCCAGGAGAAGCAGGAGATCAAGGAGATCCCCGTGCCCACCCCGTGTCCTCCAGAGAAGCAGGAGGGCAAGGAGACCTCTGTGCCAATCCCTGTTTCTTGCCCTGAACCCACCCCGTGTGCCCAAGAAATGCAGCAGTGCCAGGTGACCCCCATGCCAATCCCTGTCCCTCTGCCTGACCCTACACCGTGTCCCCAGGAGAAGCAGGAGATCAAGGAGATCCCCGTGCCAACCCCTGACCCTACACCGAGTCCCCAGGAGAAGCAGGAGATCAAGGAGATCCCCGTGCCAACCCCTGACCCTACACCGTGTCCCCAGGAGAAGCAGGAGATCAAGGAGATCCCCGTGCCAACCCCTGTCCCACTGCCTGACCCTACCCCGTGTCCCCAGGAGAAGCAGGAGACCCAGGAGATCCCCGTGCCCAGCCCGTGCCCTCAGGAGAAGCAGGAGTGCCAGGAGCTCCCCGTGCCAGTGCCAGCTCCCTGTCCCGAGCCAGGGCAGTGCTCCCTTCCCGAGAAATTCCCTGCCCTGGAGCAGCACCAGGTGAAACAGCCCAACCTGTGGCCTCCCGTGCAGAAGTAAAGCGGGGCTGCCGAAGGAAGCCCCAAAAGAAGAAGATCCCAACCCCAAAAACCTCCTCTCCCAACGTCTCCCACCCAGAGGTCGTTTCCCCCACCGCCCTCCTGAATCCCTGCAGGGTTCCTGCGGAGAAGAAGTTGCTGATGAGCTTCCAGCTCCCCCTCCAATTAACGCTTTGTCCTTTACTAACAGCCCCCCCGGCACTGTCGGGATGGGCCGTGGCTAACCAGGCTTCGAGCAGGGTGGTAGTTGTGTGTTCAGCCCCTCCCAGCAACCCCAATTCCTGCCCTCTCCCAATCCCACTGCCTTTGGAAGGCCTGGAGAGGGAGCCAAAGGCACCACGGCACGCACAGGGCAGGGTTCATTAAGCTCAGTAATTAACTTGAGCCAAACTCAAGGCCCGGCTCTGCTTTTCCTGCCTTCCTTCTCAGCTCCCTGCACTTTTCCACCTCCCATTGTCATTTAGGGCTTTTGCCTGTTAATAACCTGAAGTTTTGGGCAGAACCTGCTGCTAAAGGGTTCTGCTCAGCTTCCTAACCCCTGAAGGTGTAGTGCTAATTATTTCATGTAATTAAAACAGAAATCCACCATGCTGGAGGAAATCAGAAGAGGTTTTTTTAGGCTAGAACCATCACCCCTGCCCAGGTAGGACCCAGAGCTCTCCTGGTAGAGCTCCCCCTGGGATTTTTGTAGGATGTGTGAAAGACCAGCTCCAGCTGGGAGTCTTCCTGGCAAATACATGGATAATTCAGTCCACTCCAGACGTTCTGCAAGAGATCAACGTCAGGCGTGGCAGGAGGGAAGACACGCAGGGCTGTCTCGGTTCCGCCAGGAACATGTTCCACCACACGCCGTGGTTGTCCATGGATCTGCCACTTGGCTCTAATTATTTCAGGCCGGTGTTGTGTCCAGGATTTGTTTCACTGTGAAAGCCAACAATAAAAAATGTCTTTGGATACCAAGTCGTGGGAAGTTTTGGCGTCTTTGGCTTCAAGAGGTGTGGAGGAACCTTGGTGTGGATGAGCCAGGAGATTTTGGGATCAAAGATGGGAGGATCAGGGCTTGGAAACGTGGGAACAGGTGATCCTGAGTCATAGAATCATGGGATGGTTTGGGATGGAAGGGTCCTTAAAGTCTAGACAGTCCCACCCCCTGCCATGAGCAGGGACACCTTCCACCAGCCCAGGTTGCTCCAAGCTGGCCTTGGACACCCCCAGGGATGGGGCAGCCACAGCTTCTCTGCCCAACCTGTGCCAGGGCCTGTCCACCCTCCCAGAGAAGAAGTTCTTCCATGTGTCCAACCTAAATGTCTCCTCTTTCAGTTTGAACCCACCCCCTTGTCCTGTCACTCCAGACTCTTCCCCAAAGCCCCTCTCCTGCTCTCTTGGAGCCCCATCAGGTACTGCAAGGCTGCTCCAAGGTCTCCCCAGTGCCTTCTCTTCTCCAGGCTGGCCAGCCCCAACTCCCTCAACCTCTCCTCAGAGGAGAGCTGCTCCATCCCTCTGATTCCCTTGGTGGCAGGCTCCTCTTGGGCTCCCCTGCCCCTCTCCAGGTGCTCTGCCTGGAGAACCTTCAGGAGCATCTGTGCCGTGTCAGTCCCTCAGGCTCCATGGCCCAACCCTGGAAGTGCTGGATGGAGCTCAGAGCAACCTGGTCTGGTGGGAGGTGCCCCTGGTTGGAGCTGGATGAGCTTTAGGGTCCCTCCCACCCCACCCCAACCCATGATTTGTGATTCCCAGCAGACAGCAAGGCATGAGCACGTCCACAGGGCAGGTTGGAAGCACAAATAAGAGTTTTTCCCCCCCACTTCAGAGGAGCCAGGAGAGATCCAACCCCACTGGTTTGGCCCTGGGCCTGTCAGCTGAGTGTTGGATACCCCCAACCTCATCAACTCATCATGGAATCTCACCAGGACACAGCTCCTGGTTTGCAGACCAACCCTCTGCCTGCACACAAAAATATCCCTCAGTGTTTCTCCACTTCCAGTTTTCCCCCTCTCCAGTGCCACACAGTTGACTGGAAAGTGAGCAGCTGAGAAACCCAAACCACCCAAAATCCTCTTTTGGATGATTTTAAAATTCAAAATACTCGTTCTGAGCAAGCAAAATCTTCTTTTCCTTGTACTCAACTTCCAAAGACTCTTTTCCTTCCAGCAGTTCTAGCTGAGACTCTCAACCCATGGTTTAGAGGGTTGTGCCCTAATCTCAGTCTTTAAAGGTAAGCTTTTATGGCAAATAAAAGAAAAATATAACAAATGACCCGAGTGAAGCAACAAGAAAGAACATCAGGAAGCAAATAATGAGGTTATTCATCATTTTATTGCAACACCCCCCAGATTGAATTCAGAATAAAGTGCCCCCGTGATTGATTCATTATTTCACAGCAGAGGAGGAGCCAATCCCAGCTAATGAACTGCACCTCTTTGTAAAGCAATTCCTGCAAGCTGACAGGGGTGGCTGCAGGTTCTGGAGCTGCTCCAGGCAGGAAAGGAGCCTTTGGAAAGGGGAATTTGCATCTCCCAGGGCAGGCGCTACTTCTGCTTTGGGCACTGCTGCTGCTGCTGCTGCTGCGGGATGCTCTTCACGGGACATTTGGCTTGGCCTTTGGGGGCCTGGCTTTGCTCCACACACTTCGGGGTGGCCACACACTTCTCCTGGCACTGGGGGGGGATCTGCTGCTGCTGCTTCTGCTGGTGGGATGACATCCCTGCTGAGCCTGGAAGGAAACCGAGGGAGGCTGTCGAGCTGTTTTGGGTTCAGGGTTCAGACAGCCCTTCTGAGCTCTGCCATCAGCTCTCCAACCAGGAGGATTATCTTTCCAGGTTAGTCCTCCCACAAAAACCACTCAGAAGAGGCACCTCTTGGGAATAAATCCCTGAGGACGCTGCTCTCCAGACCCAATTCCCATCCAGTTTGCTGTCCCTGCTCCATACTGGCTTTTGGGGGGCTCCCAGCAAATCCTCTGTGGAATCAGCTGAGGCTTCAGGGGAATAACTGCACCCCAAGTGAACATCAGAGAGGAGCTCCAGCCCAACAAAGCCTTGGTCTAAGCAGGGCTGCAGAGCTGATGGGGAGACAAACAGCAAGAGGTGTTTTCCTCCACTCCCTCTGCCTGCTGTTTTTGGGGCATTTCAGCTCTGACAAGCAGAGAAGAAATGAAGATCTGAAGGAAAACAAGCTTAGTTGAAGGAGAACCTCAGAGAGATGGCAAAGAGTAGTTAAAGAGGAGCAGAAAACTGGTGAGAGGTCAATATTGGGAGTTTTGAGAGAGCAAAGTCATCTTTGCACCAACCACGTCTCTGCTCAGTTCACTGAGAGCCTCAGAGCAGGAGTCACCTCTGTGGCCATGAAATTCAGGGGACCTGAGAAGATCTGATCCCAAGAAGTGGAACTCGGAGCCCTGGAAATCCAGGAGACTGAAGTGATCAGGGTGTGGCTGCTTGACAGATGAAGAAGCTGCCTCTGGATGCCAATCTTTGGCAGCTGATACCCAACCCCCGATGGTTATCAGGGTTCTTATCAATTTGGGGGAAAATTCTGAGGGTTCCCAAGGGGTTCCTGCTGCCAAGAGGGCAGCAGACCATGGTCTGGAGGCTCCAAAAGCCTCCAAACCCCAAAACGTGCCTTTCACCTGCGTGCAGGTGAAGTTTGCAGGGAGAAAAGGTAGAGGTGGGACTGGAGAAACAAAACAAAGACAAACCTCCCCCATCCCCAAACCTGGAGCACCAGAAGCACCCCACCCAAGCTGATGAGCTAAAGGGGCACAGAAGGGCTCACCTGGTGTCTTCTGCTCTGGGAGAGAGGGAAGGAAGGAAGGAGAAGGCACTGAAGGTGAGGAGCTTCCCCAGTGGTGAGGTTTTTATACCCTTCCAGGACTCAGCCCCCAGAGCTGATGACAAGAGATTAACTTGATGACCAGAAATCTTTCACAAGCAGAACCTGCTCCGCTCACACCTCCGTGTTCCTGGACTCCAGTCAAGGTCTGGGAGAGATCCCTCCTCTTCCAGGTGCGGGGGATTGGTTGTTTTTAATGCCAGGCACACCCAGTCTGGTAATCACGGGCTAATTTATTAATTATTCAGCTTGTCCCCCGTCCTGGGCAAAGATCCCAAATCTTGGGAGACAACTCACACCCTCTCTGTATGGAGCAGGAGTTGGTAGGAAGTATAGGTGATGGTTTTGGTTGTGGCCACCAGGGCAGGTCCCCAGAAACCTGAGGGGGGTAGGGGAGTCCTTGTTCCATCTCCTGGGAAGGGCAGCAGGTCTGTCTTTGGCCTCCTGTGCTTCTGGGTTTTGCTGGTTTTCTCCTTCACAAGGGGAATAAAACACTTCACAAAGCCGAGGAATCAGAAATCTTTCCCCTGGTTTTTCCTTGCACTTTCCTATAGGTTTTTTTTCCCACTGAATTAACTTCACTTTTAATGAATTTAATTCATTGTTTCATCCAAAGCCTTGGCTTTGTCCCTGCTGGAAAAGGAATTCCAGACTCCTCTGATTCCTCCTCAATGCTCTTCACCTGCTCAGTGCAATTCCACCTGCACACGGAGACTTTCTGAGACTCCAGATGGTTGTTTTCTCCAAGATCATCAAGTCCAACCTTCTACCAACCTTGTCAACTAGATCAGAGCTCTGTGGCTGCTTCTCCAGCCTCATCCTGTTCCTTGTCACAGTGTGCTGCTTCCAGCAATCCTTGGCTTTCCCACCAGCAGTGCTTGGTTGGACCCACCAACAATGCTTGACTCTTCTTACCAACAATCCTTGGCTGCTCCTACCAACAATCTTGGACTGTTCCTACCAACAATCCTTGGCTCTTCCTGCCAACAATCCTTTGCTGTTCCTACCAACAGTCCTGGATTGTTTCTTACCAACAGTCCTTGGCTCTTCCTACCAACAATCCTTGTTTTTTCCTACCAACCATTCTTGGTTGTTCCCACCAACAATCCTTGACTGTTGCTACCGACATTCCTTGGCTGTTCCTACCAACAATCCTTGGCTCTTCCTACCGACAATCCTTGACTGCTTTACCAACAACCCCTGGCTGTTCCTACCAGGACCCCTTGGTTGGCTCCACACCCACCCAGCTACTGGTGTTTGACACATCCACACCATCCCCCTGACCTTCTGGGCTTCTCCACACTGACACAGATGAAATGGCACCGATTTGTTGCAAACACAGCAGGAATTTCAGCAATTCCCAGGGCTGACCACAGAGGTGCATAGGAGACAAGTGTGTCATGGCTCTTGCAACACCTTTTCCTACCACCGCAGGAAACGTGATGGGCACCGTCCAGCAGGTCCCTGCTGCCACTTCTTCTGGGTTTTCAGTGAGTCCTGTGCCTACTGCAGGAGGGAAGGAGGAGGGAAAGAACTTTAAATTATTCCCTGACCTCCCCTTGCCCTTTACAGCAACTTTTTGCTGCAGCAACTTCATTTGTGATGAATTTAATTCCTTTTTTACAATACCTGGCTTTGATTTGTTGAAACTGGGGCAGGATTTCCTGTTTCCTGGGGACAGAAAAATGTGGATCCCCTGGAGACTTTTTTTGCAAGGAAGGAACAAGAGGAAATGTTTCAGCAGCTGGTGGACCTGGAGGGAGATGCTCCAAAATCAGTCACAGGTGACTCACCCATGACATGGAGCAGCAGCTGCATGTGACTCCCTGACTTAAGACCTTTTCCATGCCTGGAGGTGGGCAATGATGTGACATCAGGGAGTTACCACTGAGGCAGAACTCATGGTGGGTCCTCCAGGGTGGAATTCGAGGAGCAGGTCCCTCATCTCCCCACCCATGTCTCTGTTGTTGAGCACCTGCCCCACCTCCTCCTTCTCTGCCTCCCTGAGGTGTGTTCAGGTGTCCTCTGCCTCCCTGAGCCACCAGGTGTGTTCAGGTGGAGGGGTTGTTTGCCTTCCTGAGCCATGTTTTGCCTCTCATTATCCCTGTTCCTTGGTGTCATCTTCTGGTGTGGACAGAAAGGGCACAAAGAGGAACCTGCTGGTGGATTCCACACAGGGGTTCATTAGCAGCTGATTTGGTAACCGTGTTTGCACACACCTAAATATAACTCTTTTCTTCTGCAGGTTGGATATTCTCCACCCTTGTCATAATGATATGGTAGGTGAGACGTGGAAATTGTGTGGCCATCAGGGAGCCAGAGGTTGGAGGAGTCACATGGAGCACAGCGTGGAGGACAATGGGAGCTTTGTCTCCGAAATTTGGAATTTCAGAGGGTTTAACATCCCTCCTTCAGCTTCAAAGTTACAGCAAATAAAGATGTACTTCAAGGGAGGGGAAACGTTCTTGCACCTGACAGATGTTGGTGAACCCAAAATTCCAGCCCCTCTCTCAGTCAGGGGGTGATTTCTCCTCATTGCTTGGGGGAGGATGGGCAGAAAATACAAGTGAGACCTGCCCAAGGCCACATGAAGGGGCTGCAGCAAAGCTGGGAGCTAAAACTGCAAACTCAGGGCTCAGACCTGCTCCTGGACCCCCAAAAGAGTCACCTCCCAAAGCCAAATCCCCTCAGACCTGCTCCTGGACCCCAAAAAGAGTCACCTCCCAAAGCCAAATCTCCTCTCTTTTTTTATATTTGGTCAGTGGGAAGGATTCAACCAACCCACCACTTTGTCTCCTCCAGAATGTTCTTGAGTAAAAATTAAAATTAAAAATAACGTTTTGATTCCTTCTTGCTTGAATTTGAGTCTTTCTACCACTTAAATTTTCCCTTCAGCAGCTTCTAAGCTTTGCCTCCAAACTCCTGCCAATCAAAGACCACAATCCTGCCACTAATTAAAGTGAAAATTGAATTTCTCTCCTTATTTGCAAGCCCCTCTCAGGAAAGGGCTGAGCAGGTGATGTTTCCCTTGCAGAAGACGTTGCTGGAAAGAGCATTTTCATGTGGAGCAAACACAAACCCACCCCAAAACCACGACAGCTTCTTAAAAATGGAAACCAGGGGAAGATGTTCTCAGGCCTGAGGACCTGGAGATGCAAAGCAGGACAGGAGACACAGGATGCCATTGAAGGTCAATTTTTATTGCTGCAAACAGACACTACAGGACAAGAGGATGGGCATTAAAGGAAAAGATGAGAAGGAAAGAAGGAAAGAGGGGGACATCTTCCACCACCAACTGCTGTCAGCACCACCATGGTTGAACATCTTTGGCAACACAACCATGGTGAGCAACTTTGGTGACACAGCCAAGGGTGAACATCTTTGGCAATGCCACTATGGCTGAGAAACTCTGACAACATCTCCATGGCTGGACAACTTTGCCAACACAACCATGGCCAAGCAACTTTGGCAGCACAGCCATGGCTGAGCAACTTTGGCAACACCATCACAGCTGAGCAACTTTGGCAACATCTCCATGGCTGAACATCTTTGGCAACACAACCATGGCAAACGAAACTTCGGCAACACAACCATGGGTGAACATCTTTGGCAATACCACCATGGCTGGACAACTTTGGCAACACAGCCATGGCCAGACAAGATGCCCAAGAGTTGATCTTGGCCAACTGCAGCCACCCAAAAAAGAGGTGTTGAGGCAGCAGAAATGTCAGAGGAAGGAAAGGCACGGGCTGGAAATGCTCAGAGGGGACATTTTCCATGATGAAGACACTTGGGGCAGGCAGAGCAGGAGAGGTCTCAGCACGTCGCTGATGGGTCTATCACTTGGTCTTCAATTCCAGGGATGCCCAAGAGAACCCTCTGAGGGGTTAGCAGGGCCGGGAGCAGACGGGCTCCAGACACACCGTCTCGCAGGTCTCCACGCACTTGGTGGTGCAAGGGGCTTGGCAGGGCTCCGGGCACTTGGTGCAGCACTGGGTGGCACAGGGCTCCAGGCACTGGGGCGGGCACTGTGGGGCACAAGCCTGGGCACAGACATCCACACACTGAGGGGCACAGACATCCACACACTGAGGGGCACAGACGTCCACACACTGAGGGGCACAGACGTCCACGCACTGAGGGGCACAGACATCCACGCACTGGGGGGCACAGGTGGTGGTGCACTGGGTGGCACAGGGCTCCACGCACTGGGTGGTGCAGGTGGTGGTGCACTGGGTGGCACAGGGCTCCACGCACTGGGTGGTGCAGGTGGTGGCGCACTGAGTGGCGCACTGGGTGGCACAGGTGGTCTGGCACTGCGAGGGGCAGGGCTCCACGCACACGGTCTTGCAGGGCTTGGCACACTTCTGCAGGCAGATGGGAGGGGGCAGGCAGGGCTGCTTGCACTGCTCGTAGTAGGACATCGTTCCCGAGGGCTTGGGGGGGATGAGGAGGCAAAGCTGGAAGGAGACAACAGAAGTCAGGTCAGAGGAGCAATTCACACCTTGANGTTGGAAAATATTCCCTGTGTTCCTGATTTCTGCATTTGGATAAAGTCAACACTGCCAGATTAGTCCTCCATCCCTCTCTCTGGGATGTGCAAAAGAACCCAGAGAAGTGAACTTTAGAGAGTTGCCTGCAGTTAAACTTGGTAAGAGCTGTGACATGAAAACAGTTCACGTCCTTATTTTCTTAATTAACTCGGCAGATCTTCCAGGGGCTGATCTGTCGCTTGTCACCTTCTCAGATCCACCAGGGCACGTCCTCCTGTGAGCAGACACTGAGCTGCTCAAAGACCACAAACTCAGACACTGGCCCATGGAATCGTGGAATGGTTTGGGTTGTGAAGGACCTTAAAGATCATCCATTCCACCCCCTGCCATGGGCAGGGACACCTCCCACCAGCCCAGGTTGCTCCAACCTGGCCTTGGACACTTCCAGGGATGGGGCAGCCACAGCTTCTCTGCCCACCCACCCTGTGCCAGGGCCTCCTCACCCTCCCAGGGAACAATTCCTTCCCAATATCCAACCTCAATCTCCCCTCTGCCACCCTGAACCCATCCCCCTTGTCCTGTCACCCCAGTTCCTGATGAACAGCCCCTCTCCAGCTTCCCTGTAACCCCTTCAGATCCTGGAAGGTGCTCTGAGGTCTCCACACAACCTTCTCCTCTCCACCTGAACACTCCCAACCCTCCCAGCCTGAGGGCCCTCTGGATGGTGGGAAGTCACTGGAGTTGTCTCAAAATTCATGGGCTCATCCTTTCTGAAGAGAAGGGGTGGCCCAGAGGCTGAAGGTCCCATTTCCAAGTCATTTCTTCCTCTTGCTCTCTCCCAAGTGTCTCCTTCTGTCTCCTCCTGAGAGCTTTGCCCTCAGGAGTTTCTGCAGCTTCCTCCTCCCAGATAATGCCTCTTCCCACCCATCCCTTCTGAAGTCCCAAGGATTATCCGGGCAACATCCACTCATTTATTTAATTTCCAGACTTAATGAGGCATGAAAGAATTAACCAAGAGAGAAGAGGAGGGAGGAAGAGACAACCACAGCTCCTGAGGAGGAGACAGAACATCTGCGAGCTACTCAAGGCACATCAAACCCCAAAGGAGAGTCCAACACCCTCTCCCTGATCCATCCCGAGGCAAATCCTGGAACAGAAGCACCACCAGCAGAGCTCAGGAAAACATCCCCTGGAGCACCACGACCAACAGAGCATCACCCCCTGATAAATCCAAGACAGACTTACCAGTTCACCAGTGCTGGAGGAGCCAAAAGGAGTGGGGTGAGCACCAAAAGGCCAAGCTTTTATATGGCCCGTGTGGCGTCACCTCCGGAAACGCGGGAGCCCAGGGGGGATGACCACCTGACCACTAACAACCTGCCCAGGCTCCACCCCCCACATGCTTTGCATGTTTCTTGGCATCCTAATTTTGGGATGGGAACCCTCTTCCAGGAAAAGGCACGTGGTCCTGAGTAAAGCCCCCTCCCACTGTGTGGTTCCTGGTCATTAAAAAAAGGAGGCACCCAATTAATTGCTCAACCAAAATCTGGATTTAATGCCATGGGATGTTTGCAGCTCCTGATTTCCATAAGTGTCTGGATGGTGGCTTTGGTTTCCCCAGTGGTTTATTAGGAGGGGAGGTGGATAATTAATTTGAGGTGCTGTGAGAAATGCCATGTTGTGATTCTCAGAGTGGCAAAACTCCAGGTGGGCCACTGGTGTTTCCACAAATTCCTGTTCCTCTGGGACCTGTTAAATCAGCATTTTCCTCCCCATGAATTACCAACACCCATGCTTGGCAATTCCAGCAGGGACACAACTCCAGCCCTCTTGGGCAGCTGGTCAAACCATTCAGGGCCAAGTGTCCCTCATTTTAAAGACATTTTTTCAGTGCCTTCAGGAGTGTAAAAAAACTCCAGTTTCAGTGGGATTTAGGCCAAGGATTCCTTATTAACATATTGAAATGTTCTGTTGATCATAACTGGGGCTCCACAGCAAAATCTTCACTCCTCCAAGACATTCCAATCACAAAGATGGAATGGGATCCTACCTTTGGCACTGCAAAAAAATGCTAAATGGTTGGGGAAAAACCCAACCAAGCAACCCACGCCAGGCCCTTCAGCGTGAGCAGCTCATCCTGTTTACACCCCAAACCAGGAGTCCCCACGGAGAATTCCAGGAGTCAGCCCCAGTTCCTTCGCACTGGAATTCCTGCCTTGAGCCCACGTGAGCTGATGGATTTGCCCCTGACGTCCTTCCAGAAGCACCTCCTGGGTGGCTCAGCCTTTCCACAGACTCAGCACCTCACGTGGAGTTTTCTCCCTTCGAGGCTCTGCTGCCCTGGAGGGTTTTTGGGTGACAGGAATGGATGGGGAGTTGCAGAGCGTGGTTGGCTCATCTCAACCATCTGGTTCAGGGGTGGAGGAGCACTTGTGGCTGCATCAGAGAGACTCTGGAGGGTGTAAAATGAGCAGAGAACTGACTTGGATTTAGGGGTTGAATATTTAGGCAGGTGAATCTCTTCCCATCTTTTCCTCCTTGAGCTGTCACGTGAGGAAATTGTCCTCCAGCACTTTGAGGTGCCCTCGCAGCTGCTTCCAACACTTATCTTTGCTGAGGAGCCTCTCAAAGTCCTGTTTGAACAGTTCCTCGTGTCTCCTGGGGCGCCAGGCTCACCTCCAAAACCACCACTGAGGACCAGTCCTGCACCTCCCTTCCCACAGTGAGTTATTTTACACCCTGTTATGTTTGATTGGCAAGAAACTCTCCTCTGGAAGGACACACAAACTGATCTGCGTTTGTCAGACGTGGGGATATCAGAGGGCTGGATTATTGCTCTTAATTGCCACTTATTTGTGGATCTCTATTACATTTATGAGCCATTTGGTCCCTCAACTCATCACGTCAAGGCCAGTGAGTCAGGACCCCGCAGCAACATCCTCTGGTGGCCTTCCCTTGGTGACCAGAGGTTTGGCTGGTGCTGCAGGAGAGCTGTCCCACCTTGAGCACTGAATTCTGCTGCCCAGGAGCATATTTGTGACAAACTCAGGAAAAAGAAAAAGCACCTGGTCAACACCTTTTCCTCCCAGTGATCCAAGAGACACTTTGTGCTTCACCACTGGGAGCTCCCAAAGGTGGAGGGACTTCTCTACTAGGAAAAAAACCCAACTGTTTTATAGAGCGTTGAGCAATTTGCTTTCAAATGGGACCCAACTGGATATTTTGCAGGGCTGGTTTGCCCAAGAGCCTCCTACATGACCTTTTTATTTCCCTGGGGCATCAGCACTGGTTGGCATCAGGGATTTAATTTGGTTTATGTGCAGAATCCCAGAATCCCTGAGGTTGGAAAAGCCCTCCAAGACCACCCAGTCCACCCTATGCCCCATCCCCACCTTGGCACTCAGTGCCACATCCAGGTGTTCCTGGGACACCTCCAGGGGTGGGGACTCCACCACCTCCCTGGGCAGCCCCTTCCAAAGCCTCACCACCCTTTCCATGGGGAAATCCCTCCTCATGTCCCACCTGACCCTCCCCTCTTTCCCCATTTCCCCTTGTCCTGTCCCTTGTTCCCTGCTCCAACCTCCTTCCAGGGAATTCCAGAACCAGAAGGTGCCCCCTGAGCCTCCTTTTCTCCAGGATGAGCCCCCTCGGGACTTCTCCACACCCTCCTCCTGGTTCTTCAGCCCTTTCCCCAGCCCTGTTCCCATCTCCAGCCCTTCAGTGTCTCTCTTGCCATGAGGGGCTGTTATTGCACAGGATTCCCATTTAGCATTTTCACAAAATCCAGGTATTCTCCCCATTTCCTTCCCAGCCCACCCTCCTGCACCTGGATGCAAAGAAATCTTCCCATCTGGGGTTTCATCCCACCCAACTTTCCCCTCTCATCCACCAGGGCGAGGTGTGAGGGTGTGATCTGCGGGAGCTTCCAGGTGGGACAGGTGTCCCTGCTGCTGGAAATTCCTGCAGCTCTGGGAATCAGGGATAGTTGGGATGCCAGGAGGGTGAGTGTGGAGCACAACTGGCCTCACATGAGAACGAGTGGCTTGTCTGGCCCCGGGGGCTGTTTGATCAAGCAATGAGCTCATCACTTCTGGGGCCAGAGGAGCCCAAATCCTCCTCTTTTCCTGTTTACTCGGGAAGGTGAGTGCTCAGGGAAGAATGACAAAGGAGCACTTGAATAATTAAATCTGAGAAAGAGGAACAAGGGGTGGTGGTGACAAAAAATACTTCAGCTGCTTTATCTTTTGCCTTCAGACCGTGGCGGTGGTTGGCTTTGAGGTTTCAGGGAGGAAAATTGACTTTCCTTGGGAGTTTTTTTTACATCAGTGGATAAAACTGCGTCTTGATCTGTGAGGGACACATTTCAGAGCTCAGAACGCTTCTCCTGACAGGACAAACTTTGTGATTCTGCTGCATTTTCTTCCTTGGAGCAGCGATTTTGTCCCTCTGAGAGCAGTTTCATAGGTGTGGTTTGAACATCCAGGTGCTCAGGGGGAAAAGGATCCCCTGTTTCTCTTCCTCCAGCACCACCTTGGAAATGAAGGTTCTGCTCTCTGCTCATCCGAGGTTTCCCTGCTCATATGAAGGGTTAAATATCCTGCAAACAGCAGGTCAAGAGAAGGAAAAATCTCACCTGGATGGCACCTTTTCCACCTACAGTTTCTTTATTCCCTGGATAAAGTTCCATTCGGTTTGGGAGCAGGAGCAAAGGAAATCGTTGCTTTGCACAGAACATTTTAATGGGTTTTAGACGAGTTTTGGGGTAAAATTACACCTCCCCAGAGAGGGTTTGGGATTGTTTATGGTGGTCTGCCCCAAACTGCCGAGACGGGAGGGTGGAAACAGAGGAGTTCTGAGGATGGAATGATCTGTGTGAGGCCAAATGTCCCCAACTCCACACCACATCCATGGGGTGGAATTTAGCACTTCCCACTCTGGTTGGCTTCTCTTCTAGAAGCGAGACAGTGCAAATTCCAGGGGAGTCTCCAGCCCTGTGCCCTAAAGGGGTGTCTCTAAAGAAGGAGCCAGTGGATGCTCCAGACGGTCACACCCTTGTCTGCTGCCTCCCCCACACTCCTCTCGCTCCTCCCTTCAGCATTCCAAGAGGGATTTGCTCAGCCAAACCCTCCTCGGTGCAGTCAGTGCTCTGGAAAACCTGCAGAGCACCACCTTTGGTCCGTAACAAGGTGGTTTGGAGTCCCTGAGGATGTTCCTGGCTCCTGGATGAATGATTTTCCAGCAGATTTGAGGCTAAGGGAGGAAGCAACGGGAGCTTTGGGGCGGCACTTCAAAGGAACTCTTTGAAAAGACACTTTTGGGGTTTCAAAGCCTGTTTTGACCCATGGAAAGGGTGGTGTTTCCTCGTGGGGTGCAGCATTCCCTCTGCCAGGAAGGAGCTGGGATATCAGGCACTGACCTCTTAGCTCCGTGGGGACCAGGAACAGCACCCAGGGAATGGCTTGGAGTTGTGTCAGGGCTGGGTTTTAGGAAAAGGCTCTTCCCCCAGAGGGTGGTGGGCACTGAATGGGCTCCCCAGGGTGGTGGGAACGGCCCCAAACCTGCCAGAGCTCCAGGAGGGTTTGGACAACACCCTGAGGGACAAGGTGGGATTGTTGGGGTGCCTGTGCAGGGAGAAGAATTGGACCGGATGATCCCTGTGGGTCCCTCAGGATATTCTGTAGAGACACATTTGGACAACGTTCTGAGGGACAGGGTGGGATTGTTGGGGTGTCTGGGCAGGGTCAGGGTTTGGACTTGATCCTTGTGGGTCCCTTTCCAGCTCAGGATATTCCCTGATTCTCTGATCCCAGACGAGGCTCAGGTCTCCAGCTCCTGCCTGAGACCTTCCCAAGCATTCCAGAGGGAGCTGCCACCCTCCAAATCCTGAGATTTTCAGGAGAAATGACACGTGAGCCTGGAGGAATGCAGGAGTGAAGGAAACACCGGTGGTGCCAAGACCATTTGTTTTATTCATCCAGGGGAAGGAGGAGGGGACAGAAAGGAACAAACCAGGATATTCCTCCACCCACAAGGAGGAATTTCAGGCTCTTTCTCCCGGGGAATATTCCCGGGGGCACAGAATCGCTCGGTTGCACGTCCAAGGAGAGGCACTTTCTTGAGGAAAACACAGCAGGAATGATGGAGAACATAAAGGAAAACCACCTGAGGAATTGCTCTTCTCAGAGCAGGAGGGGTACCAGGAACACCAAGATGTGAGGGAGACCTCCAGGGATCTCCAAACCTTTCTCATCCCTTCACCTTTGGAGACCCCACAGGGCAAGGGTAGTGCAAGGTAGGGTCTCCTCAGGGTTCCCACCATGGGGACCCCTCAGAGACCCCACAGGGCAGTGCAGAGGGGGGTCTCCTTAAGATTCCCAGCACAGGGACCCCTCAGAGACCCCGGAATTTGCGAGAGCGGATGTCGGCACAGCTGATGGAGCAGCGTGGGCCACCGGTGGGATGGGACACGATCCCACACACCGGGGACACCTGGGTGACACACGGGGTGGGACAGCAGCCCATGCTCCTGGTCACGCAGCAGGGATCCTGGCACGTGGTGGCACATGTGGTCACGCAGCAGGGATCCTGGCACGTGGTGGTGCACTTGGTCACACAACAGGGGTCTTGGCATGTGGTGGTGCACTTGGTCACCTCCTGGCAACAAGGAACTTGGCACGTGGTGGTGCACTTAGTCACCTCCTGGCAACAGGGATCCTGGCATGTGGTGGTGCACTTAGTCACCTCCTGGCAACAGGGATCCTGGCATGTGGTGGAGCTTCTGGTGACTGTCTGGCAACAGGGATCTTGGCACGTGGTGGTGGTGCACTTGGTCACCTGGCAACAGGGATCCTGGCATGTGGTGGTGCACTTGGTCACCTCCTGGCAACACGGATCCTGGCATGTTGTGGTGCATTTGGTGATTGTCTGGCAGCAGGGATCTTGGCATGCGGTGGTGCATCTGGTCACACAACAGGGATCTTGGCACGTGGTGGTGCATCTGGTCACACAACAGGGATCTTGGCATGTGGTGGTGATGCATTTTGTCATCTCCTGGCAGCAGGGATCTTGGCATGTTGTGGTGCATTTGGTGACTGTCTGGCAACAGGGATCTTGGCATGTTGTGGTGCACTTGGTCACCTCCTGGCAACAGGGATCTTGGCACGTGGTGATGCACTTGGTCACCTCCTGGCAACAGGGATCTTGGCACGTGGTGATGCACTTGGTCACCTCCTGGCAGCAGGGATCCTGGCAGGTGGTGGCACATCTGGTCACACAACAAGGATCTTGGCACGTGCTGATGCACTTGGTCACCTCCTGGCAGCATGGTTCCACACACCTGCTGGTGTACTCAGTCACTTTGCAGCAGCAGCAGGGGTTCACACACCTCCTCGTGCACCTGGTCACAGGTCCACAGCAAGGATCCACACACCTCCTGCTACACCTGGTCATGTAGCCACAGCAGGGATCCACACACCTGGTGGTGCACAAGGTCACAGGTCCACAACATGGATCTACACACGTGGTGGTGCATTTGGTCACTCCCTGACAGCAGGAATCCACACACGTGGTGGCGCATCTGGTCACACAACAGGGATCTTGGCATGTGGTGGTG
>VXAU01006074.1:0-151630 GCA_013399695.1 Formicarius rufipectus
TATAATAATAATAAAAAAAAAAAGAAACAACAACCCAACCAACAAGCAAGCGGCGCACGCGGGCGCGCAACAAAGGCGGCATTGTTGACAGCACCGGATTACAGTAGCGGTAAACTCCGGGCTGGGAGGTTGCTGGAAAATGAGTTTGCTCCATGATGCAACTGGAGTTTGCTTTGTCTGGCCGCCAGTGCAAGCGGAGCGGTGGAGACTGGGAGCCCAGCGGCAGCAGGGCACTCTTCGCTCCATCCAGCGGTGGTTTCAGATGGTGGGGAGGGATGGAGGGAGAGATGAAGGAACCTGAGCGGGCAGCCTGGACTGGGACATCATTAACAGCGAAAATGAGGGGGGATGTGCATGAAGTGGGGTGGGAGAGAACCTCTTCTTGTTTTGTTTTTGAGCTGGCTATGGCATCATCTTCGTTGCATCAGGGAGTAAATTGCATTTATTCAGTTAAATGTGATCTTTGTTTTCGTTTGCAACCTGAGCTAACCCCAGCATGTTGGGTTTAGGATTTTTTGAGTGGGTGGTAAGAGAGAACATGAAACTTGGAGCTTTTCAAATCTTGTTACATCCCAGAGAATTAGGTTGGGTTAATTTATGCAGTGTTCTAACAAGATGCGTTCAAACCTTTAAATAGGCTGCATTTAAGTATTGTTAATATAACTCCCAGTTACTCCAGTTTTCTTAGAAAAGCAGTGTCCTGAGTGTTGCTGTTTCGTCCTAGTGATGATTAAAAATCAAGAGTAGGAGCAGAAACTGGAACTGGAAATGGTGGGAAACATGCAATAAAACAAATCCAATGCAAAGCATTTCCTAAAATTCTCAGCTGCAGTTATGGAAGTTGCGTGAGCATGTGAGCAGGGGTTTGTATTTTAACATGACCCTTCCGCCTGCTGAGTAGCATCTTTTGCAGATTCCACAGCAGTGTCTGTTGCGGTGATTTCCTCTAGGGAGGGGAGGGTTTGTCTGGAGCCTGCCTCCCCCTAACTTGACCTCGTCTTTCCCTTTTACTCCTCCTGCTTCTTTTTTACACTTTCTTCTGAAAGATGGCTTTCCCGACCCACTTGCCCTGCTGGGCTGTGCCGCTGAGCACAGCACATTCAGTGTGGGGAAAGCCTTCACTTCTTGTGCTTACAAGTTTTCCCACTCGGTAGGGAACCTTTTGTCTTCCCTGTCTCTTGATCAGGCCGCCTCCTTACTTATGTTGAAGGAGCACTTGGCAACACCCCAAGTCCCGACTGGGGTCCTGCACTGCACAAACCCGCAGTGGGGTCCCTTTCCCTCAGGTGATGTTTGGTGTGAGGATCAGCAGAGGGGTAAAAGCATAGAGATGAGAAATACAGCCAGCTTTGGGACCTAAATGGTGCAATAAGCTGTGGCTGTAGCATAGCAGCTTTTAAGGGGGAATGGGTGTAGATTGCTCTGAGATCCTTGGAAAGGGCCTGGAGGACAGCGTAGTTACTTACTCTGTTTGCATAGTTACTGTAACTTTCTTTTCCCTCTTCCCCAAAATACCTTATTATCCTACATTTTCTGTTGCTGTGAGCAACATTTCCTGTTGTTACTCAGAGCTGCAATTCCAGTTAAATTCTCACTTTGTTAAGCTAATCTCCTAGCAGTGGGTGTGGGATTTTCAAAAGAAAAGGACGGTTCTTGAAGAGCCAGTTTTTAAGATTTTTGTCTTGGTGGGCAGTTCTGCAAAACTCTGTTTTTAACTCTTCACATTCGTTATTGGTTGAAAGCTCAATAGTTTCATCTCTATTTTTGGCACTTAGAAGACTTGCAGATTTTTAATTCCCCTGCAGAGTGCCCCGCTCTTCAACGTCTCCTTTTTCCGTTTCAAAGATGCCACATGTGTTGCTCTTTACGTCAGACAGCCAGCCCAACTAGGCAGGTTTCAGGAACTGTTCATGACCTGTCTATCAGGAAAATCAACCTTACTCTTCCTTCCCCCTCTTTCACAGCCACTCAACTTCCTCTCCTTCTAAAAGTGTGTTGTCTATCAGATGCTATCAGCCCCCTAATTCTTTTATCTCACTTCTCCTATCATTTCCATTCTTCTGTCTGTCTCATGATTAGACTAGAAATTTCTCTGCTGCTGTCCTCTTCCCTCCTCTCACATACTGTGGCACTGCCTCCTTTGGGATCTGAGTAGTGATGAATGTGGAGTTCATACATGTTGTATCATGTCCCATGCTTGACATCAGTTTGCACAGGTAGAGGATGTTGTCTATGGCGGTTTTCTTTCATTGCTGTCTTGAGCAACTCACTCCCTCCATCTAGGTTGGAGGATGAGAAGAAGCCTCCTACAAAGTTTGGTAAGGGAGGTACTGAGAACCTCCTGGTGAGGTTGCTCAATCTTCCTATGTTATGCCAAGGAGAGATGTTTTGAGAAGTAACCCTTTGTGTTTGACCTCAGATCATCCTCTTGACCTGATTAGATAATGATTCTCTTCCTCAGAAAACTTTGGCAAACTTTATAGTGCTCTGCAGTGGTATCTAAAACGAATGGGCCAAGCGTTCATTTATGTGACTTAGGAAATAACCTCAAAATAAATCTCTAGCCTGGCACCTTCCCTCTAGCAGAAAATCGTAGAAGTTCTAGTGTTGTGGTGGCAATTTCCTCTTCCTCATATATCCACCTAGAGGGCACCCCAGGGGAGAGGCAAGATTCATTCTAAACAGATTAACCTAAATTTCTGTGGAGCTTGAAATCTATGTAAATGTTCTCATCTAGCAATGAATTGGTGCAGCAGTGAAGCACGGGACTGTTTGTAATGTACTCGAAACCTAACTGTGTTTTGGATGTGGCCAAATCCCATTAACTGTGATTTCCCTGCCTACATTTTCCTCCTGTCGAGCCTTCTGGATACCATCTTCTCTTAACAGCTTGTTTGTAGAATCGGCTCTGAAGATCTCCCAGCCGCTCCACTTCTCTCAAAGCAAGGGAAACTCTGGGAGCAGCTTATTACCTACTCATCATCTGACTTCCATTCTACTAGAAAATCTCCACTGGCCATAGAGTAAACAAGCTTACCTCTCTTTCCCTTCCATTTTATCAAGCACAGCAGAGACTAAAGTTCTTTTGGAGCTTAAACTTTACCTGTTGGTTTAGTGAGACATCCATCCAGACTGCACATTGTGTATAAAATTGGCCTCTTGAATTCCCTTGGAGCATTCTTAGGGAACCTTGAAAATCATCTGAGAGTTTCCTGCAAGGATGTCCGAGCACCCTCTGACACTGTCTTTGCAGTAGCAGGTTTTTCAAGTTTGTGTTAATAAATAGTTGTTTTAAAGCTCCATTAGCTTTTCTCTGAGTTCTTGTAGTGTTACTAACTGCTAATGTCATCCTTTAGATTTTTACCTCTATTTCATAATGAATTAAATTGGTGTTGGCAAATGTCTCTTCTGTTCACACGCTGTAGAAATATCATTTTCTCTAACCTGTTTGCTGCCTTTGTGTGATTAATGGGAACACACTGTTGATTTTTGATAAATTCATTCATGTTTAATATCTATTTGTGGGCCACATTTGGCTTTTAAGTGGATGTATCACAGCTCTTAGGCATTTTGGTGGCTATAAAGCAGGGATTAAACACTCTGGTTACTCATGCCAGTTGTTTTCCTATGTTCATACTGAACTGTGTGTGTTACACAAATATTTTTATTTATAGCCTTGTCAGATTTGTTTAAGGAAAAGAGATGTCCTCGTTTTTCAGAGAATTTTGTCTGTGAGTGAGTGGAATTATATTAATGTTTTTTTCTCACTTGATCAAATTCTAAGTGGTGAGATGAAAGGCCCACTATTACTTGAAAAAGTAAGACTTGCTATTGCAGGAGTGGAGCGATTTATCTTCTGTATCCACTTCTTTAACTGTAGTCTGTAAAGACCCTAAAGTGCCTGCTAGTCAACAATTTCCTTACTGCAACTTTTGAAAAACCAGATTTAAAATGCATTTAACTGATGCTCCATTCCATGTTTAATACCTCTTGATTACTGTGGTCACAGCATAAATGAATACATTTGATAGCATACTGGATCATGTGAGTGTTGGATGTGTTTCTCCTTCATCAGAATACTCCTTTTATCAAAGATAGCTGCTGTCACAGAGCCCCAAGCTGTTGATTAGGTAAAAGAGAATGCCATATATGGGAAAATAAACCAGCACCCTCAAGGTAGCTTCTTACTAGAAAATAATGAGATTTCTTTTAGAAAATTCAGCTTGTTGTTTTCTATTTGAACACTTTCTCAAAATTAATAATAAAATACTGAAAAATAAACTTGTCATGCATTCTGGGAGGATGGCATAAATAATTAACGTGGGATATCTGTCTAATTGGTTTTACGTTGATTGTTTACTGGCTTCCATGTAGTGCCATGAATGGCTTTGAAGCCACTGTGGTGGGCTTGGACTAGTCTGGACTGGCTTGTACTTTTTGCTGTCCTTCTCAATGCCTTTCCCTGTGGTTAATGGTGTCTGGATGGATGGCAGAACCCAGATGGTTATGGTTAAAGAATTCTCCTCCTTGCATGCACCTCTTGGACACAAGCACCAGTGAGAACCCTTCTGCAGCCGGTGATACTGTAGGCAGGAGGACCACATGGGGCCCTCCTGGGGAGGACATCTGGGTAGCACTGCGCTGCTGAGGGCATGCAGGGCACAGCCAGACCCGCTCAGCTGTGTGTTTTGAGAGCAAGAGGTTAAAAGGACAAGGGTAAACCACGATCTAAAACAGTCTCTTGCATCTGGCAGGTCTGTTCTTGAATGACACTCATTTGGTTACGCAGCTCAAGTGCAGCAAGAGTTTCACCCCTGCCCACGGACTGACAGTCACACGCTCAGTGGGAAGTTATTTTTCTGCTGGGTTTAGCCCCTTGTGAGTGTTATCTTTGGAAGTAACAGCAGATTAAGGGACAGAGGTTTATGGGGCATTATGGCCTGTTCCCTGTTTAAAATAAAGCTTCTGTGATTAATTCTCCATGGGGCAAAGGGGGAGTGGAGTTCATGCCCTGAACTCTGCAGAATTTTCAGTATTTAATGCTAATTTTAACCCTGAAGCATCAGTGAGTTAAGCAGAGCTCAAAGTGCTGCATTTAGCCTTCATCAGAAAATGCTGGTTAGCATTGCTGGAGAAATGGTGACTGCAGGGAGTTCCCATATACATGCAGTGGCACTGCTAGAAGAACTAAAGGTGGTTTTTACCAAAGAGAAGTTGAGACACACATGAGTTGGTGACACATATTAAGCCACCACATACAGTAGGTGGCAGGAGAGACAAAGTGACAGCTTGGCTGGGGTGGCTGCTGGTCCACCTGCCACAGTAACAAATCAAGGTCTACACCCAATACCTTGGAAGCAAAGTGTCATTGAGTGTGATACCAGGTACTTTTGTGAGGTCTGTCATCTGGTGTGATCCACATAACATAACAAGATGGGAACATTAGACACATGTATTGCAATGCCCCCGTGTTAAATGCCACACTGCACCGTGTCATGTGTTCCTACGTTGTCAGGATCTAGAGGTGTTGTGGCAGCCTAAGCCATCACCAATTACAACTGCTCATCCTCTTTCTCTCCCCACATTGTCCTTGGCCAGGGCATCTCCCATTCCCTTTTGCACCAGCTCTGGTGCTTATAAAGCTGACCATAAGCTGCTCAATGGAATGAAGCCAGTCAACAACTAACTAAACCAAAGATGTAGCTGGATTTTTGTGCAACTTGGCAAAAGCATCTCTCCTTGTGGTCATGAAACGAGTGTGAGGTAAAGAAGCAAGTGATAGGAAAAAGGGACTGACAAATTCAGGCAGTAGAGCTACACTCTCGACCTCTACCACCCCTGTCAAACAGGATGGAAGGAGTACTTCTTTAATGGACAGTGAAGTAGGCACTGGAGACTTCTATAAGTCAACAGCTGATATTCTTGGACTTCTAATTTGCAGTCACATAAAGTAACCTTAAAAGCCTGAAAAACATGTCCTTTTAAAGCATACAAGAGTCTTTCCTAATGGAGAGGTAAACAAAGAAGTGAAATTTGTGGTGTTTTCCCTTTATCTGTTAGACATATGTCTCCTTTATAGAGGTGACAGGGATGTTCCTCATCCCACTTCATTTAAGGTGAACAGATTGTTTCCTTTCTTACTTATGGGAGATTTTGTCTCCCATTGCACACAAGGACCAAATTTGTTCTCCAGCTCGTGTAACTTGAGCAAAGTCAATGAGATTGTGTTTGTAAAACAGAGAAGGTGGTTTGACTCAGAGTTCATAACTGGAGAAAGGAAGCACTTTTGTCCATTGATTTAGAGGGAATTGGTGTATGGCTAAAATATGCCCAACCTGCTTGCTATGCTTTTTCCCCAAGGATTGTTCCCTCAAGGACTTTTGGTCGCAAATCAAGCAACTTCATTGTGCAGTCCTGTTTTAGAGCCAAAAGGAGCAGACGGTATTTGATTCGTAATTGTCAGAGGAACATTTAGTACACATACCAGCTTCCAGTGATGACTTTAGTCCTCCTTTTATCTTTACTTAGATGGAAACTTTGAATTCTGGCGTATCAAAGTATGTAGTTGCATGATGGCCTAAATTCTGCATCTTCTTATGATATGAAGCCCTGTTGAGCAACTCCATGACTTGTAGTCTGTTTCTGTACCCACGGTTTTGTGAGATTGTTGTCCTCATTTTTTCAATATGTTAATGTTGTTTTCTTTGTTGACAATGACTGAGAATTGAACTGGTGTTGAAGTTGTAAAAGTGACAGTGATAGGAAGGACAAGACCTCTGTTTAGGTACGTGTTTAGTTGTCTTTGCTGGAGATCCTGAATACCCCAGAGACACAACCTGAGCACTTCATAGTGATGAAAAATGGAGGCAGGAATATGGTGATTTATTGAAGGTCATGGAGGAAACCTGAAAGGTTGGGACCTAGTTCTCTTCTACCCCACCCCAGGAAGCTGAATCCTGTGATTTCTAGTATAATGAAGTTTATTTCCTCTTCTCCTGAGAAACATGAGACTTCCCATTGGAAAAATATTTGTTCTTATCACGGGAGGTACCGACACACATTTACAGATTTGGAACAAAGTTTGACTCGTTGCCACAAAACCCAGCATATTTAGAGAGCAGTTATTACTGCAGTGTGCAGATTTAATGTGGAAATGGTCTGAGGGGCTCAAACAGCAATTAGTAGATGCTTTTTTGTCCCTTTACATAAAACTCAGATAGTTGAGTATCTGGACCAGTGGGGGATCTTGGGCATTCAACTGAGTTTAAGCAGCCTTTGGACTGCTCCATCCCTTGCACCCAGCAGAGGTCCTTTCTCCTGGAAAAGCCATTTGTAAAGAATGGGACCTCACTGGCTTGATTAGTCTTGTATCTTGCAGACACTGCTACGTTGATAGAAATTATATGGCTGCAGATAGTTAATGGATCTTGTAGCCAGGTTTAACTGTGTTGCAGCACCAAAAGAGGCTCTACTTGGTGAAGAGGATCAGGAATGAGTTCCTATTATGTTAAAGCAGTAGTTGTTTGAGAGTAATTATGAAAAATGTGTCAAATTGAAATACTAATTTTTTTAAAATGAATTTCCATAAGCAGCTCATAGACAGGTTTATGCCGTGCTGGAAGAAGTCTAACTGCAGTTTAGCATTTATACCTGGATTGGTGATTAGGAAAAGGTTGTTAAACAACTGAAATTTAAATGCTGGTACAACTTCATTGTAATAATTTCCCAAAAGGCATATTGGTAATTCTGCTAAATAGAGAGTTTAATAGACTTTAATAATGCGTACTTTGGAGACCCTGTACACAAAGGAATAATGCATAAACATTCATTATGGTAAACTGCTACCTTGGCATGCAGTAAGGAATCTGTTGTAAGAAAACAGTTGTGTTGAGTGTGGCAATGCTTTGTAGGGTGTTCATGGACAGAAGTCATTGTCACCCCCTTACCTAGCACTTGCTTCAGCTGCTGAGATTGAAGTTGCAACCTGTATCGTTTTACCAAACAGTGAATAAATTATTTGAGGTAGACTTTAGTTTATTTTCTGAACAGTTCTTGGACAACCAGTGGACCATGGTAGTTCACGGGACTTTGTTTTCCTTTGATGTGCCAGTTCAGTGTCAAGAGAAGAGGTACCTGGTAAGAAACACAGAATAAGTCTGTGAAATTGACATAAAAACATTAACATTAAACCAACAAAAAAAGAAACCTTAGAAAGTGGCTCTAAGCAAGTTCAGTGATGGATTTGGGGTTTTTTTCCACTGTGCCGCTACCAAGGGTCTTGCTGGAGAACAAGCAAGGAGAAGGAAGGAGCAGATGCTTTTGGTAGAACAGTAGGGCATTTATCTCTTTTAATGAGGTAACATCATTAGTGCTGACAAAGTGCTGCAAATCAATATGTGTAATGGACTGCTGCTGTCTTTCAATAGTGCACAGACTGCTGTACTTCTGAGCATTTGAATCTGCTGAATCACAGGTCAGGCTTTATCTCCTGTCTGATGCTGGGTTGGTTTTTTGTGGCTTGTTTTTTGGTTGGTTTGTTTGTGTTAGTTAATTTGTTTATTTTTTAACCATTTTGTCCCCCCATCTCTGATCTTTGCCTTTAATCTCTGAGAACTGGAGCAGTCCAGGATATGTGTTGGGGCAGGCAGAAGTGCACTGATTTTGCAAACGTGGGAGTTCATTGAAATGCCACATGTGTCCATCACAGTGCAAGGACCTTCTCTTTGACTGGAAAGAGTGAGATTGCTAATATATCTTCGAGTCTGGTCCCTTCTGCCTAAGATGGCTGCAGCTTTTGGTTTGGGTGTTGATTTTTTTTTTCCCTTTGCCCTCTGCCTGTTTCCTTCAGAGCAGTAGTATAATGTCAGCCACACTAATCATGTCAGCCATTGACACTGATGACCCTGGCATTTAGTAACAAAGAGCTGCAGAAAGGAGAGAGAGAGGTGGCTGTGACACTGGACAAGGAGCAGCAGCAGGTGGAGGGAAATCCGCAGATCAGAGCATTCATCTGTACAAAATCCATTGGTGTAAAAATCATACACACAGTTGTATGCGAGGTGACCAAGGGAAGAAATGAGGTGGATGTCAATGGAGGTCAGTCCTTTATGTCTCACTTTTCAGATGGTAAACATCACAGCACATTACTCTAATAGTTTGAAATTAACAAAACCTCACCCTAGCAACTCTAAATTTGAAAAAAAAAAAAAAGAAAAAACAAAAACAAACAAAAAAACACAGAAGATTTTAGTAATGTCTCTGTTGAAAATGACCTAATACCTCCAGAATTCCCATCAAAAGCTCTTGCTACAAACTGTGAACATAACCTAAACATTTGGGGTATGCTGTGTATTTATCAGAGGGCCCCGGAGTGACGCTTGGGTATCTGTGCTGATTCCAGGAAAAGGGCCTGTTGGTAAAAAAGATTCACCTGAATAGATCACACATATCAGAAAAAAGAGCAGTTCCTTTTTCTTATCTGCAGGCCCCTCCCATCCTGGGCTTCCCAACACCTGCTTGTGGTGAAAGAATATAAACAGAACTGCCAGATTCCTCAGCATTAACTGCTGCCTGATAGTCCCAGCTAAACACTGCAAAGTCATCTTGTTTTAGTTCTTCCTTGTTTTTTCTTGCTTCCTGCCACTCATCCAACAAGCCTCTGCAGCATCCTCAGGTGGACCTCCATGTGTTTTTGCTCAGCCACGACCTGAAGGTCAGTTGTGGTCATGAGAGTTGATATGAATCCAGAGCTGTGGGTCTCTTATTGCCCAGACCTGTCATGTTACCCTCACATTGAGTGGGGCAACGCAACCCAGAGCCAAATAAGGTCACAGTTGGTAGGTCCATGTAGCAGCCTGTACTGAGATATTATCCCGTAGCAACACCACTGAGTGTAGGTTTGGGTCTACATACGTAAAGCTCCATTAATACTAGCTACTTTTGTTAAATTTCTTTGTTTTTTTCTGCTGGAGAGATCTGAGGGCACACTTTAGTGACGCCCAGGGTACAGTCAGCATTCCCCACTGCTGAACTGAAAGCATCGTTCTGCAAAACAACAATCTCACTAGTGGGATGTTGCTTCCTCATGCTCAACTGTCTTGAGCTGGCTAAAAGTAATGGTCAACAGGTCATAGAAAAGGTATCATCTTGGAAAGATTTAGAGCTTTTAGATCTTTTTTGTTTTCTGCACACACACACAAAGAACATCCCTTTCATGAATGATAATTTCTACCAAAGATTTTCTGTTCTGTCTTCGTCCAAAAGTGAAACCAGAGTTCACTTACCTCTCTTCCAAAAACCTTACACCATCTCACCCTCCTCTCTTGCTGAAGGCGCTCCAGTCCCATAAATAAATACTTGGCTGATTTTTACTGCCCTTCACCCAGTTAACTAAAACCAAATGCTGCCGTCTTCATGTCTGCTTCTATTGCTCTAGCCAATAGTTTCTCAACCAGCTTGGCCTCTGACAGACTGAATAATTTTTAATGACTCTGAAACAGTTACAAAACCTTTCTGTGATTGAAGTATGAAAAGAAAAGAATGTTGTCATGGAAAATTCAGGAGAGAAAATATCTGGTCATATCCTTTCCCAAGACTATAGATAACACATATTTATTCTCATTTCTCTAATAAAACTGGGGTGAAAGTGTTGGGACAGGGGATGGTAGGATTTTAAGAACGAAAGAGCTCCTAGTATTACAGGCTTCTGTATTAAGGTTATCTACTCCTTTTTTTCTTTCTTTCATGTGGATAGTTTATTGAAAATATTTTAGCACTTGGCATCACTTCTCAAGAGGAGAAAATGCAGGTCTGCTTGTCAGCCCCTTTTCAGGACAGGCCTAGAGGTGATGCTGCCACAGTCTCTGCCACTTGATGCTTACTTCTCACAATAAATACAGGGTAAAGACCTTGTGGAGAAGTGCTCTCAGTCTGAGTCTGCAGCTCTGGTGGGCCAAAGCTTGTTTGCCCAGCTTTCCTGGGTGGTCGCCTGGCTTGTATGCAGCACAGAGAAATAGACCTTTTGGAATGTGAAACCGTGCCTTCTGCATTTCTCCTGCAAGTATTTTATAGTTTTGACTGGCACATGGAAAAGAAATGGAGAATAATAGAAGAAAAAACTTATATAACCCTTCATCTGTGCTTCCTTTCCATACCAAAGTTTCGCATTTAAAGTGAAAAGACTGGTCTTGTGTTGTTGTGAAAATCTTTTTTTAAAGTTTTGTGACAAGTTTTGTTGGTAAATTAGTAAACAGGGGGGTTTTTTGTTGTTTAGATAGCAGGTACACTCAGAGAAATGAAATCTGATTCTTAAAAATTCCAATGATCCCTTTGTCCAAGGCAAATTTATTTGATTCCTGATTTTACAAAAATAGGTTGTGAAGGGACCTTGAGTATTTGGGTGGGGGATTTTGGTCATTTTCTTTTTAGCAATGATGTTATAAACCGGTAAGTGTCCAGGTTTTTTTTAAGTCCCATATGTGTGTATTGTTTATGAGATGAGGAGAGAAAAATGTATGACCAGAATCACTTTTTCCTTATTCTCTCAAAGTGGCTGCCATCTACTCACTAACTCTGTGGTCATGGCTTTTAACATTTGGTGTAAGGTTGAAGTAGCATGTCTTAAAAGACAGCTCCTTGCTAGCAGGACTCTTTTCTCCCTCGAGTTCAGCAGGACAGCTTGGAAAAGGCAGCCTGCAGATGTAAGAAGTTGTCCTTACAGAGTCTGTGGAGGATCCAGCTTTGTTGCAACTGTGAATCAGACACTTAAAGCTGAGGATACCTTTGTACTGCCACAGAAGTTACTTTCCTGTAATAGTAGAATCTTTGCCCTGCAAGTGAGAGTTTAAAAAGACATAAACACTTGGAATGGGCGTTGCAGCACTAATGACATGTTAATGACAGTAAAGTAGTGCACGAGCATGGCAGGGTAAATGAGCATGTGCAAGTCAAAAAGAAATATTTGCTTTTCCCCCAGTTCTGCCCTCAGAGGTAGGTTCATCCTCTGTGGATGTGGTCCTGGTTTTGTGAGGAATGCTCAAGGTCTCAAGTCACTTAGCTTCTGAGCTTTGTAAATCTGAATGTGAATGTTTCGTTGTTTGCAAGATGCCTTGCAGTTCTCTGATGGGAATGTGTAAAAAACATGTATATATAAAAAGTATCTCTGCCTTTGCAGTGGCTTTCGAATTAAAGATCTGTTTTGTTAACTTGATGACTCCTTAACCTGCTTTGTCAGCAGCTCACTGAGGTGCTTCCCAGTGGCTTACAGACTTTGGTTTCATCTGGCAAGAGCAATCTCTAATCCAGGAGTGTACAGGTAAGGGAGCCCTTCAGAGGCTTGTGGAAAAGGAATGATGCATTCAGCATGATACTTAGAGATGGTGAATATTCTGACAGTTTCCCACTGTGTCACGCTATTCAGTTTTGAAAATTGTGTCTTGCAGTTATCCTCTCAGTAGAACAAGGCACTCCTCTTGGGCTCCTGGAGGAGCCCAAGAAATGTACACTTAATTGCTTTGTGAATGATGTGAAGTCTTGGAATGTAATGTAGCCATTGCTCATTAACTAGCTGAACCTATTAAACCTGGACAGCAAGCAGGACTGAGTCGTCCGCCCTTGATTGCAGGCAGCTAATGGAGCTGTGGGAGCAAGCTGTGACTGTGGAGTGGAATTGGCAGTAGACTCCCATCAACCTTCCCTGTTTTGAACTCTCCCTACACTCCATTTAGACTTCTGGCTTCGAGACAGATGATTTCAGAACAGTGAGGAGGGGGGAAGGCAAAGGGTGGAAAGTATTGTGTTCCCAGCTATGTTAGCTTTGATCTGAATTTAAAAGTGAACCAGAATTTGAATGGCACCAGTAATCTGACATTTAAACCTGCAGAAGCAGAGGGATTTGTCATCTGGCAGTGGCTGGCTTTGATTATTGATTGGTTCTCGTGCAGATGGTTCTACTACACAATGCTAAAACAAAAGAAATTGCCCAAATAATGTGACTTGGCATCTCTTCAATGTTTTTTAGCTCTGAGGGAATCAGCTGCTCTTAGAAAGCACACATATTGGTGGTTTGGTTCCCGTGGACTACATCCTGTCTTGCAAAAGATCATGGTAGCACTTTCCTGCATCTTCATGCCACACTATCAGCACAGAAGAAAACAAAATTCAATAAATGTTAATTGAAGATTTTGTTATAGTAGCTTGAAGAAAAAATAAGATAATTAGAAATTAGAAGCATTTAACCTTTTAAACACACAAGGGCCTTGACTGGAGATGGATACAGCCCTGGCTATGTAGTATTTACCTCTAGAGCACTCTTGGCATTGCACGGGAGCATTGTTTCAAAGCAGTTTGTGCTGCTGGCTGAATTGCCAGCATCTCATCCTTCAACACTCACATGCCTCCCATCCAGTTGTACTTTATGCCCAACCTTATTTACCTTGTGGATTTTGCCAGGATCACAGCTTGGTGGTGTGGCTTCGGGCCCAGTCAGACCATCTGTCAAGGAGAAGGGGAGGAGAAGGTAGTGGTTTTGACATGTTGCTTGAAGAAGCGCATGTCCAAATGTGCTTTGAAATCTTTGTTCTGCTTGCTTGTTCAATACTTTTAGGGTGCTGTGTATTGTGGAATTTTTTCCATTGTGCTGACTTACTTTCCCTGTTATGGAGAGATCATTTCATTTCTAGTCTGAGTTTGTACATGTTGTTTGTGCTGCTGGCAGATCCTATCAACACCCACTTTTCTCTGATATTTAAACTTTAAAAGATAAAATAAAAATCTTTGGTGTCATAGAACACTGACTTGCTTGTAAAATAGTTCTATATACTGGAGATGCTATTTAAAAATATTGTAGGAGTCTAGTAATACATTAGCATTTTATGCATTTCACTCTGAGCAGTCCCAAAGTATTTAAACTGTAGTGCACACATGCAGCCCTGCAGAGATGCGGTTCTTAGGACAGAGACTGTAAACCAGCCCTGCCTTTGCAGAGGGTATGGGGAGTGATGGATGCAAGCAGCTTAAAGCAGACAGAATAAACTGCCTCCTGGAGGAAAATGTGGTGAAAACCACCAGTCTCTGTTTATTACAGCCAAGAGTTCAGCTCAATATGCTGTCGGAGTTGCCCACCCTGGGACAACAAAGCTGTCTTCGGACCCGCGCCGGGACGCCCTCAGCCTGAGCTACCTGGGCTTTACCACAGCTGCAGATACAGCCCCTGGACCAGCACTGGAGGCCAGATATTTGTAGGGGCAACCATTGAACCATTGTCCATGTGGGCTCCAAGTTAAGAACTTGTTGCCCTTAGTAATTTTCACTGTACTAAAAGCAAGTCACTCCTTTGTTTGTCAGCATCTGCAAATCCAGTCACCACATCAGCTTAAGGCTATGCTGGGGTGACTGGGACAGTGGTGGCCCTGCCCTGGGAGCAGCATGCAGGTGGGCAGCTTTGTCCTTTGGTGGATGGTGATTCCTTATGCATTATATCTCTGCACGTGCAAAACATGTTTCTCTGCATCATCCTAGATATTCTTCAGCCAATTTTATATTTGTGTTTCTTTGAAACTAAGCTGTGAGCTGACCTCAGATTAGCTATTCTGTGTGTAGCTCAGCAGAGGAGAGAGGTACTGCCTTAGTGTGAGGACAAAAAAAACCCAGTTTTAGATGATTTTGAGACACCAGTTACTTCACTGTGGGAAATTCAGCCTTTCAGAAGGTAATAAAAACTAAAATTCAAGTTTTTATAATATTAGCAGAACTAATACCACAGTGTATTTTCTGGTCATCATTTCAAAACCTCAGTGACATTTTCTCTGAGTGTTCCCATACAGGCATTGTTATTCATGTGTGAGAATCTCAGGAGCAGCTGTGGGGGGAGAACAGCAACCTCACTGGTGTATAAGAGAGCTCCATCTTCCAAAAGGAATTACACTGTGGCCAGCTGTGATGTCATGATTCAGGGTTCAGTGAGTTGACAGCAGCCTCAGAGTCTGGTGTTTCTAGCCCAGCAGCATAGGAGCCTGTGCTTCTTCATTCTTTTAAGAAAATGAAGCAATGAATTCTTTCAGTTTTAAAATGCATCATACCTAGAAGACAGAAAAGAAAAAAGGAAAAAAAAAACAACCACTATTTTATTTTCATTTGACATGACTTTGTTAGGCAGAAAGAGCCTTCTGATACATTGATTTGGGAAGTAATTAGTCTTGGGAATGTGAGATGGGTTATAATCTTAATGTCATTTTACCATTACTAAAATAGGCTAATTTTGTCCTTTGCTAATCCTTGTAAATCCCATTGATTCCCATTGTGTGGATGAAAATAAGAAATGCAGTGGCCTATATTTTGGGATCTCCTTGCCTAGTGTAAAAGCTTACAGAGCACATTGTTTGATGAAGCAGCCATCCCTCTAGCATGCTACGACATCGCTACCAAATGCTGGCACAAGCCAGAGCATCACATGCAGCTGTTGCTGTTTCAGACCTAGCAGGTGAAGCACCAACCCTGTCATTTTCCTAGATTCAGCAGAATATGTGTATGTGCAATTTGTCAGTATGTTTACTGCAAAAGGCTAAGAGCAGAAAACATTTCTAGGGGTGGTGAAACCTGCTTAAAAAGAAATGAGAGGCTTTAAAAGCTTGCACAAATCTTGAAAGAGGGCTGGACCAAACATTGCCATTTCAGTCAAGTTTAGAACCTCCACCTACTTAAAGGGCAACACATTTAGGTCAGCGCTTTGTGCTTGGCAAAGTCATCTCCTTAATCTCCTTTGGAGCATTTCTGCCTGTGATTTAGGTACAGAGGGGGAGGGAAATGCTTCCAGGCTGAGACTTGTAGCTAAGTTGTCATACAGAGTTAATCTGTTGATTACCACTGGTGTAGATAGGCTCTGAATTCTGAAACCTGCTGTATACTTGTGTGCAGTTATTCATTATTTGGAAGCATTCAACCAAGGTATCCAGAATCTTCTGGGTTTTAAGCTGTTTGCTTAAAAAAAAAACCCCCATGGCAGCACATTCTAGTTGCCTGGGTTGATCTTGCTTTGTTTGTATGTTTCAGCAAGATTCAGAGAGGTTGTGTCAGTTGATCTATATGCAGTTTCTTGCATTTGTCAACTAAGTGGAGCAGAAATATGGATTCCTCCTTTCTCCACCTCTTTTTTTATTTAATGAAATGGGAAATGTTGAAGCTACTGGAAACCTTGATGTGACATTTCTCGATGCAGTGATGCTGTCTCTTAGATTTGGGTCCTGTAAGCAAGTTGCAAACATCAAAAGCTCCTGTATCGCTGGTCTTCTTTAGAACTGTTGTTATATGAAGTTGATAAGGAGTACGTGCTCAGGCTAATGCATATTTTAAAACACATGATGAAAAATACTTTCTTGACAGATGATATTAGTAGTAAAGCTGTTGGTAAAGCTCTCCATCATTATAAAGGATCCTAAATTTGAGTCTGCTGACAGGGAACTTGGGATAATGGGAGATAGTGTTGGGATTTAGGATAACTTTAGCCATCATCCTGAGAGCAGAGGCTCCAAGACAACTGTAGTTGGTGCAGTTGTGATTGCAGTGTGAGTGTGGGTGTCACATAAGTGAGATGAGTCTCCTGGGAATGAACGTTGTCGCTCTGTCTCCCATGAAACCCCCATGTGCTCACCCACGTCAATATGTACGGCTGTCGCTAACCTGCCAATGAAGAACAAAAAAATGTTCTGCAAGGAAGTCTTTCCCCAGGTATTTTTTCTTCTGTCTGCTCAACAGGTGCTAAAAGGGAAAGCAAGAGAGTTAGAGAAGTGCAGAAGTTTAACTAGGGAGGAGGTGGCGCTGAGTGCTCTCTGGACTTTCCATGTATCTCAGAGCTTTTGCTTTTGGGAACAGGGTTTGGGACTCTGTTTGAGCTGATGCTTCACTTGGCATCCTGATGCCTCAGTCCTTGCTTTTCCATGTTTGCACTTCCTGCTTTTTAAAGTCTGAATTTAAGCAAATGGATTCAAGTCTCTCCGTTTCAGAAACACAGGGCACCTTTTATGTTCTTGGTACTTTCAAAAAAAAGCACGTTTTGAGGGAGAAATTACATAGCAGGTAAACATAAATGGCAAAATTACTTAACTTTGCTCAAAATTATAGACTAAGCAGTATTTTAAGCACCAAATTTTATTTAAACTCATCTTGCAGTATACACAGCTTTGACATGTGTATAAGCTGAGGCACAAAGTAGTTGCTTGGGGTTATACAAGGAAGTTTTTAACGCAGCCCAAGTCCCTTGTTGATTGCTTTAGTCTTTCTGTGGCTTGTTGTTTATTCCAGTGTGTTGATATGAAGAGGTGAAATGGGAATGGTTTGTCTTCTTTAAAGCAAGCTATAAATGGTTTAAACTTGCTCAGCCTTTATTTATACTACCTGAGAGCTTGTTATCTGCAAGTATCATTAAGGCATCTGTTTTTATGTTCTTCTGAATGTGGCTTCTTTGTCTTCCCTGTTTCTGTCTCTGTCCTGATTAAAACACCGACACTCATTTCCAAATAACTTGGATAATAGCTTTTTTTTCCTCTCTCACTTTTTTAAACAGGAGACTCTCTTTTAACCCTGAACTGTGTTTTTTTGATTCTTCCCTCTCCCTACGCCATCTCCCAGTCCATTCATTAACCTGACTGGTGCCAAGGATGACACCTCCAGTGCAGATAGTGCACTGACTTAGTGTAATGTCCATCCTAAAGATTTTCAGAGCAGCTCATAGCATCCTGATTTGGTCTAGATTTTTCATCTCCTGTTTGGTTGATTGTTACCCCCTACAATTTTAGTCTGGAAAAAGGTTATCAAGTCCCAGGTACTAGTCCTCTGGGTTAAATGTCCTTCCCCTCTGTGGAGGTTGTCTTTCAGAAAGGGTGGGCTTCTGCAATGATGAGCAACTGCTCTTTTCAACACTGCTGGCCCATTTTGGCTCTCCCATGAATTTGACTTTTGATTGTTAATATTTCAGGTCTGTGTCTTGGCCATCCAAATGCCAAGTCTGCTCTTCCCTTACAGTTTACCCGTTGTCAGGTCCAAAATTACTTTCTCACATGGGGCCCAAGTGTGGATAACATCTCTTATATGAGGTAGTATAAATTGTTGGCAAAAGGGACCTTCCTTTTTATTCTCCATCTGCTGAACCAAATAGCACCGTAAGTATAGAAAAATATGATCTAGCTCAGTAGCCAAAAAAAATGTTTCTGAATTTTTTTCTCCAAGCTCTGGTAAGTGTTAAGTTTCTGTAGTTCACTGTATTTAGGGAGTCCTAACGTGAACCTGCATAAAATTTGGGTGGTGATAATTACTAACATATTGGTGTACTGGGGACGAGGGAGGGAGGCAGTGCAAAATGTTATGCAGAAGAAGGTATGAACAATTTGCAGCAGCTCTGGAGACAGAACACAGTTGTTTCTGAGATGTAAGATGTGGTTTCTTTTTTAAGCCAGGTATTGAAATGGCTGCTGTTACTGTAAAATGTGAGTACTCTGAAATCTTTTCATCTTGCAACATCCTTATCGAGTAGAATGTAGGTGATAGGAAAACTGCTGCTATCCCTTAGCAGCTGGCAGTGCATGGGTACCACCCAAACCCAACAGCCAAAAGAAGGCTCCAAATTGACCTCACTGAGGGCAAAGGTGTACAGTCTCATGATCTGAACCAAACTGGTCAAAAGGTATGGCTGTGATGAAAAACAGTAATATAACATTTTGTTGTTTGTGGTTTGTTTGTTTGGGGTTCAGCTGCAGAGGCAAAAATCTGTCCGTGGAAAAGAGGCAGATCAGAGGAAGATGGCAATGTCGCTGTTCCAGCAAAGTACTTGCCAGGTTCTGTCTTGGGTGAAATGATCTGACCTCCTTCGGTGAAAATTACAAGCCAGGCAAGCCACTGACGTGTTCTTCAGGGAAAGGTTTGGGAAAAAAAAAACCAGCCACAGAAAGTAGGTTTCTGGAACACTGGAAGAAAGGCTGCAACAAAAAAGAGACACAGGTGAAAAAGATAGAGGAATACAGTAAGTAGAATCCTTTGAGAAAGAAAACTGTCTGTGACCAGAAGTTGATGAAGAGCAATCTCAAGAATGAAAACAAAGCTATAATATATTCATGAAGCAAGATGATGATAACTCGGAGGGAGTAGCATTAATTATGACTTCCAAGGCAGAAAAATAGCTTGTAGACTGGGAACCAATTAGTGGTCGATTGCTCTGAACTAGATTTCAAACACAGTACATGAAATGACAATTACACAGTATTACCAACAGACAACTACTGCGATGAGATAAGAGCAGTCAGCAGATTTAGACAAAATTCCTCAGCCTGACACCTGCTTACTAACAGGGAGTCTTCTTTCTCAGGGTTAGCGATGGTTTCAGAACAGAGGAATCAGTGGCCAAATGCCTTCTTTCTCCAAAGCAACAATGTGGGGCCTAGCAGAACCCTGCGTGTTCTCTATAGTCTCCTGGTGATGCATGGGGATAGTGTAAAGATGTCCCCAGAGCAGCTGGTGGAGTTGTGTTCTGAGTGTATTGAAGTCAAACACCGTGCGTATCATCAGCAGATCTTAGCGTGCAATTAAAGTGATTGTTACTTTTTTTGTGACAATACAAAAAAGAAAAAAAATGCAGGAGAATTAGTAACAGGAATTAGTAAATTGGTTTTGCTAGCAAGTAAACATGTCATGTGTAGCTAAAAATGTAACTGGTTTTCAGCTGAGCAATCCCAAACAGTTGGCTTTCAAAAGATGGAAATCTCAAACCCAACACCGGACATTTGAATGCATCCAGCAAGAGCAGCAGGAAAGTCTGTTTCTGAACAAAAGTAGAATGCCCCAAGAGGAAAAAAAAAAAAAAAGATAATCTTGCCCAAGAAGCTGATCTAATTCCTGAAAAAACTATCCCCTTTGCTCAAAAGGCAAGGTGGCACCACCCAATAGGCCTGTCTGATGTTAGCAAGTGAAAGCTGTTTAGTGATAGAAGAAGAACAGTTATGGGAGGAGCACAGTGACTTTGCCAAAGGAACTGAAAATACTAAAGTAGAGATGCTGTGCTGTCTCACAACACAAAGGCAGATGTGAAAAACTCACTGAAGCCAAAATTTGGAGTAGCTGCAGGTAGAGACCATTGCTTCAAGTAATACAGGAACAAAAAATTAATAACCTGACTGATAGAGAGGTTGTATTCTGATTAAAGAATTTTAGAAAGGTCATACAAGCAAATGCAAAAGTTGAAGAGTTCTCTTCCTTTCAGTGGTACAGTCATCAAAAATGGAAAAAAAAAAACCCAAACCAAAACAAAAACAAACTCCGAAGACAAACCAACTAAAAGCGATTCTAATTTTTTTCTCTTACAGCTTCAGCTCAGACATTTCAAATCAAGAGATAAAGGAATTGCCAGATTTTTGGATTGTCTCACTGCTCCCTGGCTTGAGTCAGATTATCTGCCAGTTTGATACAGTTGTTTGTTTCGGGCTCTTGGGGAAGATATTTTTATTACCTTTTTCAGTAGACTGATCTACTCTTTTCAAGTGTGTCTTTGTAATGACTGTGATGTCTTGACGAGCTTGAGCCACTGAAGTAAGTAGAGAGCTAAGTGAACAGTCCATCGTGAATAACGCTGGTGTAAAACCAACCTGCATTCTGTCACCCCTGTAAGGTTGCTGTTGAGAGGATGGTGACATGACCAAGTCACAGTAAGAAAAAACACAGCTAGATATAATACAGCAAAGTGTTACATCAGTTAGATCCAGCATCCTGAGCATGGGATGCTTAAGTGTTAATTCAGAAAACTTGTAAGTAAAGGCTGTCAGGCATTGCAGGACTAATAATTATTTAAGGAAAGAATTTTCAAGAGACCTGTAGCAAATTCTGACTAAAGCATTGTATAAAAAGGCAAAGGAATACAAGGAATGATCCAATTTACATGTCTTGGCAGAGACACACCAATCAGGGGGGAAGTCCAAAAGGAAATGTCACCAACTGGCAAGGCAACAGCTGCGTTTACCAACTTAAACAAAATTAGTCATTGAAAATACAAGTGTAAAGACCAAACTAGGAGCCTTCCACTCAGATGTTATTTCCATTTTAACATGTGGATGTGAGTGTTGGAAACTCACCAGAGACACAGATGCCTCATGCCTCCAGAGGTAAATACCTGGGGAAAATACTAGGTAACAGACGGAGTGAATTTGTCACAAATGCAAAGATCTGTCACTTTGTCACTAGTGTGTCCCCTCACGTTCTCCAGGGTAAGTGATGGAAACACTGGGTCGTGTGCTGAGAGTGAAGCCAGCAAGCCTATCTGAGCAGATGGGCTCTCGAGCAGCTGGAGGAACATGCAAATGGTCAGACCAGATATTACTTGGAGTGTGAACACTTACTGGCACTCAGTGATACAGAAAAGCTGCAGAGAGCGGCTAAAGCCTGGCACACATTGGAGCCACATTGGCTCCCAGAGCAGCATATGCAGGTGCAAGAAGGCTTTGGGGGAAAAATTTACTCTTGTTACACTTGGGGGCGTGGGTGTGTGCTTCCATGGGGGTTCTCTCCTTTAAAGAGCTAGACTATTTAAAGTAGGGTTACTGGGAGGAGCCAGAGCTTCCCAGTGACGGCATTTCTGGCCCAGGCTGCAGAAGGCTGCATTGCATGGGCAAGCCAAGAAATCTGTCATCTCTAGTCTAGTGTGCTTTTTCTGTCTGACCTCAAGGAAATCACGCGACCTCACCAGCTCTCCAGAGCTCTCTGACCACAAGTCCAAGATTTTAATTAGGAGCAGTGGACAGTACACTACTTTTTCTGGTTTCACAAGCTGTCCTCAAGGGCTAGGAGGTGGAGCAAGTTGCTGTGGAAATAGGAAAAAAAAAGCACGTGTTTCACACACTGCACTGGGAGTAAAGACATTGCTTGTAGCTGTATTTAGAAGTGGCCCAAGATGGTGTAAGTGTAGCTACAAATTGTCTTCAGAAGTGAAGGGTAGCCCTGACCTTTTTGCTTTGCATGTGCTTGTGTGCTAGACTTAATACAGTTTTGTGGATTTGTTTTCAATTGGTGTGTTAGATGATGACAGGTACTACAGTAAAAAATGTTCAGGTACCTGAGTTTTAGACCAGCTTATAGAACCTGGGGACAGAAATAACATCCCATGCTGGTTTTTTATCCTTCCTTCATTAGTACAAACAGAACTTTAGTTGTTCGTTCTTTTAAACTCTGGTGCCTGTATGCAAATGCTGCTTTCATAGAAAAGTTACCTTATTCATTCTCCCTGCTTTTATCACTGCAGCTTAGTACCTTGTGTGTCAGGGTTGAAGGAGTTTGCACCCCTCTGATTAGGCCAGTGTTGCCTCAGCTCTGCTGCTTCTCTTTTGACATCTACACTGGGGTACAAACAGCCATCAAATGATTATTCCTAGTGGCAGTGTCATCTGCCTATTGGATGAGAAGCTGATTTTTCAGAAAGTTAAAAATTTAAGGCAGAAAAGACTGATTTGATCATCAGCTCACACTTCCCAGCCAAACTCTTATTATTCCTCATCCAGCCTGGCTTTAAAATGTTGAGGAAAGAAGATCCCACCCCAACCCCTGGGTGATACTATTCCAACATCCAAAAGAAAGCTTTTTGCCATGTTCACAGTGAGACTCCCAATGTTTTCCTCACAGTTTTAATCTTGCTGTTTTACTTGCACAAGCCTCAAAGGCATTTATTACTATTTACCACAACCTTCCTTGCTAGCCAGGTCTAGCCCTTTTGCTTCTTCCTTGGTAGCCTTGTAGGATAGCTTTGGCTCCTGGTAACTACACACCTAGGACCGAGCACCTCTTTCAAGGGTTTGCTTTCAGCCTGCCCTATTTCATGCAGCAAAGCCCCACTGCAGCAGCAGGGTGAGCCGTGGCAGTAGGTGCAGACAGACCTCCATGCTTCACATGACACTGTCCTTTTGTGTCTATAGCCAAGTGACAAAGTACAGCCACCTATTTGCCAGGCAGGACCTAAGGTGTGCATTTTTCCTTTGAGAACCAGTAGGCATCACAAGTAGCTCAGTAAAGACACAGTGCTTTCCCGAGTTAGTAGTGGAAATTACGCTGCTTTTCCTCTCTAGAGGGTCTCAGGAAGCATGGTGTGAGCTTGGGAGCGTGATCAAGGGTCCCCCTTCCAGTAACACTTAAAGGCAGTCTATCTAAATGATTCTGCCCGCTTTTGAAAACAGTCTGCCGAGTGGGGCTTCAGTCAGCAAGGGCAGCCACGACATGTGCTATCCATGCCAAGGATCTCATCTGAACTGCATTTAAGAGGGAGTTTCAGTTGAGAAGAACCTTAATAAGCACGGGACCTGCTGTATTTCAAATTTTGACATCAGCAAACATCAGAATACAGACTGGCAGCGAACTCTGTAGGTAGGTTGAGGTGCAGCAGAGGCCAGTGGTGAGCACTTCACTTTGCCCGTGACCCAGTGTGGATGTGCACAGTGCTGCCAGCTTAGCTGGGCTGGATCAAGGCATGTGGGCCCCTCGCAGATACATCCCCCAGAACAAAGTTGTAATACAAATTGATCGTGGCAGCAGGATGGAGTTCAGCAGGAATTGGCCTTTGGGGTATTTTATCAAATTTTTGAAGCAGGAATTGTTGGTAAACCAGAGCTAACATTCATAATCTGCAGCAAGAAGCAATATAAAGCAGCTGCAGCCCTGCTGCTGGTGCCTGGCATTGTATTTTTTCTGCCCTTTTCTCTGCAGGCTGGCAGTTTCTGTTGCCATCCTTCCCGAGGGCATAGGGTGCACTGAGGACCACAGTCCAACTGGAGATGGCAAAGCTGCTGAAGTGCTGCTGTGAGTGACAGCAGCACTCACAGGAGTGGGCCAGGAGACCAGACTCAGCTCTGCTGCTGCCAGGCCCCTCAGAGCAGGAGTTTGTCCATGTGCAGTGGCTGCAGCAGAGCTCTTAGTCCCTTCCCTAAGCAGCGGAGGGGTTCATTCACTGCCACGAAGATGGGTACCTGCGGTGGTGTGACATGTGCCCTGGAAGGGACTGTCACTTTGCATCGACAGGAAAGGAAACCTGCAGAGATTACTGTCACAGCTGCAAGCTTGTACCTTTTGTCTGATTCAGAAGAGAGTAATCCTGTTGTAAACTGCTGGATTGATAGGGCCATGGAAATAGAAAAGTATTAGACAGCTAATTAGACAATATTTTACTTTGTAAGGTGCATTCTGTATATGAGTGCAGCAGTCAGCAGAAGTAGAGAGGTGGGTGTGAAAGGCATGGTGAAACTGAGATTCTTGTATATTTAAGCTGTGGTGCTTGATAATGTCGTTTATTAAGTGGCAACTGCTTAAGTTTCTGTGGTAGTCTTACACATTTTAATAGAGAGAAGTGTTTTACAAATTCATGGGAATGTTCTCTAAAATATATTAATTTCTGCAGGCAAATCATAGGTGACCTTCTGTATGCACCTATCCATTTCAGGATTGCATCAGGGATAACTGTATCCTCAATCCATACTTCTGATTTTTAGAAAGTTTTTATAATCCTCAAGCCACAGGTTTTATCTTCTTCTGCAAAATCCTATGGAAGTGTTATAAACAAAAATAACACGTGTTGCTCTTCAGAGCACCAGCTTGATTTTCATACACTGATTTACTTATTTGTTGTATTCCTCTTGATGAGAACAGCAGAAAAAGCTTTAAAGATATTTCCATTTGTATTAAATGATATCTCTTCTGTGACTCAGACCATGAGGACTTCTTGCTTTCAGCTGGCTTCCATGTCCTTTAATCTCTCACAGCTCCACATGTCTTTGTGCATTGTCTCAAACTGATTAGATAAAAAAATTAAAAGTTTATTTGGAAATTGCAAAAAGTACTGAAAAGTGTCATACTCTTTGACTGCCTTGCTTCCAGGAGGCAGTGGGTGGGAAGGAATAAAAGCATACCTTAATTATACAGACTCTCTGTTTATTTTCACAGCTGTAGCTTTGCTGAAATGTACAGCAGACGTTCTAATTCCACCAAGTGGGGTCCCTGGATGTTGCACCTGCCAGGTCCCGCAATCTTGGTGCCAGTTGGGGATGTGTGTGTGGCTGAACAATGCCAGAAGACTACAAGACGTTTATCCCATTAGAAATAAATTACAGTGTAGTGTAGCATGAAAATGATGTGTCAGTGAATACAGAACACAGGATTACCTTCTGTCTCTTCCCTTTATCATAGATAACAGCAGCAGTATGGGAAGGAGATTTATATTGCACTTATTTGAAGCTGACCAAGCAATTTAGATGAGATGAAATAGGGATTTTATTTCTGGAGAGAAGAATGCATTCTTGCTAAAATGCCATTAATTGCTTTATTATTTAAGGCACAAATTATATCCAGCAATTTGTAGGTCTCCTCTTTTTTTTCCAGTGAAAATAATTCACCATGGAAAGATTATTCTGTCAAAAAATTATGATGAACCTACTAACAAATTGAGTTGAAAGAAGATGAACTTTCAATTCAGCTTCCATTTCCCCCCCACACTCTCTAAGTACTGTGTGCATGTGTGTATTTCAATAAAAAACAATAGTAGCTTTGCTAAAAATGAAATCCCCTTACATGATAGGAAACTGCTGTCATGCTGTGGTAGCAGTGGCACAGCATGCCTGTTGGAAGCAGAGCCTTGTGCTGGTCACACAGAGAGATGAGGAGCTTTGGAAATCTCCCAGGCTCTTCTGGAGACAGAAGCACTCACCAGGGTGGATCAATCCCTTCTAGGTCCAGTGCTGAACTCTTCTGCTTCCCTGCCCCTGTTTTAAAAATGCCAAGTAGAACTTATTCCTCAAGCACTGTTCCTGTTTGCCAAGCTTCCCTGCTTGGTGCCTTCTTGTTTTTTGGGGTTTTTTTTGTTGTTTTTTTTTTTTTTTTTTAATCAGTCTCTTTTGCTATCTCTTTTTGCTCCTGTTGGTGTGTTTTTGTGTTTCTTTATCAGGTTCCCCCATGACCCTGTCATGAGCAAGCTGGTGGCCTATCTCCATAACCCAAAGCTATGCTTTTTCTCCTAGGGCTTTATGTCTAGAATTTGTCCTGACAATATTAACCAAGTGTTGGCCCATGGCTAATTTATTTGCCATAAAGTCAATCTAAGTTGAGCCCAAAGGAGATATGCCTCCAAGCAAATCACAGTTCTCTTGTACAAGGTTTCTTGTTCCTGCTTGGAGGAACAGTCATTTCTGCATCATGCCCAAAGCACAAGCTTTGAGGTTTCTGCTTTGGCACATGCTGAAGATTAAGAAAGAGTTGGAGGTTGTGAGTCTTTTTTACCATTGGTTCACTGGGGTCGCTTTAGAGACCTCGAAAGCATTTCTTACTTTGGTGGTGCCCAGAAGGTTTTCTTTACATCCAAGGGAACAAAGAAGAGCTCATCTAGATGTGCCCATGACCTATACAGGGACTTTGTCCTTGCTGCACCTGGATCTCAGGTCTGTGGGCTGCAGCAGAGGTATCCTTCCTGGAACAGAAGGCCCTCTGGGTGCAGGGCTTTCTGTGTCTGAGGTTTAACTCAGCTCTTTGCCACAGCACATTAGGGTCTTCTTGGCTAAAAACAGTGTTTGGTCATAACATGAAAGCATCCCAATCTTCTGTGTCCTCTTTTTATAAGGGTTTTGTCAAGGGTGGTGTAAACTGTGCTTCACATGGTCACCGCCCTCATCTTGATACTACTGCAGGCTGAGCAATGATCACAGCAAATTAGGTCTGTTAGTGCACTGATGGACCTGTGAATTTTTTTCTGGAGCATGGTAATAATTGTGTTTTACTTAAAAAAATTAATAGTTGTTGCATGGAACAAGACCTTTGAGGCTAGTTCTTGTATTTTTCACTTCTTCACAAATAGAAGTGATTCCAAGAATATATACATATATATATGTAAAATATAAAAGGTTCTGTTATTGCTGGTTTCCTTGCAAGACAGAGCATTGCTCTCTGTCATGACAGGTGGCTAAAGCTGCAGTGAGACCCCTGAATTGTCAGTGACTCTGTATCATTTGTGTCACCATCGATAGGACAAAAGAACAGCTTTTAGAAAAACTATTTTTATTACAGATGTGTAGACGTGAATGTATATCTTCAGTCATTATTCCAGCTGTGAAAGTGAGATAGCTAAAAAGCTGGATGAAAGAAGTGGCAGGATGAGTAAAATGTAGAGGGGAACTGCAGGAGGAAACACCTGGAAACACCCATCGGGAGGAGCAAAGCTGGAGAAGGTATGTAGGCATTATACCTCACCAGTCCCTGACCAACTACTGGCTTTTTGCCTGCTTTTGTATTTTTATTTTATTTCACCCTTGCCCGGTACATTTCTTCCCACCTTATTTACAACAAACGATTTTTATAAGGTTTGGAAGTGAGTGCTTTTTCCAACTCTCTCCATGCCTGCTGGAACATCTGTACATACAGACTTTTCCTGTCTAAAGATAGTTTGAACTAGTGTGCCCAAAATACAGCTTCTGGCTTTCGTTTGTTGTTGTCTTAGTAAGCATAAAAATGTGTTCTAACATTATGTCACTCTGGTTATGTGTTTCAGCAGCTGCAGTCTATCTGTGTCCAGTTTGTCGTGAACAGTCTTGCTTCCTGGGATTTGTTTTTCCATAGCTGGAGCCCTGGGTTGCTTAGTTTGCCGAGCCTGTGCATTGCACTCTTTCTGTGAGAGTGATCATTCTTGCCCAGTAGGATAATTCCAGCAGGGTTTTCTACTGGAATGACATGACCTCCTTTGGCTGACCTCACACTCTGCCAGTAATGCTGCTTGAACAGCATCACTTCCCACCCCCACCATTTTCCCCTGACCCTGCAGGCCTTGCTGCAGTTGTGCAAAAAAACTCCCTCTTTCTTCAGTGCCATCTCCTTGTCATATATCCCTGCTTTTCCTTCCCAAATTTCCTGACTTAACCTTTTTCCCTCCCTCCATCCAACACAGATGCAGTACACTAATCTTTTCTGTGTATATGTGTGTTCCTTCTATGTGCATTGAAAAGATGGGATTTCCTTATTGTGGACCATTTCTTACTTTTTATTTATATTTTGTTATATTTAGTTTCTTGCATCATAACCTGTACTATGTGGTCACGAGGCTTAATTTTACCCTCTTGTTTTGTATTCCCACGTAAGAACCTGGGTGGGAGATTTGTGCAGCCTGAGGATCCAGGTAAAGGAAACTCTGCTAAATGGCAAGTTGTGCTCCAGCCACAGTTCTGGGTCAGCTGGTGTTTGGAAAGCTGAAACACAATCCAGTGTTCCAGAGGAGGCTGGTAGAAAAGGTAGAGAGGAGCAAAGAAGCGACCAGGATCAGCAAATGTTAGATGTTCAGGCATTTGTAAATGGATATCAGAGTTCATATGTTTGTGTGAAGATGTCAATTTTGGCTGATAAATGAAAAAATACACCAGGCGCTTTTATATATGAAGTGAAGAAAAGTGACATGATTGTGCATGGTTGTAAAAACTTTTATACTTCTGCAGTTTATGAAATGTGAAGTGGCAAAGTGGATGAATTGTGTGGGTCATCTGAAGTGCCTATAAAAAAAGGTTTTGCAGCTCATTATCAGTTATTCTCTTTCTAAGGCTGGTTTTATGGGATGGGAACTTTTGAAACTTTGAAGATTCTGGTCTTTATTCATGGTGTTCTTCATGGGTCCTTGGAGTGGCAAATGCAGGCTCTTCTTGCTACAGGAACCCAGCACACTTGGGCTGAAGGAAGGTGGAGGTGTTAGAGCTTCACTCATAGAGCGGTTGGGTGTCCCCTTACCACTGCTGGCCAGCTGGAGCCAGGAGAAGGAGGCAAGAAGCCATGCAGCTGGCATCCTGGTTACGACTTTTACTGACTGCCAAAATGAGTTTAAAATAGCTGTTACTCAGAGAGCAATATTACAGATTTGTATTTGAGCTATTTGGACTTTTCACAAGGGTTGGAAACCAAGATGCTAAACAGCACAGCTGGCTGGTTTTTTAATACCAACTTTCATGTTGTGAAGCTTTTGCCACATAAATTTCTATTTCAAGGTCAGGGCCATGAGGCATTCTCTGTAAAGCATCCTGTTGTTGCAGGACTGAATATCTGCCCTTCTTTGGCATTTGGGTTATCCTCATTTATGCTGCAGCAATGCCCAGAGGCCGAGTAAAGTGGGGACCACTGCGCTGTATGCTGGGTGATGGCACAGTGACAGCCCCTGCCCCAGGGCATGGTAGCCTGGTGCACTGGCTTCAGATGGCCACTGCCACAAGCTGCTTGGGAGCATTGACTGCTGGACCAGAGCTTACTAAGGACAGAAAGCAGGGATAATTCAGGTGAGGCAGCCGGATTTGCGTTTTAAATGCAGTTTACAGCCAGGACATCAGTGCATTCGTTGCCTGAGTCAGCAGATACAAATGCACAGCTCATTGTCAGAGGCTATCCTTACATAGTTCAACACCAGTTCCAACAGGACCAAACTGTTAGAAACAGAGATGCCAATTAGAGAGTTCTATTTTCTCCTTCCCAGTGGGGAATCCCTCTGCCATGTCCTTCTGTTCTGTGTGCAGCATCCCTGGATGAAGGAAGTCCACAGATTCAAGAGAGGTTGACCTGTAATAGTGAAATGCTGGTAGGGTTTTTTTGTGTTTCTAGTATGCCTTAAACTGAAGCAAGTTGGAAAAGAGTCATAGAATCTTAGATTAGTTTAGGTTGGAAAAGACCTTTTAAGATCATCAATCCAGCCTGTTAAGTGAGCACTGCTAAGTCCAGCACTATGTTGGGCAGAAAATGCACCACTGGGTGCTGTGTGTTGTTTGGGAGGGTGCAAGATGGTTTCTATAGCATGTAGTCTCAGTCATCAGTGTGATTCAGCTGTGCTGTTGCCACCTAGGACAGTTCTGCAGTTCTTGGGAGCTAGGGTAGATAAAGCCTTATCATCCCCCACCTTCCCTTGCTAGGCAGCATGTGTGCTGTACACAGCAGCAGTGTGGGTTCAAGCTGAAGGGAAACTTCATTATGTTTGACAGTGCCTTTTTAGCTGAAGCACTGCCACAATTGGCATGACAGCAGTGAATCCCAAAATTGGTTGATTGCCGAGAGAGACTGTGAAGACAGACATGAGGGATAACAAAAATTAAATGCTTAATTAATGGGTTTATACTTTCTATTTCTTGGAACATTACTATTTTTCCTCTCTCTTGGTTTGTTTACTTTAAGGTACCATATGTTCCACTTGAAGCTGTATAGAAATTTGGTAAAGAAACCTGCACGTCAGGGTTATGAGTGTTCTGAATTAGGTGATCTACTAGAGGAATATTGGACCTTTTACATAGGAAAATGTTTTGGACTACCAACATAAAGAAGCTATTTGGCCAATATTTTATACACTAATGATAGCACCTACACAACTGAGGAGTTACTCGTGATCCTAAGGGACTTAAGTTTTATCTTCTCGTGGCAGAAGTTCTTTCCTGTTTTCATGTACTCCTGATAACATTTTTCATTAAAATTCTAGTTATGAATGTCAACATTTCTTTGGTGTCTCCTGTTAGTTCCTTGCTTCCCACATGCTGCTTTATGTGAAAGTCTTTGTGAGTTGCTTAAAAGAGTAAAATCCTTCATGGTAATGGAGATGCTAACATACATGACAGTTCTTATCCATCCAAAAATGGCAGCAATTGACTTGTAGTTTTTCATATCAACTGATCTTTCACTCAGAGAAGTTTTCACTTAGAGAAGGTAGCTATTAATTACTTATCTATCCATGTTTCAATATGCCACAGCTCGTTAAATAGCTCCCTTGTCTATTTCTTTCTGAAACTATAAAGCACTCTTTTCAGCAGAATGAGCTCGATGACATCTTGACACTTCCCTAATGTTTTCAAATCCTAGCGGATTTGAGTGAATTATTAGATGTATTTGAACTTCAGATTCAGGGCTTGTAAATATGCGCAGATTAAAGCTAAAAAGGTTGACAAAAATGCACTTGCAGTTCCAAGTGCTAGGTTTGGCATAGTTATTTTTGGCAACACGAGCCTAATCAAGTCCAGAAACTTGAGTGATCATCAATCTGTTGTGATACTGATAGTTGTCCTATATTACAGCAGTTAGTACTACCTCCACTGCTATTAGATGGACCCTAGAGAAATGCAAAGAAAAGTGCGAGTCTCACCCACAATGTTTTGGTAGTAAGCAAGCCAAGCACTGGAAGAAGATCCTTATCTTTGCTTAGCAGATAGAGAGTAAGGTGAATATATGAGAACAAGCTGCTGAAGAGGTCTTGTCTTCCAAATGTTAGTCCAGAGCCTTAATGACGAATGGCCCTGCTTTCACAGGTACACTGCTTGTCTGCTTCCAAACAACAATGCTGCTACCCATGAAAGACCTGGAAAGAGGAGTCCACCAAGCTCTGAAGCTTTCAACAGCTGGTTTCTGATATTTTGGTGGTTCAGATATTTGAAAGATCAGTGAAACCCTCAGCCACGGTTTTATTTTAGTGAAAGGATTTTTGCAGTGACATGAGAACTATGTGCATATAGGTAACCTTTAAACAAAGACAGCAAGTAACTGGCAGTTCTTTTACTGCAATTTCTGCCACTTCACTTTCTGAGGAAAAGGATTTTAACAGCTCCTACCATACCAGCATCTCCTGGTGGGCACTGTTGACTCTGTGCAGGAAATGATTGGATCAATAGGTGTTTAGTTCATAAGTTTCACCTACTCATCTTGTTTTCTATTAATAACTTTATGTTTTAATCCTGTAAGGATATTGTGCTATACATCTGTCTGTTGGGGAAGCTAATCCTGCGGTGGTAGGCATCTATTTCAAGAGCAGCCTAGACAAAGCACAGTCAGTGCGATTGCTAGCCTCTGTTATTGTGTGTAGTGGGTTAAATCACCGGTATTAGTGCAGAGTAGGAGTTCAAAAAGGAGAAATGTTATTTGCAGCGTCAACTCATTAAAAATATTCTGTACGGATTTTTCCAAAAGAATAAGCAGCCCAAGCACACTGGGCGCTGTGCCAGGGTATGTAATAGCCTTGCACAGCACCAGTTGGATAAAAGGCAGTCTTTTCTGTTTTGTTTTTTTTTTTTTTTAGTATTCCTTTAAAAAAATAAAAAAGGTTTGTGTACAGAAGTAGCAAATTAATTCAGTCCTATCAGAAAGTAGGTCAGTGACTGACCTCCCAATAGCATGAGGCAGCAGTTTCAAGCAGAAGTGACAGCTCAGCAGCATGAACCCTCTATGTCTCCAGGAAACTTGTTTTGACAAATGTAAACACATTATATCCTGTATTCCTCTTGCTTATTTATTTTTTTACTGCTGCATTAGAAACCACAAACTGTCACTCTCCATCCCCCTTCTTCACCCTTTCTGGTCCCCAAAGGGAAATGCCTTGTAATGTAGCTAATAATTTTTGCAGGACTGCGTAATGAGTAACATTCCAGCAGGGTCAGAGTTTTTTTATGACAGGCGAAGTTGGGCACTGTAAACCAGACTTGACTAAAATCCAAACCAAAGTCTTTCCGATGGTAAGGAAAGTGAGTAGGAAGATAGAAACGGATTAATTTAGGTTCCTCGTGTCCCAGTCTTGCATTTCTTTGTGATGATTGAAATTTTTGCATTTACTCACGTGTCTCTTCAACGTTTGTATTGCCAGTGTTGGTGTCCACATTGCTGAACAGACAGTACTTTGAACACGTCCTCACTGTGGCCCAGCAACTCCTGAAAATGAGATGCTTTTATATTTTTTGGGGAAGTACCAAAGCATGTATAAATGGGGTGGTGGCCCCTGGAATATCCCATAAAGAGTGGTTGGCTCAGAGGGCATGGGGATATGGTCATCTTTTCATTGAGTTGTCATTATCAGCATGTTTTAAAGGTGGATTGTAAACTACTAGTTAACTACTCTGACTGGTACCTTTCCTGCAGTGATTTCACTTGTGGAAACCGCTGTGAATCAAAAGGTCAGGCAAAGGTTTCCAACAGTCTCTTTTTTCCTTGCTTGTAACGAGGTTGCACACACAAGATAATGCTACATGGAATAGATATGAGAGTTTCAGAATGTACTAACCACATGGCTCAATTTAAACATTTTTACTAACCATCTCATAAAACTTAACATGATTTTCTTCATTACCTCCTTGCCTTTCTGGACTAAGGTAGTTCAAAAACAGAGAATACTGCAGTTATTTATACAGATGCTGTATAAAGAGTGGTTTTTGCCGTATGATAGATAAACCTCTAGAGCCCTTCAGCTGTACACTGCCATATAACTGAATTTTTAAGTTCATTTTTTAGAAGTATTACACTAAAGTAAAAGCTGGATGATATTAGCTAGAAGTAGAGATTTGATTTGGGAGGATGAGATTTTTATTTTTTTTTTTAAAAACCAGATGCTTCTGGCTTTAGTAAAGGTTCAATCTAAGTAGACACAAATCAAGCAAGAAATTTGATGGATTTATTTAACTAAACTGGCTTATGAGAAGCTGGCGAAGAAGAAAGTCTTGTTTCAGGGAATTTCATGTTTCCGTGCTAATGCTATAGATAATACTGGCATTGATCATTACACATCATACAATGGATGTCGTGCTAAAAAAGTAGTGAAAAATATGCTGGTGTATAGAGTTAAAAAGGTAAGGTAAAGCAAAGGAGAAGGATGCCCATGTGCTTGTGTGTGAGTACACTTGTGTGCACAGGGAAGGCATTTCCCAATCTGCCTCCTGAGGGATCCTTGCACTTCCTTTCTGATGAAGTGTCAAAGGGAGGCACAGATGCCAGCTTTCAAGTCATTACACTCTTCACAGGGCCACTAAGTTTCCTTTGCCTGAAAGGGCTGGAAGTGCAAAGAGTGCTCCAGAAAGGCAGCAGCATAATGCCTTTTCCCACTGTTTCATGCTTGCAGAAATACTACTTCCCCTTGCTCCTTCCTGCACAGAGGGAGAAGAATTAGGAAGGGAACAGCATCTTTAGACTTCTGAGATCATCAAGTCCAACCATTAACCCGGCACAGCTAAGTCCACCACTAAACCATGTTCATAAGTGCCACATCTACATGTCTTTTAAATACCTCCAGTATTTACTTTTCAGTTCAAGGCAGTTTGAGCATCTCAGCCCTTTCTTAAGGTTTAAGAACTGGAACCACTTTTGAAGCATGTCACCCCACCCACCAGGTGGAAAGCTAGGAGGTGTCGTAGGAGGTCTTGCCAGGCTGGCCAGTTAAGCTGCTTCCCTTTTGCTTGTGGGTGGCAGAGCTCTGTGTGACAGAGATGATGTGGTGACCTCTGCAGCAATGTGAAGATGGGCATGGAGCAGAGACAAGAAGATTGCCCACAGTGTAGGTAATCACTGATGCTTCTTGTCTTGCAAAAGGAGAGGCCCTCCCATCTTAAACCCCAGCAGCTCTGAAGTCTTTGTGTTAGTGTTCTGTCTCACTGTTTGGAAGAGCAGTTCCTATGGAATAAGAAAGCTGCAATCCTCCTTTTCATTTTATTTTCTAGCCAGGGGAGTTTGTTTCATGCAGTCTGCAAGCAGAGACTACCCAGTGCATATTCAATATAGATATTCAATACATGTATTTACCCCTCAGTTTCAGGTGTGCATCATCAAGGAGCAGGACTGCTTCTTCATAAGTGGAGGAGAATTATTGTTACCTTCTAGGTATCTAGACAGCTGAAGTTTTTGAGTTAATAGTTGAACCATCTTTATTTCAACCTCTTTGACTCTTGGACTGAATCCAGTGAAATAATGCATTTCGTGTGACACACTGAAAATATTTATAAATTGTTGTTACTTTTGGGAAGGAAGGTGAGAATTGCCACTTTAGTGCATTTCTCATTGTACAACAATCTAAGCTAATTAAGCGTGGATGTTATCATTCCAGTTGGCAGCGCAAGGTAATGTCCATCCTGACTGTAACAACATAAATGTGCTTTGCTTCCATTAGATCTATCTGAGAGTATGTAATTGGTCAGAGTACCATCTCAGATGATGAAGAAATTCTGTACAGGGTGTGTGAGGTGAAGAGACTGCATGAAGTGTCATCCCCCTCCCTAAATGTTTTGCAGGAGCTCTTGTTGGTTGATGTAATGTGTTTTGGATTTTGTAGAGAAATTAGGTGGATCATTCTTGCACTGATGCAGGCATGGGACAGGTGGATTAGTCCTACAGAGGTACAACATTGCCTCTCTTCGGGACTTAGGAACCACTCAAAGCATCTCTACTTTGTACAAGTGTTAAAGAGGGAAGAAGTGAAAATTAACTCCTTGTATTGCCAGGCTAATTTCCTGAGTGAATTTATTCGGCATTCTCGTTCAGTCTGTGCTCTCAGATTTGGTGGAGCTTAGGGAGAGGTACTGGAGCACTGGAAATCCAGGTCACTGGTGCACGATGTAAACCAGTGGCTTTTTAAGTGCTCCTCCTGAAGCCCATTTGGCAGGTGCTGTGAGTGCTCATTTTGCTTGGCTTTGTTTCTTTGCCTGTATTTAGGCTAGTATGAGGCTAACGTTTTAAGTTTGCATCACCACTGAAACAACTGGAAACATCTTTATGTCCATTACAGATTCCAGGGTGTAAACTGGACAGATTATTTATCCTGCCCCAAGGGAGAAGAGAAGGAGTTAAAATTTAAGAGCTGCCGCTGGTGGGCATTAGTGCTGACTAACACTTACTATCTTGAGTACACGGAAATCAATTTGGACCTTGTCTGATGAATGCCACTGCTGGGTTTTTATTTTTCCATGTAGAGCTACACATGAGAATTGAGAAATAAAGGCGTTCGCTTAAGATAACATTGTGTGACAGCTGAGAACAATTAAAACTCTTACTTGTAGCTGTATTTTTTTTCCTTCCTTTCTGCAGTAGGAGGGTGGTGTCTGCAGCTCTTAGGAGTTGATACAGGCTATTTGTCACTGCTGTGATCTTATCTAGAATGAATATCATGCTAGGTTATTTATTTTACAGCCTTTTCTCCTAGTTTTGCACAACACACAGATCTTGGTAAATGGGAAAGGATTTTTTTTTTTTTCTTACTCGAGTCTTTTTGGCAATAAACACATGCCTAACTGTAAGAGAAAAAACTTTCACAACCAAGCTTGTTTTGTGAAGCCCAAACATTTGTGAAGCTTACAAACCCTCAAACTTTGCATAATGTGCCCATCCCTGGTCTCAAACATGAAGTGGCAGAAGAGGGAAGTGTTACTTTTTTTAACCAACAACTTATGACTGTGTCAACACATGACAATTTGTCAAAGCTTGCTGTAGCGGTACTGTAAATTAATTTTTAGCATCAGTTGTGAGTGGTAAACACTTTGTGCAGTGTGAACAGCTCTTAGTACAGTGTGAGTTGTCAGCAGCTTGTGAGCTATCCTAAAAAAAAAAAACAAAAAAAACCACCAAACCAGGAGAGGGAAGGATGCAAGCTCGTTTACTAGCACAAAATGGATCTGAGTCTGCAAAAATTCGACGTGTTGGTATGTTTTTTCTCCTTCATACCAGTCAGCTCAACCTTGAAAACTTGTTTTTTCCGTTAACAATAATCACCTGCAAAGTTGGGAAGTCACAACTCTCAATCCTGTGCATCAAGCAGTGCCTGATAGCGAACATCTTGCTCAGGCTCATGGCTCAATGAAGTAGAGCCCTCTCTTTGCTCTTGAGTTTTGCCTTTGCTTGCTTGCCTTAACAACAAAATGTGTCCCTTAAATTCCAGCGTGGTTGTTTGTTGAGAAGTCTTAAATTAACCACATAAAATGCCTGGAAAAAATTAAGATGGCAGCCCAAGGAGAAATGATGGGGGCTGAGTGTTCCCTCTTCCTCACCTGTCCCCCTGCTGTCTCTCCTTGCCTATCCCAGCTGCTGTGGTGGAGCTGGCAGTGGTGGTTTGTACAATAGGAGTTGACATGATGGAAGAAAATTATTTGGTACACGAAGATGAAGAACATGTATTGCAGAAAACAAGTTTTCAGATACAAACCAATTTAAACCTGTCACTTTAGCAGAACAAGCAGTAATAACCTCCCAACCTAACAATGACTGTTAAGTTGAACATTAATTCGCTCAGTCGTTGAATTGCTAACGTGTCTACAACTTACAAGTGAACACCCACTCAAGTGAGAGAAAATAGAAATTGGTGCCTGGAATTCCTGGCCTTGCTGAAATCACCTACATTTTTTTGGCACTAATTCATCTTGTGTTTCCTGCAAATGTTTTAAGTAGAACTAGATGAGAAAAACAACTGTGCATGTTTGTTTGCTGCTTTGATAAACTCAGTGCAGGGCTTTCTTCTCAAGCACGGTCGCTCTTGGCTTGTACACCCTGGGTTGGCTTTGGCTGTGCCTTGGGGCGTTTTCCTGTGAGCAGGCAGCACATGTGAAGTTTGGTATGAGAACTTAATATTGAGACCTACTGAAGTTAGTTTTTTAACCATGCTGCAGTTTTAAAGAGAAAGATGACTTTATTCACGTATTTGCTCATAAAGATTTCTGGTTGTATCTCCTTTTCTAGATATAACTGTAGGTGCTGCCTGTATGAAAGAGCTGAGCCACACCATCCGCCAAACTGTCTAGAGCAGCAGTCGGCTTGCTTGGAAATTGCTTCCAGGACTGTGTTGTAAGTAAGTATTTTTGCAGAAGCAGCATCAAATGGTTTATTCAGTTTTGGGGTGGTTTTGGGGTGGTTTTGAGATGTTTTGGTTGTTCCTTACAATTTCACAGTTTAACATCTAGTAGACACTAGCAGAGCTTGTGGGAACTCTAGCACTCCCATGTCTGAAGCATACAGCTAAAGCCCTTTAAAATTTTTTGCTGACTTGCTCTAAAACTCCCCAGCATAGTACCTGAACACTTCTGAGAACAAGCAGATACATATAAGCCTACAGAGAAATGTGGCCAACTACATACTGGTCTATTTTGTCATTAACTCTGGCATATATGTTTTTTGAGTGTTCATCCCTGCCTTTATTTTCATACTTCAGTGTTTAGCTACGCTGGTGTAGCCCTACAAGGCCAAATGCTTTGTGGAGATTTTCATAAACTCTCATCTGCCTAACTCAGTTTTAAATGGTCTATGACTAGTTGCCCTTTCTGATCCAAAAAGAGCACTGGTTTGTCTCTTTGGACGTGTGGGGTGGTATGTCTAGGGAACCTCAATAGACTGTGAATGGAGGTGAATTTGTCAGCTGCGTGTGTTTCTGTGATCGTGGAATCATAGAATGCACTGAGTTGGAAGAGAGACCCACAAGTATTATCAAGATCATCCTAGTGATAAGTGAGTCTCAATGACTCCTTTTTCAGGTTACAGGCCAATTGCGTTGAGTATGGTGTTGGGAACATGTCTCCATTTAGAATGAATAACATCATCCTAGAAAACTTCAGGATGTACATCAAGAAAACCTCATCATGCTGTTTATACAGTTCCTTTTGAAAGCATAATCCATTTGAGGGTGTTTGTGACCTGAAATTTTATACCTTTTATTTCTTTTTATATGCCTTCATTTTTCTGCTGCTGCAGGTTATGAGAAGTATGATATGAGAAGAATTTGTGATATAAATGCATTCTCCTCAAAATGGCCTCTGATAATGTGGTCACTTGAGAGAGCAGTGGTGGGAGAGTTAGTGACTTAGAGTTCAAATCACTTAGTTAAACATGTTATGCAGGCTGCTCATGCTCCTCAGCACCTTGCAAAATATTCCCTACAGGTGACATTTGCTGTACATAAACTAGGTTTTATATATATATATATATGCTAATTCTATCACCAAGTCCTTCAAACCCAGCAGTTGAGTCAGTTTTTGCAATAGATTTTTTCCTTGCATATCTTTGTTCTTTGTGGTCAACTGTGGTCGCTCTCCATCTGAGGTTGTGCTGGACAGAATTCTTTGGCTCAACTCTGCCAGCAGTTATCTGCCAAATACACTAACTGCTGTGTTGTCCTTGCTCAGTGCCTGAGGGACCTGTGAGACACTCAGCCCAGTTCTGCCTGGGTGAAGGTGAATAACATGAGAAAAGGACCCGGTTGTTGTAAGTGATGGGACATTTCAGCTATGGCACATGGGCAGAGAACAAGTGAGGGAATTGCTGAGGGGGAAATTAGGATTTTGAGAAGTTTAAATTCTAACAGTTTTATAATTAGAAATTTAGAATGAGGCATGTTTGTTTGCAGCATTATGCCTTTAAATAGTCTGCCTGCTTCTGGAACTTATGTCTTGACCCAGGCCACCGTTACTTTCATAAAATCATACAGTCATTTAAAGTCAGAGAAACATAGTTGTTTACTGCATGCTGGTGAGGCAATCTCAGTTATACCAGTTCCTTGAAGTATTCACTCATGGTTTTCTGCCTCATGTCTTTCCGATTTAACTGTATTAGTCTGCTTAATGGTGCCAGAAGGCCACATATTGGCTCTTCATGAAACCTCAAACAGTAGATGTGTGCTTTTAAATAGTTAAATAAACATTAATTATGATTCACAAATAGTTTTTTCCCAACTATTAAGTAATATCAAACACTGAATTTTTCAATCAGTAATTGTTTTTCCAGCTGCTGAGTGGGACCAAGTATTCAATATTTTTACAGAGTTATTTTTGCAGCTGTTAGGCTGCTTTAAGCATGAAAGTCTTATGTTATTTTGTAGGGCTTGGAAGCCTTGGATGCATAATGGGCACAAAAGACTGTGGTGAGAGTGGAATGATGACAATCTTCTGATGCACCTTGGTTAGCTGTGGATAGTTTGGGCCACATCCAGATAAGCTGGAAATAGCATATTGGGCACTTTTGAAAGTTTGTGGGTTTGCAACATTTTCTCACAAAAGTCTGGAGTCTTTTTCTTTCTCACTGTGTTAGTTATTATACAGGTGGAAATGAGTTATTTTTTCCCTTTCAAGATCTTGAGACATTCTGTGAGGGATTCAAACAGTGTGAATTATTTCATGAAATAGTGGTTTGAGTCGTTGCACCTCCTTGCAAATAGTATAATACCACAGGATTTTGTCTTAGAAGTGCATATTATGTGCCTTTCACAGGAAAATCTTAAAAAAAAAATTCAAATATCAATTAAACCACAGATCATGATGATAGTGAAAGCGAGATTGTTCTCACCCACCATGACAGCTACCCTGGCAGTGAGCACATGGCTCACATTTTCCCAGTGATTCATTAGCTAAGCCAGTAAAAACATCCTAGGCAGTCTGATGCAGTGGCTTACTGGTAGCTGTTCTTTAGATGATTGCTCATGTCAGTGTGATGCATAGCAGCATCAGAACATTCACTTTGGAACTTACCTTTTTTGTGCATCTCTTTTCTCTGGTTTTCCCACCAGATCTGCTCTGTTGCCTCACAGTGCTGCTGTTTGCATAAGCAGTTGCTGTAATTCTGTGAAGCTATGAATAAGACATCTCCTTCTAAATATCACTGGTGTGTTTTGATGAAGCCATAGTCATGAGTACAGGATGCACAAAGGGCACTTAACACTGAGTGCTAGGGAGAGGATGATGTTGATGGGGGGAAAAGACCAAGTAGTGAAGGGTAAATTCTGTTTAATGTTCAGTTGTGTTGGTTTTTTTAAGCAAAAACAAAGAAGAAGCAGACTAAAAAGCTTTCACAAAGCAGAAGTGTAAGTGAAATGAAACGTAGTGACTAGACAAATGAAAAAAGAGAGTTCATTAGAAAACCCACCAAACTTAAATCACAAAGCCCCAGAAGAAGAGGTGATCTGTCAGCCACCCAGACTGGACTGGGCACCCAACTGGAACTCATGGTCTGGGTTCAGTTCCCTGCCTTGGTCATAGGTTTCTTGTGTGTTCTCAGGAGGCAACCTCTTTCATCAGACCTATGACTGACTTCCTCAGACTTGCAGTGGAGTTCATCTTCTTCACATTCATGGTGAGGACAATGCCTACTGATACTGCTGAAAGATGTGGATGTTGTGATGGGAAGAGCCACTCCAGAAACTAGAGCAAGGCAGTGTGCTTCCTCACATGCTGCTTGCATTTCCATGTTTAAAAGTAGAGGAAATGATTTCTAGATCTAAAATGGATTGTTTCTTTTCTTCCCAACTCTTTCAGGCCTATTTCTCATGGAGTTTGGCTGCCCCAATGCAGCAGCAGGCATTTGGAATATACCCTGTCTCTCACCTTTCTCCTCTCAGTCTGTCTGCTTATGGCTTTGAGTCATTCCTGTCTGCTCAACATGCATACCCTGCACAACCCAACAGGTTCAGAAATGCAGCTTCTGTCGTCTCCCAAGTTACGTGGAGATCTCCAAGCATGTAAATACAGCTGTGTGTAAGAAGCCAAAGAGAGCTTGAGGCTGGTCACAGGCTTACCAAAGGCAACCCTAGCAGCTGAAGAAAGTGGTAGAAAGCAGTGGGACATCACACTCCATCTCCTGGCAAAGCGTGTGCTGGCACAGTGTGGCTGCTAAGGATGTCCACATAGCCTTCAACCCCTCTGCTCCTCCACTCAGTCCCCAAATAGTGAATATTCATTTAAGGGATTTTTATATGCTCTCACTTGCTGCTGATTCTAATTCTAAGGACAGAATCAGAAATGACAAGCTATATGCCTTTTTATGTGTCCTTTTTTCTCCTTTGGGTTGGTAGTTAAACTTTTCTCACCTCTTAGAGGGACTGTTTTTCTCTGAGAAGAGCGTGTGGAGCTCCTTTTTTTTCTCCAAACATTAGTAATACCCTTCTCCTGACAGTGATGAGATAGTGAAAATACAGACAAGTTCATATTCAGACCAGAGCCATCTTTTGTGTTCTGTTTGATTCTGCTACAACAGCTCTTGCTGTTTCCTGTCCACCCACTTTTACTGCCTTCCTCTTTTTTTTTTTGCTATTGCTTTCATAAGTCTTCCTTTGACCTGACTGATGAGTTTCTCTTGAGCTGCTGGGGCAAATTAGCAATCCTCCTCCTTAAGCCCTGTGTAGTCCTCCTGTCCCTGGTGTATTTCTGTCCTCCTCCCATGGCCACAGAGACACTTCCTCAGCCTTACCCTGAGATCCATACTCTCCTGGGCTGCTTTCTGCCACTGATACTCTTTATCCTGACCCTGCCTTAAAAAGTTCTTTGTCATGGCTTACATTTGAAAGGATGCAGAAGTATCTTTTCCCTCCCAGATCTTCCCTCCTCTGCTTGTTCCTTATCCCTGAATGGCAGCCAACCTTTGTCTTGTCTACGTTGGCTTTTCTTCAGTAACTCTCTCATCAAGTTACTTTCCTGTTTGTTTTTCCCCACCATTTCCTTATGCTCATTTTCCCTCTCTCCTCATTCATAAAACTGTTTGCTTTGAACTGGTTCTGGTTTCTCATTGGAAAGCTGCTTGATGGCACCACACAACAGTCTAAATTCTGAGCCTGTGTAGTGAGTGAGGGATAGACCAGAGGTCTACCATCTCTGCCTCTGGCCACAGCCAGGGATGAACGTCCATGGACAGTGAAGGCAGAGGAGGCAGAAAACAGGCATGAGTAGTTCCAGTGGAAGGGCTGTGATTTAGAGGAATTCTCCAGAAACTTTGGTGGCTCCAGAAGCTGCCCCACTGATTTTGGTTGAGTCACTACCATTTTAGATAAATAAAGAGCCCACCTCTCCCTCGTAGACACAGCACAACTCTGGGTTGACTGCTGTGTCTTATCCAAACTTCTAAGTACAAGGACTAGTCAGTACAGGAAAAGTGATGTCTCTCTCATTCCAGGGCTGGTCAGCTCAGAGTCCCTTGCCATGAGAGAATAGAGATGGTTTGAGATGTGGTGCTGTTGGCACTGGATGTCCCGTCTGCCTGGAGTGCTTGTCGATTTTGCCAACTAGTGGAACTGGAAATGCAGTCTGCTTAGAGGACTGATGCCTGAAAACACTGCAACCACTTAGTTGTCCATTGCTGTTTCAACCCTGTGCCTGAGGTACAAGTAAATGAGTTATTGAGCTAATTTAGTTCTGTACAGAAGTGATGTTCGTCCTGCAAATCAGGAAGGCTATTTAACACAGCATAATTGACTTCAGCTGTAAGATTCAATGCACTTATCTAGGATTACAGTTCAATAAAATCTAATTGTGCTGACAGCAACAGGAATTGTAGAAATGCATAGGGACTGTTTTCTGCCTTTCCCGTGGACAAGCTGAGCTGGATGTCTTCTGATCCTTATGGTTTGGGTTATGCTGCTGCCTGACTTGCACCTTGGCAGAAATAGCTTGAGGTGACACTGTCGTTGGCATGGGGAGAGGAAGCCAAGGGAATGAAACAATGGGTGGCCTTCTTCAGTCAGCTTTACATGAGTGACTCTCTCATTTCTGTATGCCCTGCCAGTGTCGAGCTGGAGAAATGGGAAGTAAGATATGTCTGGTTTCATTATGATGGTGATGATAATAAGATCCATGAGGTATGTGAGATTAAAAGCCCTAAACATTGCAGACCAGATCATTCACAGAGGACAAGACCTGAAATCAGTTCAGTGCCTAGGCATTGTTTTGTCTTGCCTCACCCAGTGTAGAAATAAATACAGGAAAACTAATATTTATTTGGTATTTCCTCTCACTATTTATCCAGTAGGAAGCTGACTTAAGCCAATTTCTATAACAAAACAGTTGCTGGCCATTGTGCACTGGTTATGTGCTGTAATTGTGGAGAGCCTTGTTGCCCAAGTATTCATTAATGAGTTTTTCATCAGTCACTCTGAACAAATAAGAAAGCTTTAGTTACAATTTTTTGCTTGCAAAGCTCCAGGGAAATGTACAGACTTTTTCAGTGGGATGAGGGCACTGGCACAGGTAATGAATAATTTGGGATGATAGCTGAGCAGACACTGTGACAAGTGCCCTTTTGACACATGTGGAGCATGAACTTTGTTATTCTTTCTTCATAGAGAGACATCCCAAAGAACAGCTCTTGATTTGAATGTGAGCTTGTGCCATCAGGAGTGCTTATCTACCACCATGCTTATTTTATCCATTATTTTTTTCCAATTATTCATTATCCCATTGCAAGCAGGAAAGGAAAAATATACTTTCAGACCAAACTAACAGATATGGCTGGTTCCAGTACACTGATTTGATAAGCAATAGCTACCACACATGCTGTACTAATTCTCTGTGCAACTGCCTGTTTCTTACATGATTTCTAACAAATGCCAGGACTGTAGGGTGTAATAAAACGAGATAATAAGAGCAGAACAGGCAGGTTTTGTGGTACAACTTAAAAACAAAATTAAACCTCCAAAAGTAATGAGAACTGTAAAAAGAGGCTCCTTTCACGAGACAAAATTAAGCTGTAATTACTGAGTGCAGAGAACATCTCTCTTACAGGAATGAGCAGCAAGAGTGGATTATGCTGAATGTCTCTAAAGCTGTTGCAGTCACCGTTTAATAGCAGAGAAAAGAGATTGCTGAGAAAATAATTCTTTGTTTCTGGTTATGGAGCTGGCTTTGCTTCTGGCTGAATGATTGCTGGTTCTTACTGTTGCTTTATGTGATATTAAACTTCTGTTTTCAGGTGACATGAAGCTGAAGAAGAAATTCATGTCATGCCTAAGTTTTCAATTTGAGTTGAGCTGTCAGGGAGAGCTAGATAGACATTTGAAATGCAGTCTTTGCTGTTTTGGTTAACATTATGAGATGATGAGCCCTGCCTTGCTTTGCTTCCCACACCTTTACTTTTTTCATCATGACATTCAAAAATTGGTGCAAAATTAACTAAAAAGCAAGTACAAGGGGTACTTCAAAATTTCTCCACTTAGCATCCACCAAAGCACTAATGTACATGTGTGCACAACCTGTTGGTATGTAGAGCCAGGTGGCAAGTGGTTTGTTAGTATCAGCAATGCTCTCATGAAGCCAAATAGGTTTCTTTTGCTTACTATCTTGAGAGTGAAAAGTGCTTTTAATTCCCATACAGTTCTCTTGTTTCCTCTATCTTCGTACTGCCCCTCTTATACCTTGGGATAATAAAGCTTCAAAGAGTTTATGAAAGTTGTGGTCAAAAGCATGTGATATCTTAGGTCAGGAAGATAAAAATCCATGCTACCTAAGTGCAGTCTCTTCTCAAATTTGGCCAAAATAGTGTTTTGCCTCATCTTTTGGGAGTGTAGCTGTCCATTTCTCTCTAAAGGAGAGAAAAATTTTACCTCAAAAGGAGGAAGAAACATTATTCAGAAAAATACAAGATTCTCCAAAAAGGTTGCAAGGTTGATGATATTCACTGGATTCTGTGCTGAGCCGATATATATAGATATAGATATATATGCTTCTGGACATTCTTTCTAAATAACAGTCGAGATTACATCCTGTTTAGTATTGCCATAGGTCTGTTTCATAAGTGTAGTAATTTCTTATTTCAAAAGAACAGTGTAAATTGCTCATGTGAAGATTTTTTGTCATTGAAAAGCAAGACTTTCATTTATATCCAACTCTGATCCATTCAAAAGAGTACAATATTTTGCGGATACAACTAAGTTTCATGTCCAATTATCTGCCCTAGTTAGGGAAATAAAATCTAACATCAGCCAATAGATCATTTCCTTTTCCCTTTTTATGCCATTTATTTCATCTTTTCTTCTCCATAGCTTTGGATTTTATCTGTCTTGTTGTTTTAAAATCTTCCATTGTATTACTCTTGGTACTCAGTGTTTAGACGGGTTCTCCCCCATCTTCTCCAAAGTGTATCTAGATTCTCCTCCTTGTTACCGCCACACAAAATACAAAAACTGGGTATCAGCAACATGGTTTCAGTGGAGCGCTTTAGATCTAAGGATAAAAGTTAATATAGATATGGCCATTAATTTCTCACCCATCCAGGGGTAGACTTCTAATTAACACCATATATCCACTATTAAATGCTTCCAATACTGTCCCCTCAATCTGTAAATTATTGGTTCATTTAACAGGGCTCTGTATACAGTCCTCGCCCGGATACCTGAGTGGTACCCATTGATCCTAGTGCTCCTGCCCCAGTCACCTACTCTTCATTTTCATGCTGATGGAGTAGCCTGCTCTCCCTGTTGAAGTCTCACACCAGTTTCTCCCACTGGTTTATTTTTTCTTTTGTTGTGGTGATTTTGCTCTTCCAGGGCAGATTCCTTGGCACAAGACCCACAGTATGGCAGTCTAACATCACCCTTATCCTGGTAGTAGCAACTACCCTGTTTCATGTCACCTTTTCTTCAGGAAGTACCACTAGAGGCAGTTGTAACCTCACTTGATCTTTCCCTGTTTAGAAGATGTGAAAATACTTAATGAATCATTCTGGGGAGGTGTGACCTGCGGGATGCAAATGCGTGGGAGTGTTTGTTTGTTGAAAGCATCAGAAGGGGAATCACTCCATTATCTGAGTACCGCTGTCAAAAGGTGGGAAATTGGCATGCTCTGAAGTTTCACTGAACGTTGATTCCTTTCCCATCTGTCTCTTCCTGCAAGGTAGTTAATTTTGGAGAAGCTAGCTCACAAAGAAAGGAGAAAAACAGCACTTAAATTCCCAGGGTTTCCTTTGGGGGAGAGATCCCTCAGGGGAAGGAGGGAACTCTTTTAATAATCTTCACGGCATTTAATCCCAAGAAAGTGCAATAAAATCAGTGCTTCCACTGCGAGTTGGCAGCGTATCTTCCATAACAACACCCGTTTTTAGTTTCTTTGTAGTACAGTCTGATTAACACTGTATCGAGTTAAATAAGGAGAGCAAAATCTGGTTTTGACAGATGTTTTCCATGATCTGAAGAATACAAACACTCCTGCAAGATGAAAGATGGCTTGTTTATGTAAGAAATCTATTTTTTTAATTAAAAAAAAGAAAAAAAAACAGCAAAAATGCACAAACACAAAGCAACATTCGGATCAGTCAGTCTGATCAAGGCAGTGTCAATTATTAGGCTGTAAAGGGAACTGATGACTCAACTTAGGCACAGCGCTGCGGCGATCTCCGAATTTCGGTTTCATAACAGATTCTTTTCAGGAATGCTTTTCATTCATACCTGATGTTTAAGCATGTCTCTGGGACTGTGTATCATTTTCTGATGGGGATGCAAGAGATTGGGGTGTTCTGAGTGGTTGTGTGGTGTTTGGAAGGCATTCCTCTACCTTGGTGGGACACCTGGTGGGAGAAGGGTCCTCTGACCCCTTGCGTTGCGCACCCAGACCGTACCTGCACACCACCAGTGTTGTTACCTTGGTAAGTTATAGATGAGTTCACATCAGTAAAATTGAAAAGCGCTTTGATTCAGAAAATGAAATGTTTTGATGAGATCCCATGCTTAGTAATTCCAGCGAGTGCACTTGCTAAAGCGGGTGAGTCAGAAATGGAAATGCAAAGCATTTCTCTGAACGGTGGCCGGAAATTAGCTCTGAAAACTGAAACAAAGCCTAGACCGCAGTTTTATCTATTTACTTAACAATTGTAGATCTGCGAAAATCCCTTTGTCTTTGGGACACATTTTGATTCCTCTCTTGTAGCGCTGGTGCGACCTTTAGGCAAGATGATCAACTGTGTCAGGCCTATCTTGATGTGTCATAATGTTTTTGGTTTAAAAAATGGAGTTCCCTGTAAGTGGCTTCATTGGCTGTGGTGATACCTGATTTTGTCTCGGCTTGGTGGACGTATTGGGAAGGACTGGATGTTCTAATATTTGAGTTAATGTAATACTGAGGGAGAAAACCAGGGGAATTGAGTAGAGTCATTTAGCTCTTTATTATCCCAAGCATAGTGTGTGTGTATGTGTGTGTATATATATATATGTATATACGTGTATGTATGGCACATGGGGCTATCTGGCTGCTCTGCTGGAAAAAAAACTTAAAAATCGGCATTTTGGGTGATAGATAGCAGCATTCTGATCCCCATCTGGCACCTTTCTTCTCTACTGGCTTCCAGGTAACTCCTTCTCATCCTTGAGAGTGAGTCTGAATGCTTTGGACTTGTTGCACAGCCTTAGACAGCGTAAGGACTGCTTTCTTGGCAGCCGTAGTGGGATCTGAGGCCCACCAATGTAAATCATGGTGGAGGAGGACAGATCTGTTTAAGGGACTTGTAATTCCCACAGCAAGGTTGGTAAAGTAGAGTTTGTTTCAAAGAGAAGACGGTTTGGTGATTTTTCTTAATTACTGTTTACCTAAATAAATAAATAATGCATATTCATGGCTTTAAGTAGAGTAAGTTGTGTTGAAATGTTTACCTCTCCTGAGGATAATTATTAAGGGTGGGGCGTGGGGGTGCAGCAATTAATAATAAAACATTTAGATGAGATTGCAGAACGTTCTGATTGGAACAGTAAACATTATGCTCAAAATAAATGCAAATAAACTAAGCTGTCTTGAATTTAAAAAATGTAAATGCTATACTCTCTGAAGAAACATGCTGATCAGAAGCAGCTTAAGTGAAGGGGCTGTGGCCTTGGATCTCTTCAATACCACGGGGAGGCTTCTTCAGTTTAAGAAACATACCTGTGGAAGAAAGTCCTTCATTTCCAGCTGGAAAAAAAATTAACATGAATGTTGGCATCCACACAGATCAGTGTGGCAGATGTAACACCTGTCAGCACTGCCTTGAGGCTTGGGTCCGTTACTTCTTAAACCATGTATTTCACCTGTTTATATCAGTAGTAAACAAAACCTTCATTTGCATTGTGAACCTCCTCCCCCTCCATTTGCTACATCCCTTTGAATGAAATTCCTTGCTCAGCCCAGAGTTTGAAATTTGGACTCATCTTTTCATGTCTTTTGGCTATGGTTCCATATCTGGTTAATCAGCTCAAAGAGAACCAGTGATGTGTTCAAAGATTTCTGTGGCAGCTGCATACCATTAGGCTGAATGGTTAAAAAAACCCCACATAATTGTAGTTTAGTGCAGTAAATACAGATTGGTCTTTCAGTTTAACATACGGTAGCAAGCAAACTGAGCCTTTGACAAGAGACCTGCTGCTTAACCCCATGCAAAAAAAAGCTGGTCTGCCCCATACCCCCACCTGCCTCCAGCTATTTCGGATCAGCAGAGGAGTGCAATCAAGTGGTATGGTCTGTCTGTCCTGTTGCACTAGGTTGGGGATGAAAAAGAAAAGATGGGCAGAAAGTAGGTAGAAGCACTGGGGTCACCTGTGGGGGCCAATAGCCTTGAAGCTCCTCATGAAGATACTGTGAGCTCTCCTTGGACATCGAGGTGTCTCTTTGCAAGCTGCTGTCCTCTGGTCTGTTTCCTAACTTGGGCATCTTTGGGATGAAGGCTTCCAGACCTCCTTATCTGCACCAAATTGGTCCCTTCTAAGGTAGCATCAGAAGTGCTGGGGCGCTCGCTGGCACCTCACATGCCACGTGTGCTGCTGGCACATGTGCCCTGGATACCATCTCATCTAGAAACCGAAAAGTGGCTTTTCTTTGACTGGAAGTGTGATCTGACTCTTAGGTGCAGTGAAGTCTTATGTCAGTCACTAGTGGAAGTCCTTGGCTGTTCTCTGAAGCAGAGAAAGATGTCGAGGAATGAGCACTGATGGGTGGGCTGCCTTGTTCCCAGCACAGATGGAGGGAATGTCCAGTTGACTTTGGTCCTTATGAGGCATCTTCACAGCTGCTTTTGGCTAATAAATTTCCTTAGCCACGTTTTGTTTCTCACTTTGGTGTATACACCTTTTCCCTGAAGTATCTGCCTGCTCTGCAGGGTCTGTAAGTCGTACCTATAGCCCAGCAGATGAGGATGCTAATTGTGGCATAAAGTGTCCTGTTGGTCCATCTACCCTGTAGCAAAGGACTGTGGTTTTATAAGCATGGTGCATTTTCCCCATTGAAAGAATCTTTCTGGGTCCACCTCAGAAAGACTTCTGAGGAGCAAAGATATCCATCTCCATCTTGATCTTTTTTTGTTTCATAAGGGTTTCTGGGAGTTTCAGCTGCACGCCTTCTGGCAAAGCCAGCGGCAGCGAGGCAGCCAGAGCCTCAGTGGTGTTTCACAGGTTGAGAACACGTTGTACACACGGAGTGCACAGCACAGTAAGCCTGGTATCAGATCGCAACTAATTATCTGTGTATAAAAATTCCCCTGCTCGCCGTTTTGCCGTTAGAGGCTCGCTGGTAAGATTTATGACTCTGGCTAAAATGAAGTACCATTTCCTTTTTCTCAGCATTACTGTGTGTGGCCTCTCTGGCTTTTCTTGTTAAACAGACTTAAGTTCACCCAAGAGGGAATGTATTTTTGAAGCTCTTTCCCATCACCTTTTTGCCTTTCTATTTTTATATTTCTAAAGACTACTGAGGATTACCCACGAAACTTTTTTCAGGTCTTTCGATTTTCCCCTCTTGGCGTGAGGGTGAAGACAGAGAAGTTAAGAGGTAACTCCTTCATGGGACATGCAGCATTTGTGCACTCCCAGCCCCACCACAGCTTGTGCAGACTCTGATGGTAGCTGCATACATCCATTGGCATGGGCACCCTCTTCATAGTTTGATGTGCGGTTATTACATCCAACATTTATGTGATCTAAAGGATAATTTCCTCACTTTGTGCTATGACATGGGGGATTGGCTGAACAGCTTGGAGAAAAGCTGTATTTCTCCTGCCCTCGTGTTGCACATGTACATCCTTATTTCACAGGCTGATGAGAATGAGACCACTGACTGAACTTTCTGAACTGACAAATGCATGTCTGGCTTCACTCTGAATTGCCTGAATATTAGTTTTTGTGACACTGTAAGACAGTAGGGGTTTTTTTCTGAGTACAGAAGAAAAAAGGAAGCAATGTTGAGCTGCTACCATCTCTCCTGGTTGCAGTTTGACGTAGTTATTTTTGTATTAAAGCTTGGAGGAAAACCGGTAGAAATGCCAGATAAGCCTTCCCAAAATAAACATTTGTGTTAATACTTAAATATTGTTCATCTTTCGCAGCATTTACTTATCTGTTTCCCACATGCTGAACCTTATGGGAAGTTTTTGTGGTTGACTGCAGCCCATGCTTTTGTTCTGTATGTTAACTGTTTTCTCAATTTGCATTTTTTCAAAACAATCGGCAGTGAAATTCTGACTGTGATAATCATTCAGCACGGGAACGTCCTTTCGACATGGCAGGGCAGGAGTGTGTTCTTGTGGCTCACATGTATTGGGACAGGAGTCCTGGAGCATAAACCTAGTGAGCGCATCATTCTGCACTACCCTGGGAATCATCCTTATCAGAGAGACTGTGATAAGTGCTGACTATTCCAGTATTGTCTTCTGAGATGCCATGCTCAGGGACAGCAAATTCATCCTTGTCACTGAATGGTCTCATTTTCTCCTGTTTGCATGTGTCTTAACAAAAATGTCCAACCCTTAAGGAGAAATAAGCCAGGTACCTGAATTTTCATCAGATTTGATACAAAGTATTAGGTTGTGACTTTTGCTGGTTAGTGCTTTTACTGCATAGGGCATAAATATTTGTCTTGGTCATTTGATAGTGTTGTTGGAGAGGGGTCGGGTCTTTCTCAAAGCATTTATTAACTTTCCTTTCACACCTAGCCATTCTTTCATGAGTCATATTCCCAAGATAAAATATTTTCAGTAGTGGCTCTAAGTCAAGTATATTCCAACAAGAAAGTCATTCAAGTTTTACATGAAAATATTTACAAGTTCCTGTGGCAATACTCTTTAACTACAGCCTCATGGCTCTTGCCCAACTTGGTTGATGAGTCACGGAGCTAACTGCAACCAGAGGACAAGGAGGGGTGGAAAATTCCCCCTGTACACATGCCTCAGCTCCTTGAAGGTTCTCTGTTTAAGCCTAATTGTTTTTGTTAAGCGTAGCTCAGGAAAATCCAGTTTGCAGACTTCAGAGTGCTCCCCTGGCCAACCCAGGACAGAGCATCTGCCTTCCTCTGCAGCCAGAAGACGATGGTTGTCTTGATGCTTCTCCTGATTACTTCAGTCATTGTTTCTAGCTACACTGGTTCCTCACATTGTTTTGCCGTTAGCTGAGGGAACAGCTCAGACTCATCTCCTCTGACTGTCAACACAGCTCACATAGATAGGGGCACACTACAGAGCCAGTCCTTGCAGGGCTGGGATAGATACCTGCCTCTTTCTGGTCCATACTTTCTTGCTTGGGCTGGTCTTCTGCATCGCACCCCTGGGCACTGGGGACGAAGCTGCTGTGCCCTCCTGACTCCTAGTTTTGGCTGCCCCTGGGTAAAGGGTGCACGTGGGCACAAGCAGGAGTGATGGATGAGCATGTTCCGTCCCTTTGGAATAATGAAGCAGGTTATTATGAGGAAATTAAATGCACTGAGGGTGAAGCAGACCATGTGTCTTTTCTGACATAGGTATCAGAATAATCTGGGGTTTAATTTGCAGATTTCAGGGAGAGATCATGCACTAGATGTCAGGAGCGCTGCAAATGCCTGCTCAGCCTCAGGCGACCCTTCAAGCAGTTGCAAGTTACAAATGTTCCAACTAAGCTATTTCAAACAGAAAGAAATGTTCTTCACTCAAAAACACACAAAATGTAAAGAAAACTCATTTGCTAATCTGTGATAGTGTTGCATGTAACAAACCAAGATCCTTGACTTCACTGGGACCAATTTCTGCACACATTTGTGAAAGAAGCATCATTACACTTTACCAAGTGAGGCAATGCTTCAGAAAACACCAGTTCTGTTTGCACATCTGTGCTTGCTTCTCCCTGCTTGCAGGTATGCAGCCTTCCTTAAATTTGTTTTTTTTTTCTCCTGTCCACATCTGAGAGAAGCTCACCAACTTCTCTTGTTTTATGGGTGCACTTTACTTCACCCTAATTTTAGATCTTTGTGGTGAACACTGGGGTAAACAACACACTGTGTATTTGTTGCATTTGTGTATTTGCTGCTCACCTTTGTCATTGTCCACCCAGCTCATCCAGTTTTCTTGAACAGGACTACATGCCTTTCTGTGTCTGAAACATCTTTCATGATAACCAGAGTAATACCCAGGCACATTCATTGTGTTTTTCTCACCTTGCTTGGTCTGTTCATTACCAACTGAAGAGCTTGCAAGTTTTCCTCCTCTTAACCATTAAAGCTCTATTAAAAACAAAGCCTCTCTTCGAGGCATTCTCTCCATATAACAGAAATCCAAACTGGAAGGTGTTTTATTGAAGTAGATGCTTTTTCAGCTTCACTCATTCTTCTGCTGGTTTGAGTGTCTGGTGTGTCTACCTTTACATTCACATTCCTTTGATGCTAATTTCTGCTGCCAAGCTGTACTGGAAGCCATCAGAAGGGAGGAAAAAAGGTAACCTGCTTCAAAAATGTGCAAGAGGTTATTAAACAATGAAAGTTTAAAAAGACCAGAAAAATTTTAAATTACCAATTTGAAGTATTGTTGTTTTTCTGGATTTCTCTGCATATTGTTAAGGGAAATACTTATTTTTAAGGTAAATATAAGGTTTTCTTGCAACCTCCAAGACTTCAGGAGTTGGGTCTTCAAGTTGACATAGGACAATGATTTTGTGGCTTCTCATGATCCTGTACCTGATGCAGGTCTGTGCTGAGCTCACTGTGACATGAGCAAGCCATGGAGCAGAGAGTGCATCTTCCCTTTCCTAACATCCAGCTCTTCCCAATGCTGTAAACCTTGCCAATCAGCGTGTTAAACCTCTGAAAGACCTTTTGAGTAGATGCACCATTGGCTCTTCATTTCATATAAGCTCTGTTTTCATATACTGCTGTAAGGTTGCAGCTGTAGCAACAGTTTTGCCTTTAATAATTCACCTGCTTCTAGAAAAGAAAGTTCTTTATTGAATGGAAAGCTTGAAGAAGCCCTCATGTTGAGCGTAGGTGGGGCTTAGATTTCATTCTACCCTAAGCTGACCCCTGGCAGAGAGATTCCTGGTTTAGTCGTTTAGATCATGTGTAAAACCTGATGCTGGCTGGATCATCCCGCATAGGGCAAGAATATCTGGAGAACTTGGGGGCGAGATATGGAGTGAGACATTTGCAGAAGGGAATGAAATGTTTGGGATGCAGCCTCATGCTTTCTACAGCAGTCAACATCAATCAGCCCTTCTCAGAAAAGCTTTAGTGGTGCTGAAAAGTCTTCTCTTCACCCCATGCCCCCTCCCCTGCCCTTTTTTTTTTTTTTCTTGTTTCCCTATTCCCCAGCTCAGTTTATTCTCCTTCTGATATGCTGGGGCAAGTGCAATTTTAGCTCAGAAAACTAACTTATCCTTGAAAACACAGAGCCTTCCCTGGCTTTATTCCTTTGACCATTGAGTAAGCAACAGTTATTTTTGTTCTACAAGTGATTTATGACTGAACAGATTTGGAGATTATATTTTTAGTTTTATAGGCAATTTAGATAATGTATATTTGTGACCATAAATATTTGATATACTTACAGTCTGTCAATGAACGTTATGCCCAATTGGAGAAAACTATTTAAACTGAAGAAACATAAGCCTTGTGTTCCTAGCATAGCCTCATGAGTCTTTTCTAGTATCCAATTAGGTTTTCCTTAAAGATAGCAATATTTTGAGCATCTGTTGATAAATCACCTAGGAGGATGATTTACCTAGGAGAGAAGAAAAAAACCTGCTTCTCATAAGTGTACCAATTCTCTGCAAAGCTTAGAGTAAAATGCTGTAGGATCAGTGCTCCGAAAGTACTGAACTTCTTTAACAGGAAAAGCATACTTAGAAAAAAACAACAAACAAATCTCCTTTGCACTGCTTTTTGTTATTTTTTTACTTTTTTCTGGAATTATAAATAGACATTAGTCATAAATAGACATAGTAGACATCTCTTGAGAAACAAGAACTTTTACTGAAGAATTCATTTTGCAAATTTTGGAAAAATAATAGTAGTTTTTAAAAAAATCTAAACTTCTGGGGGTTATTTTCATCTCCCTCACCTTCTCCTTTATCTAGCTTTATTTTGTGATAATTCTGCAGACACAGCCTTTGCAGTGATCCTGGCTAAATAGATACATGCCACTGCTTGTATTCCTGCTGTCCCTTTCTGTTCAAAAGAAAGCCATCTTCCTTTCCATTCCCAATTGCCAACTTTACTCTAGGAAATAGTAGGTAAGCATTCAAGTGTATTTTTCCAGGAACTGGGTAAAGTGTTGGGCTCTGGCAACTTGAAAACTTCAATGTGAAACGTCCCGTAGCTTAAAACTAGTTGCTTCTCCTTCCACAAGTATTTCCTCCTGTACTACTTTGGAGTGGAACCACTTCCTTGATAACTGGGGGAAGCCTTTTCTGAAGTCTGGGATTGGGATGTGCATTGTGTGGGATCTGGGCTGTGCAGTGATGCCAGGACTCGGGTGTGGGGGGGTTCACTCTCCCTTTCCAGCCCCCTGGCCCCAGCCCTGTTCTCACCGCCTCTCCCCGTCCTGGAGTGCCTCTCCTCCAGGGAGTGTGTGACAGCACAGTGAATTTGCTGTGGGCAGATGAACACTTCATTCTCTCTCCAGTTTTCCTTTGACATGGCATGACAGGTAGCTTTGCTTTAGGGTGACTGGAGGAATATGACACACACTGCATTAACTCAGGGATACCAAACTATGCTCGTGGTGTTTCAAAGCTTCGTCTTTGAAGCTCCTCAGAACAAAGCAGAAACAAAGGAACAAATTTCATGTTCCTTAATTCCTTTATAAAATCAAAGCAAAACTTTGACAAAAGCCAGTATTAATTATTATTTAAAATCTGCTAGATAGTTTTGCTGGTTTTGCTGGAACACATTTCTGGTGAGATGTGCAGTTTCACAGAAACATAGGGAGGTTTAGGTTGAACTTTAAAGCTTATCTGTTTCCAACCACCTTGCCATGGACAGGGACACCTTCTACTAGACCAAGTTCTTAAAGCCCCATCCAACCTGGCCTTGAACACTTCCAGGGATGGGGCACCCACAGTTTCTCTGGGCAACATGGTCAAGTGCCTCACCACCCTCACAGTAAAGAATTCCGTTGTATGTATGCATACGTATGCACCTACCTATGGTATGATCTGATAGAATAACCATAGAAAATTTAGTTTATCTGTTCTGCAATTCTTCTCAGAGGTCTCGTATGTCTAGGCATTGTATGAATGCAAGGAAAACATAGTCTTTGTAGCTTAAAGTTTGGAGAAAGTATGTCATGGGCATAATGTGATTGTCATGTTCGATATAAAGACCTTCTGTGTTTAAAAGAAAATGGCACCACAACTTTCTTTTAGAATTAGAAGGAAAAAACAAGGAGGGGTTTGTGAAGATTCAGTGCTTGCTTTTTTTAATTCCTCACTTTATTTTATTTTAGATTGCTACAACTGAGTTGCCAGAACATTGCCCTACAGAACTTTGGAGGGTCACTTAATGGATTGCTGCAGCCTCGTAGTTTCTCCATTGATCCTCTTCCCTGCATCGTGAGAACATTTTAGCCGGCACAGAACCTAGAAAGTTACATGTAAGTCATGATTCCAATTCCTTTCTATTTAAAGAAAAAAATGAAAGAAAAAAGGAAAAAGGATCTTGGGAAGGCAAGGTGGAGGCAGTAAATATCACACTTTATAAAAACACTGTAAAAGATGTAATTCAACTGCAAACATTAGGTGGTGAATGAATTGTTATTGAAGTAGTCACTTGCTTTTTTAACCTAGACAGTGATTGTCATTTTGAAGGCTTTTCTAAGTGTTCTGCTACAACAGTAAACCACAGAAGTACTTAAAATAGCTCTCTTCACCCCATTGCACTAACTGCACTTTGTGTTTCTCTGCAACTGGATACCTTGGTGTGCTGTTCCAAAGCTGTGGAATATGTCCCGCATGAGTTTGGAGGCCATTATTTGCCCAGCAGGACTGCAGGCATCCCTGTATTTCTCCCATAATAAAATCCATATCCTTCTCCTTTGGGGTTCCCAGAATACATCCCTCAGAGGAGCACTGGTGCTGCTTCCTCTTTCAGCCTGTGCCCTCAGAAGGCTCTGCAAGCATCAATAGTACCTTCATTGCCACCTCCAGTTCCTTCCATGTGGAATTAGGTGCTCCTCCCAATTCCCTTTGTAGGAAGGTGGAGATGGGGAGTGACTGTGGTGCAGTGCACATATTTCATCCCCCATCCCACAATGGCTAAGTCTTCCTCTGAAACCTTGCATAGCATCAGCCTGGCATGGAATTGGTGGGCTGTTTTAGAGGGGAGAAATTGGTTTGATGCTTTGTAATTTGTCAGTCCTAACACTAGTTGTCAGTTCTAACTCTAATTCTGTGCTCTAAGGTGGAAGAAGTATTATAAGGATGGCACGGTTGGTCTGAGCTGTCTGGAGAATGGGATACCCCACAACTGCCAAGTTTGGGATGAGGCTTGAGCACAACTTAATTTCATTGATTTTTAAAACAAAATCAAGACTTGTGGTTAAGAGGTTTTTATCTTTGAGATGGTGGTGTAGAGCAGCTTGGCAAAAGGAGATAATACAAAATTATGCTTCACAGTTTGGCACAATGGCCTTTGATTGTTCACTGCAGCAAAAAATTCATGTGATGCAACGTAGGGCAGTGAAGCTGACCACAGCACTCCTTGCTGGTCAGGTTTTCTTGAATGCTTACTAACACTGTTTGTAATCTTCGGAACTGATTCATAATACTACTTCTGAAAAAGACATAAGTGTTTCAGAACTGAAGTATTTACATTATAAATATGCTGTCATTTGAGGTACTTTATTTACTTGTGCGATCCTAAGAGATTTATTTAAAACAAAAAATGTCTATTGCAAAAGGAAGATAGTGTTTTAAAGAGAGGGACTTTTTTTTCTGCTATGATGAGTACCAGCAAAAATAATGGTGAAGAAGTAGGCAGTGGAGAAGGTCTGGGCAGTACTTCACTGTCAAAGAGGCCTTACAAAGTGTGGGTTTGATTTTGTTTTCTGAAAAAGGAAGTGTTGCCATTTCCTTGTGGGGTTGGCAATATATGCTGTAGTTATTAATCAAATCCCCAATAGCAGAAATCATCTGACTACAGGAAAATTTTGGATCTGGCTTGAAATTTGTTTTTAGTGCTTGTCTTAAGGGAAGAAAACTTGAAAATAAGAGTTCTAACAGCTAGGCAGGCAGGATTAACTTGTTGTTCATTAGTCCTACTTAGCACTATGCCCATGAGGTCTGGAAGCCTTATTCACAATTTTTTACAGGCTTTTCTCATGATATTTGAAAAGCTAATCATCAGGCATCTTGCAAATTCACTAATAAAAAAACAGTTCCAGATGAACAAACTTTAAAAATATCATCCTTGTTAGGGGACTTGAAAAAGCAGCCAGAAAATGAATGGACATAAATGAGAAAAAAAAACCCTCTCTCATAGTACATAGGAAGTTTTGTCTTGCAACTTATTGTATTACAAGTAAATAGGTGTCTCCATTTCTAACAGTGAAATTGGGTCTGAGGACTAAATGAAGTTGAAAACTAATGTAAGGATAAAAGAGTCATTATCAAATACATGCTTTCCTTACCATTTTTTTCCTTTATTTTTGTTTTTGCTTTTTTTTTCTTCCCTTTTAGCTATGTTGTGTGCTTGAGATATGCATAATTTTAGAAACATAGTCTGTTTTTTTCTAACTCCTAGAAAACACAAGCATCACCTGGCAGGTTGTTGGCTGGGGTGGCAGCCGTTGTGCGTGCGGATCCGTGCTGGCACAGGCAGATGCGAGGGCAAGCTGCCGGTTGCTTATTTGATTTTTCAGTGCTTCCCACTGTCTGACTATTCCTGATGACAGGCTATGCTTGTAACAGTTACCTTGTTACAGCAATTTCCATAGAAAGAAGCGGACTTTCCCTTGTTAATTAGCCCAGTTGGAAAGAGCAGTTTCACAAGGTTGACCCAGCTGTAACAACCGTGTTGTTCTTGCTTTTCCCAGGGTGCAGTGGATTTCATAAACAAGTACGCCTTTCCCCCATTCCATTTATGATGCAGTTTTTATAATACTACTATGATTGATATGATCTCCACAGAAATAGTACTCACTGATGTAAGCAGAAGGTACCTTCCTTGTTCTGATGGAACGTATTGAAAAGCCTTGCTATGGTGCATGTGCCAAGATACTAAAAAAAATCCATTTCTCCAGGTCCTCTGGGATTTAATCCCAAGTAGGTTAGACTGGATGTATTTTAATGAGGTTTTGGGTAGAAGCTGTACTCTTTGCTGAGCAGCTCTCTGTTGTCCCAGACACGAATGGCAGAGTACATAGAGAGCTTTGCTCAGGCACTGGGGGTGTGGTTGTGCCTTGGAGCAGATGTTGGGACAGGGCTGCTGGAATCCTAGTGGAGACAGGCTATTCCTAGCAGTGCCCACACTATGGTCACATTTCTCGCTTTGTTTTACATGCGTGTTTGCCTTTAAAAGTGGCAAAAGTAGCATCCCAATCAATGTACTTCTGTGCCTAATAAATACATGTAATTTATGCTGCTTATCCAATGCTGAGAATTTTGCAAGGGCCTAGGAGTGTTTTATACAGGATAAAAAAATAAGGTAAGTCAGAAACCTCAGTATAGAAATTGAATATTTTCTAGATATGAGCTCTTTAGAGTATTTTAAAAAAATTTAGAAAGATTTTGTGAAATATGTCCTATGACCATCTGTAGGCAGATGTAAATAATGAAAAATTTTTATATGCAGATTTTGGTGCTTAAATGTCTGTCACCCGCCTACTACCACAGCCTGGGAAAAATGTATCTTTTTTTAAATCTGCGCTTAAAGGTCAGGTAACTTGACATAATTAAGAAGGCAATCAGATTTCTGAAGGCAAAATCACATTGCTTTGCACCAGACTTACCAAGCCCTCTTAATTAGCAGTACCAAACCCTCTGTCCAAGTGCCGTGGCCATACTTGAGGACATTGTTGGGCTTATGCTTCTGAATAAGAGATGTGGCCATGTCCTGCATGTCATGATTTTTCTGTTCGAGCGCTGGTTTTATGGAAGTGAAGGTATTTTCTTATCTGTTTTATGGTACTGACATAGCAGAACTCTGCACTGTGCACCAGTGTGTGGGGACCTTCACAATCTCCCATGGCATCCTGTCCTGGACATCATGCTCACAAACTGCTAAAAGACATTTTCCTGACATCTAGGAGAAATCTTTGCCAAGGATTAATCCAGTTACTCCTGCTGCCCCACTGCCCCCCTCCTGAGGATACATAAAGCCATTGACCACTGCCAGTGCTGCATCCATCCCTTGGTATGATCAAGTGCTCCTTGGCACCATCAGTGCCTCTGTACCTGAAACAAGTTGCACCCCCAGTCTGGGTGGCTGGGGACAGCTTTTGATAAGTGTTTGCCATGAATGCGTGTATAGAGAAATGAATTTTATGTATTTATATGTTAGGTATGTGTATATAATTTTTAAATAATGTATCTGGACAAATACAACCAGTGTGTTTTGAAAAGGTCTGGTGTAGCTTCACGCATAGTGGCTGCATGTGTGTACATGTGTATACATGTGGAGAGCCAACATCCCTTTCCAGAGGTTTCTGACCAAGACTCCAATGCCAGAGGCATCCCCATTGGGATACACGTGGCAATCATGGTCTATATGGCCAGGAGAGCGTTTTGCTTGTGGTTAGCTGGTAACAACAGAGGAGGACTGTGATGTTTGTTGCAGTATAGCGTGCCATATGAAACCAAATTATTCTGACACCTCAGGCCATGTTGTCATTGACCACAGGTTTGTTTGTTCGTTGCCCCAGCCGTACGACAGGCTGCGTGGGCGCGTGGTGTCATTGATCTGTTTACTCGACGTTTCCCATGTGGCTGCCGTGTTGTGGCGAGGTCTTTTATTTTTTGCTGTGGCAGGTGACTGCCCGGGTGTGTGAGTGTGCCAGCCCAAGGGACTGAGTCACAGCCCTCCCTCTGACAAGGGCTAGCGGCACTTCCCCTTACCTAGGATGGTGAGACACCAGCCCATCTCTGCAGGACACCTTACCTGCCCATACGTTGCTTTACTATTATTTTTTTTACAGAAAAGTCTGAGAGATGGTGACGGCAAGACTGACTTTCTCTGTAACCCAAACGAATGAAAAGTAAAATCCATCTTACCGCATCAGTTTTGTTTTCACTGCTGGTTCAACCTCTCCTCTCCCTCTGGCAGAACCCTGCACAGTCATTCAGTGCCCGGCTTGGGGGTGGTGTGGTTGTTAGCTCAGTGGTGTATGACCCATTTATTTTCATAATACTTAGATACCCGCGCTTCTGCAGCATTCAGCACACAGGTCCTGCGACCTAAATCCTCGGCAGAAAGGCACACACCTGATTTCAGCGGCGTGCGTGGAGAGCAGCCGGCTCTGCCCTGGGTTTGTCGGGAGCTGCAGGAAGGTGATGCGCTTTTGGGTCTAGCGGGCAATTCATGAGCAAGGGCAGGTAAAGGCATATTTTTCTGGAGCCACCACTTTGATCATTTAGTTAAATATTGATTGCTAGCTGGTAGGACACGTTTCCTGTTATGATTTACAAAGAGTTGAGACACAAAAGCGTTGTAGTGGATGATTTTTTTGCTGTAACAACTTGCACTTTCAGCGACAGAAAGGTAATTATTGGCACAAGATTGTTCACTCTCAACATCCCCAGAAATGACATCACCTATCATTCTGCTGAGTCTGGTTTTAAGACGGACCTTTTTTCCTTTATTTCTGTTTTACTCAGCTAGTTTAGTTGTCTTCAGGTTTTCAGATGGTAATTAGGTTCATGCTTGTGTTACCTTCTGTAAATGGAAAGATTCAGGCACAGGACACACAGAAGAGTAAACTGGCATCATAGTAGACCCGAGAGTTTTAGGTGTAAAATTAAAGAGTAATTTGCAAAGTGACTTGAAGTAAAGTGGATTTAAACACAATGAAATCATCCTTGACAGCAATTTGTTCGAAGTTCTTCTACTGTTATGAGTGTAAAGGGATTTTTTTTTTTTAATTGCCGGTTTCTGGGTAGGGTATTCAACATAATTTCTCACAGGTAAGTGAAGCATTAATTCCTTGTACCTTGGGCAGTGAGGGGAGAAATTGAGAAGCAGGGGGAGGCACCTCCTCTACTTCATCATTTGGAAGTCAGTCAATGGTCAGTTAACTTAGAGAAGGGCTCTACCATGTAAGTATTAAATGTATGAAAACCCAACATGATCTTGGGCAGTAGATATGCACAACATGCAAATATCTGTCTTTGATATTTAACAGAATATAATGGCACTCTAGATAAAAACTGGAAAAAGAAGGACAGCATCGCCTCTTCAGATGAGTTTGTTTTGCATCCCTTGTTCAGATGAGCCATGAGTTTTGGAGTTTTTGCACTTATGTACTTCTGCTGTAGGTGTTGGAAGTGTGGGTGGCCATGAAAAAGCAGTGGTTACAGTTAAGATTTTCCATTTATTGCCCTTTGTGTACAACTAAAAATAAGATTCAAATGCTTCAGCATTTGTAGAGCAAGCATAATACTGCTCTTAGCTCTGATGACTGGCTCGTCTGGTGCTTCTTCTCTGTCTGGTGGGTGAGTCCTAGGCTTAAATGCTGGTAAATGGGTCTGTGTTGGAAGGAGAGTCAGAGCTTACTTGTGCTGTGGTCTGCTGTGTTAATTCATCAACTTCTTACCTGGAACAAAAGAAAAAATAGTTAGGCTCGGAGCATTATTAAGAGTAGTGATGAAAGAATTTTGGAATTGCTCTGTAAAAAGCAGCTTTGGAGATGACTGTAAGATCTTTAAAGTTAGCCTTTCAAAACTTCGCTGGTGTACCTTGAACTGTTGATCCAGAACTTCAACTTCTGACAAAGAAAAAGGAAAATAAAAAAGGACAAAAGAAGGAAATCTATACAAATCTGCTGAGCTTAAGAAACAAATTCTTAGGACTAACTTTTGGCATGTAAAATCCTTTTAGTTTGCTTTTTAGGGTGACAGTATTAAAATATGCTGTCTTGGTAGCTTTTCCAGGTAGTTGCACTAGTTAGGAATCCACTGAATTCGTTGCAGTATCATGAGCTACTAAATCTGTTCTGACCATGTTAATTGATATATCAGCACATGGCCAAGAGAAATATTAAAGAGAGATGTCAGTGTATGCAGGGAAATTCATAGCTTCATGGTGTCAGCTTTGGTGCTGTCCCAGCTACACTCATTAAGTGGCTGTGGCATTTCCAGAGAATGAGTGTGCCTGTGCCTGTGCATGTCTGATGTCATTCTTGTGATGGATGAGTAGAGAGGGAATCTATCCAAGAGCCTCAGGACCGAAGGTAGAGGCTGAAAACTTGCTTTCTGCTGTGTGGCAGCTTCAGCATCACCACTTTCTTCACTTTGTGACCATCCCATCTTTGCCAGACTTGGCAGGGTAGCAGAGGTTTTGGTCTTGAAAACCAGGCTGCATAAGACAATAGGTTTTTGCTCTGAGTAACACCACGTGGTGCGGAGGATGTGGGGTGCTGGGGGCACTTAGAGGCACACACGCTTGTTCCATGGACTAATCACGCTGTCTCTGGTGAGTCTCTCATTAGGTAATATGAAATCCCTTTAAATTAGCTTGGTGTAATCCTCCCCCTTTTCCTCGAAGAGCTCAGTGCGTGTCATTGCTGTCTTACTTTTGCCTTTTGCTGAAACGTGCCTTTCTGCTTTTACATCCGTGTCTGCCCGTTGGACCAGCTCTTGCCTTGATATGAAGTACAAACGGCAAGAGAGCTAATGCAGTAATCAAGACTTTAAATGTTTCAGGTGGGAACAGGAAAAACTTTAGCAATAATTAGTTTCCCCCGCAGTGGTTGCTGTAGGGAATTACGTTACATCTGGTATAATCAACTGCATGTCTCAGTCCTGTAGGTGACCAGATGCTGACAAGGAGCGTAATTGTTTGTTTTAGTATCTTTCTGTGGAATTCTCCTTTTTCAGTACAGTCACATAGGTGGTTTTTTTCTCCCCACCTGGCCTTTTATTTCTACTGCTGTGCCTGATGCAGGTGAGTTCAAACCTGATGGCTTTGAAGATACCGGCAGGAGACAGTGCAACATGTGTGTCATGTGGCAACGGCACTCGAGCTGCTCACTTCGGCTGCACTTTCCAGCTGGATGAGACATGCTGGTCTCTTCCAGGGGTATCGCCACACGGGCTATTTTTAGAGATGGCATATAGGGCGCATTGTGCAACTATCAGTACCCACTGCTGGGCTCTTCATTTTTTCCCTTGTATGGTGATGAGGTTTTTAAGGTGTTTGCCCTTCCCCTGAAGAGGTAGAAGGATCTTTTTTTGAGTTTTTTTAACTATTTGCTGAGCTGCTCCGGGGAGTCTGTGAAGTTGTGTTTTCTGTACACAGTTTGAAGGGAACAGTCCTGCCTGTGGCCACTAAATTTCAAATAGTGTAAGTGGCCCAAACAATGTGATTGATATTTTCAGCTGAAGAACCCTAACAACCTGTTGGGTTGCAGAGCAGAACTGCTACCTCGGGAAACCCCGAGCTTGGCTGGTTTTTTTTTAACTTTACCACAGCAAACAAGCTGCACTCAGGCATTTTTACAGTTGTCATAAACTCCTTCTGTGGTTCTCAGTTTCTAGAGTCCTTTGAAGAGCCACCTCATGCTGTACATGAGGTCCTGTGAGATGGCAACAGTGGCAGATGCTTAGGGATGTGGTGCAGCCTCACAGTGGGAGCAGAGCTGGACGTAGTAGCTGACTGGTGGCTTATGCCAGTGACTGCTGGAGTAGCAGAGCTGGCCAGTCACAGGCTCCTTAATGCACTGCTCAAATAATGCAAAAACGTTAGCAATGGAGATTTGCTGTAATGGTGTATTTTAAGTGTGTCTCTGCTCTGCCAGCTTTGCTTTTAATGCACTCAGTTAAGGAATGCTTTGGAGGTTGCTGCTAATGGATGAATCTCCCAGAAAATTGGAATTTTCAAATAAGATTGACACTTTGGAGTGAGAAATATAAATCTAACGAGCGCATTTCAGCAGAGGTTTGTAATTAGGAATGAATGGAGGGAATTTGTACCCGCAGTCTGCAGAAGGGCACAATGGAAGGTGAAATTGCACCCTCTGCACTGAATGAGGGATGAAAGCCAATGTATCAGTGTCATGGCATGACAATGTAGAGTATAAATGATACTGTCACTGAGTGCTGCAGAAGGTATCAAGGGAATTCCACTCCAGTAAATTACATTACTTAGACAGACCTGAAGGCATTGTGTCTGAATGATTGGAGGGAAAAAAGGCTGTCAGCACAAAGCAGAAGATATTATAGAACAACTGGCTGCAGGGTTGGAAAGCAGTGTTTTTCTGATATCTACCATGCAAAGCTTTTCAGATGCTTTAAATTTTTGTTGTTGTTGTGTTGAGTTGCAAATGTATTGATGAAGTAATAGCATCTTTTGAGATGATGTCTGAAGTGGACACTAGCCTGCAGCTAAAGGTTTGGGCATGCACAGATCCCATTTTCTTCATTAGGAATTGGGACTCCTTAAGACTTGGGAAAAATCGAGTCATTTGTCCCAAGCTCAAATGATGTTTTTTATTCGTTGGTTCATTTGAGGACTTGCTTTTCGGGCTGGGCTTGTGAGGTAATTTTAGTGTTGGTTTGTGGGGAGAGGTGAGTTGTTACTGTTCGCACTAGCAGTGAGTGGCTGGACTGTGATGAGTAGCAGCAGATCATGGGACACAAACTTTATGGTCTCATTTAGAAGCATGGTGAGGTCCATGTGGGCAGGTGGAAGCATGATGTTATGGTGACTACATAAAAAATCCAGACTTCATCCCTTTCAAGCATGAATGCACTGATGCATCACATGTGTGTTCCTCACACTGTTCTGGTTGTTGCCCACCAAAACCCACTGCTAATGCCACCCTGCTTCCAGCTGCAGGGATGGTGCTCAGTGGAACTGTTATTTCTGGCTTTTTTTTTTTCTCCATAACAACCCATTACATCCACCCCAAGGCGAGCAATGCCTTAGAGAAGGGGCTAAACTGCTTCTCTGCCTCTGACCTCACATGCAGACAGCACCTACAAGCTCCTGTAATTCCCTGGTTAGCTCATGGGTGAGGCAGCCCAGCTCCCACCGTTCTCCCAAACTGCTGCTCTGTCATAAAACAGCTACTCCCTGAAGATGCTGCATTTCATTCCTACAGTGAATAATAAGCTCTGCCTGTCTTGGGGCTTCCTGTAAAACTTCAGCAGACTTTGTCCTGCTTAAAAAGCGTATTTTTTCACTTGCCTACTTATGAAGAGCATCACTGAAAGTATATGCTATAGGTAATGATAAGGGAGCAGGCTTTGTTTCTCCTTCCCAAAACTTGATTTTCAGCTAAGCCCTCGCAAGACAGGAGGATGGACGTGCAGTTAAAATAGCAGTACTTAGCATGGGGTTCTTTACTTGGAAGTGCTGATTCAAGTTGTGGGAGCATTAACCGGGAAATTTGGTCAAACTGAAGGTTGCTGACTCTAGAAAGGTTGCACTTCAAATGCTTCCATAGAAGAGATTCGGCTCTTACAGCCTGTAGCTGGAAACCAAAGCATCCAACCCACAGACAGTGTGAAAAAGCAGTCAGGCATCCGTGCAAAAGAAAATACCCTGTGTAGGATGGGATTCAATAGTAGAGAAATTTATTAGTGGATCCTGATCATATACAAAGGTGAGTAGGAGGAAGCAAAGTGTTATTTCTATCTATACTTCCCACATTAGAACTGGTTTTGAGTGGCCCAGGGTGTAGGACTGTGTGTCTGTCTGGATAAAAAGGGGAATTCAGATGTTAGAGATGTAAAGTTTGTCCTTAGACCATCATTGTTATGGGAAACTACTATGAGTGCTGAAGTACTTGTTCATAGTAGTATTAGAAATCATCTGTCACTCACTTCTCCTGTCCATTTTGACACATCTGGTTTTTTGCATGTTGGGAAAGCAAATGCTTTTTTTTTATATTTAGTGTCATTCCTGCAGTCGTGATCAAACCAAGTTTTCAAATTGCAGCTCTTTGTAGTTCAAAGAAGTAGTAGTCCACAGAAGACCCGTTAGTTCTCACTGCCCTAGCTACTCATATGATGCCATTTTTCTCTTCCCATGCTTGGTCCTGCAGCACAAATGCCTGTAACTAGCATCTGTGAAGTCACCAGGGCCGCTTATGGGAGTGATAGGTCCAAAACTGCACTTTAAATGCTGAAAAGCACCGTGACTGCAAAAGTGGGATAGAGCAGGAGAAGGAATGACCAAACTCAATGCCTTAAGGAAGATTGGGAGACTAACTAGTATTGCTTTAACTGAGAGAAATACTGAGCTTGCTCAGTCAGATTGGTATCCCCTGGCGAATGTATTTTGTTGTGTAAATGACTCCCTGCTGTCCCAGAAAATTATAGCTATCTCTTCTCATCTTATGCAATGGATTTCTAAATGATCAATCTTGGTGCAGGAAAGCTGTGGTTTAGTAAAAATAGCTTGCCAACGAATCAGTGGTTTAATCTTAATTCTCACTACTAGTGCTTTTGATAACACAGGGCTGTAAAGTTTGAAATCATAAAAACTTCTCGGTAAACTCTGATTTGCTTGCCAAAAAGTCATCCCATTACCATTAATTCCCCTCTTATCATTAGTGTTATTAAACTGACGATTGATGTGTAAAAACTGCCATTTGCATGAAGTTCACAAAACTGCAGTAGAAGAGACTTTTGTTCTGACTTGGTAAGGAGAAAAAAAAGCAGCTAAATAACACTAGTTCTACAGCAGAGATGCTCATATAAAGACATGTTCTGAACAATAAGATCATTTATCCATGTATGACATAAATACATCGGAATTTAAATAATGAGAGATCTTGTGAAATGCAGCAAAATGCACACCACTGGCATTGTGAAGTTTCCCTTCTCTAAAGCCCTATTCTCAGGGAAAAGCAGCTTTACTTTTGCTTTGAAAATCCATTATCATAAGCCTTCTTGAAAAAAAGCGTTTGTCTTAGTGCAATATTAAAGCAATTTTACACCCTAAGAGCAGCTCTTTCGTAAGGTAAAATGCAGTCCCATGTGTGTATGTAATTGCAGTTTATAATACTTCTCACAGCCCTAATTTCACCAAAATTAAGAAAAACACTAACCTTTCTAGACTTTCCTTTTTCTAATTGTTTTGTTCTCCCTTTCTTCCTCGAAATATTCCTTTTTTAAAATCACTTCTCAGGAGAAGAAAAAAAAAGGCACAGAACACACTCTGGATTCATTGCAAAACACTGTTTGAAGGAAGCATTTTAAGAGTTTAGGTTAAAAAGTTTCTGCTTCTTTCAAACTGCATGGGTGACACTGCTATTTTGGGAGACCGTGCCATCTGTTGTTAACCAAAAACCAGAGAAGATATTCCTAGTTCTAGTATAGGTTTTTGGGTTGATTCCACATCAAATTCCCAACTGATCTTCACTTGTGTTTGCCCCCTCTATAAGCTGGGGAGAACAAGGCCATTCATCTCTTTTGCCTTCACAGCTACCAGGGGAAGGATGTTCAGCTCATGGTCCTGAGTGGACACAGTCCATCATGATGTAATGGTCCATAATTCCTCCCTGCAGGTGTTCATGTCACAAAAGCTATAACAAGGAGTAAAAGAGCAATATAGCGCCCAGCACCTGATGTGACCCAGGTGACTGCTGCCTGCAGGTGAAGAAGAGGGTGTTTGGAGGAGGTCGGGTTGAGTTTTGTTGGAGGAGTTGTGTTGTTGTTTATTCTTGAGTGAAAAAGGGGCAGGACAATTTTTCTGGGGTTTTCCTTCTTTTTGGGGAGGAAATAAAGCTGGAGGACAATGCTTCCTTGCCCACAAATCAGCCATCTACCAAGTAGTGCAGGTGAAAAAGGTGCAGGAGCTAGAGAGGACAGTAAGACTGTCCTTCCCTAGCTGGAGAGGAACAGTAGGACTTGTAGGGAGTGCAGATGGGTTGAAGGAAGAGGTTGATATAAGCAAGGTGGAGTCTATCTATTATGTCCTGCTAGGCTGTGGAAATTGCACAGGGGAATGTGGACATGTGAGAAGAGGTTACTGTAGTCCTCCATGGGTGATGAAGACGTTTGTCTGAGAGAGTAAGATTTAAGTCTACGTTATATTGCTGGAATATTTGCAAATACATACGTATCATCGTTACAGTATCATCCTAACTGGCAAAATATTCATCCAATCTCTGTTGACAGAAAGGATTGCCTACTGATAATTGCTTTGCTTAAGTGTCTGATAATATGCCAGAAATGAGAGTATTCTCTGTTAGGTCATCTTTAATTATGCATGTACCACCTGTCAGCTTTAAATCTGTAGAAGATTAGTTTTCTCATTGGATTTAGAGCAGGGAAAAGAAGAGAGCCCTCAACAAGGGGACTAGGCTGTTGCAAGCAGTATCTATGGAGGAGTTTCACAAGCAGTCTCCTCATCATCCCTAGTCATGGATACCGCTGTTGGCACATGCGGAAATATTTGAAATATTGCCTAAGCTAGCTGCCGTAGCGATGGGTTTCGCAGGAAGAGGATTTCAGACCATCTGTTGCATTTTCTAGTTTTCATCTTTCCCCATTTCAAAGGGAGAGGGAGTGCTGGGGTGGGGGAGGACAAGTGGCAAGTTGTGACTCCTTTGGCAGTGCTGGGAGGAAACCCACTCCCCACAAAAAGCCATGTGAGGGGGTTATTCACGTATCACTGATGAATGCACACGATAAAACTAGTCAGTACTGTGAAGACATGCCAAACTAATAGAAAGTTAAGGGCTCAAAAGACTGAAAAATTATGAGGATGTGTGCTTTGCAGAAAAACTCAGCAGAGAGAGATGGTAAAGGTCCCTGAGGATATTAAATTAACAGGGTTGCTATTACCAAGCCTACTTAGGATATTTAAAATTACATTGGAGAGGAAATTTATCTTTGTACAGAATGGGGAGGCAGTAATTGTTTGGGAATAGTTGAAGGGATTTTCAGTTCACAGGAGAATACTAGCTGTTTATTTGGTATAGTAACAGATTTTAGGAACCTCCTTGGTTTTTCTGCCTTCCTTTACTCCAAGGCCAGTGAAATGCACCATTTGTGCCAGAAAACAGAAATGGTTTCAGGTTCTCCCCTGCTTTTGGCAGAAGGGGAGCATCTCTTGCACTGTCAAATATTGCTCCTACTGCTTCTTGCCTATGTATCTGAGTGGCCTGTGCTTCCCCCTTTCTGGGATTTTGGTTTTCCAGCTTCTGTCATCACTGCCTCAGCCTTCTGGAAAGAATTCCTCAGTTACACTGAGGTTAGCTGACACTGATAGTTTTTCATGGTAATACCTTCAGCCAGAGCTATTTCTGAAAATCCGGGATTTGGAACAGTAGGTCAATTTGTAAAACAACAAGAACAAGCAAAGAGGGACAGATGGCTGTGGATGCGAGAGCATGTTTCTGTTCATCTCCCATTTGGCTTTTGCTGATGCTTTTTCGTTGCGCAAGCATTTAAGGCTGTCGTTTAGCATTAGTTAAGTAGTGGTTGCACCTTTGCTCCAAAGACTGGCCTATGGCACTTGTCATGTCCCCCACTCCACTCCAGTGGGGCTCCACAGCAGGCTCCCTCTGCAGAAGCTTGCAGTGCCTTTGCACCCAAGGACATGGAAAGGATTTGTGAGACAAGTGGATTTTCTGTTGGGAAATCTGGCTGTGGTTTTCCTGACCTTTTTTCCCAGTAACTGGGTAGGACTGATGATTCCCTTGCTCAGGGTGAGATTGCCAGACTCACCTTTCTTTGTTATTCCTGTGTAAATGATGACAACTTCTCTGTTCTGTTGTGCTGCAGGATTTTTAGATTCCAGTTGATTCAGACTTGCTCACTTCTCTCTCTCTTCGAATAGTGGTTCCAGTAGTGTTGCCTCCGTGTAGCTGAACTTTACCAAGCTGGAATGGAAAAGTGCGTGGGTGTGCCACAACCCTTTTTTTCCTTGCTCATGATTCATTCAGGCTGTCTTTCCACCCTCCTGTTGCATGCTAAAGGGCTCTCCAGTCTCGCAGTGGTCACTGGAAGACATCTCTTTTGTGCAGGTTTCTTCATTAAATACAAGGGTGCGTGCATCTCCTTATCCTTGTGTTACTGCTGAGCTGTGTAGCACAGCTGAGCACTGTGAGAGATGTCCTGTTAACCAGGTTGAGGAACAGCCATACTTAAGCAAATGTAGCTTTTGTCTGAAAAAGTGGGCAACTGGATGAAATCTAAGAGTACCTGTAAGAATTTAAATACTTACCTGAAACCATATGAGCTCTCCCGGCTTGCAAGATGTGTCTTGCATAGTCCTTGGGTCTGGCTGTTCCTGGAATCTCTTTATTGTCCTGTATTTTACAGATGATTACTTAAACTACCTAGAGCAATTTTTCTGGAAAACATTCCTGTTCTTGAACCTAGGATGTCACTGACTCCCTTGTCCTATGTAATGACTACCCGCCCCTTTTCTCTCCTGTACTCTTCACTGGAGCTTGTCCACTGCCTTGATCACAGGAGGGGCTTCAGCTATCCTCTCCATTTCCCATAGGGGCACTAATTTAACATTTCTCTTGTAACCTTTGGTGTGTTGCTGGTTTTAAGCTTCACATTTTTTTCCTCTCCCGTTTCAGTCTTTTAGAAACCCTACAATAAAACTCTTCACGTGTCAGTATTTGTTATAGTAGAAACTCCCTACAGTATTCATACTTTTCCCTCCATAGCAGTGCAACAGTGCTTGACACTGAAGCTGGTGAGATTCAGAGTGATGTGTTTACATTGAGCTATCTGACTGTATACACTGCTAATTCTAAGAAGAAGGGGAACCCTTCTTGGGATAATTAGTTTTGCCATGTTTATAGACACAATCTCTTGCTGAAGCATGGTTTTCCTGACTCTGAGTAGGCTGCTGACAGCTGGTATTACAAGAGTTCATTGGGAGTTTCATGGTCCATGTGTCCTTATGTATACACTGCACAGAGAAGATGAAGCCACGGAGAGATAACAAAGGCAGATTGATGCCAAACACTGTAGCGGCGCCCAGTAGTGAAGTATCTGAACAATCAGCATGAGCCAAATCCCAGCTCCTGTCTGTATGGATATACCAATCAGGAAAATCACCTTGTCCTTTAGTAGATTTTACCAATCTGGATGAGTAGCCAAGAAGTCAGAGGGATCAGCTCTCCTTTACTTGCTGCCCTGGCAGTGGCAGCACAAACTCCTCAATCAGGTTCCCCAGGGTACCTGCCATGTGTCCCTACATGCCCTTTGGGGCATAGGAGCAGAGCGGGCTGTGGATTAGGTGAGTGCCACAGCCAGGTTTTGCAGTCTTTCCACTGCAAGCCAGTTGGCAGCACAGTACTGTGGATCGATGGTAAAGACACACAACCTTCTCAAAAAGTTCAAGTGGGCAATCAGAGCAAGGCAAGTGGCTGCTTTTACACTTTGGTTGCAGAGTGTTTCTGGAGGGATTTCAAGGAAACCTCTTGATAGCAGGAAGCTGCTGCTCTAGGCATTTGATGAACGAGCTGCATGGTCATCTTCTGCGCCTGGTGCCTCCTTCTCCAGGTTGCTTAATAAATGCATGAGTGTGGCCATTATCAGGCAAGCTCTGTTTCTTTCGCCTGTGCTAATGTACTGGTATTTTATGTCACATCAAGTGAGGAGGGAAAGTGGTGATTCGAAGCCTTTCTCCCCTTTCCTTAAATAGGATTGATGACCACAGCTTAACAGCATTCCACAAAAAAGGCATTTGATTGAAGGTGACCAGAACCTCCTCTGAGATAATAACTCGCCTTTGCCATTTTCAGAGTAGACTTTCCTACTGCAATAGCGTGCTGCAGTTAAATGTGCACACACAAGTATAAAAGTACTTCTTGGATTTTCCTCCTCTGCCTCCCCCTACACCCCATGCAGGCCCAAGGGCTGCACAGGATGCCTGTGACATCAGCTGCTCCATCTCGAGGTGGTTCCTCCAGCAGCACCCGCTTATTGCCCTTTCAGCCATGGAGGGGTTTGTTCTGCTGTGCAGGAGCACTGACGAGCTTTCTGCACACCGTGAGCTGGAATTCCCTCTGGGCCACTGCAATGAATATTGCAGAAACTTTGCTGAGCAGGGTAGGGCATCGTGCTTTTATGTGCAAGGGCCTGCCAGTTTGAATCACATCTGTTGTGTTGCGGAGGCGAATATTGCTCTGGTTGTAGTGGGTTAGTGGAGTACTAGCAATTCTCATTCGTAAGGGGTCCCAGGCTTCAGTCTCATCTCATCTATCACCAAGAGAAGGAATCTACTCTGACAACTTCTGCAAATGCTGGTTTCACTTTTTTTGTTTGTTCTCCAGCTGTGTCCTCTGTTTCTGAAATGCTGTTTACATACCATGGGGTTTTTGGCACGAATCAATTAGCTTTAATTTGTTTCTCAGCTACCTGATTTTTATCCCATTGCTTCACTGCCATTAATTCACATGATTATGCAATGTGATATCCCTCCCTGGTTAGCAAAATGTTAGAATAGCTCTTGGCAGCTTCTGGAAGAGTAATTAGCAAGTAGGAATTACTCAAAGATGTGCACACTAGCCTAAGTAGGCATTTTCCAGCTGTCTACAAGTTCAAAAACTCGCTGAGACTTTTCAGGCTCTAACAGAAGATTAATTACTTGCTACTAGAAAAGAACATTTACAAAAATGTGTAGTATGCAATTCAGGCTACTGTGTTTTGTCCCTTAATTTGGAAGTGGACTTTGTCACAAAGAACAGGCTTTTTGCAGTATTTGGTAGTCCTTTTCTTGAGGAGACAAGGCTTTTTGCTACAAGGGGATGTCACGCTCAAATTCAGAATAGTAGAAGCCACCTAAGCAAGTGCTTAGAGCTTTGTGTACATCAATCCTCTCACTGTGGGGTGTAGCACTGCCTCACATGGGGATGACACAGTGTGAGCTCCTTTGTACTGGCTGCCTGAGCCAGGATCCCCAGCTCCCTGTGCATCCTGATGGAGCCCAGGACATCAACAATTCCTTTCTTTCTAATGTGCAGGAGTTCCTGTCCACGGTGCTTACTTTAGAAAGCCATTTTCACTGCTGTGCCTTTCTTTTGCATGAGGAAGCCCACGTAAATAAAATACAGCCACAGTTATACAAAAAAGCCTCCTTTTTATCCATGGGCAGCTACTGATGGCCTGCTTTTATTTCTCCTCATTTCTATTCTGTTGCTTCTTCAGGATCAGCCTAAGGGCAGCTGGATTTTTGTTTGCTCCCTGCCTTAAGATTGTCAATCCCTGACAATGTGATGGAGAGAGGGGAAAGGCAGAGAGGAAGTGTATAGCTGGTGTATTTGGGCTGTTTGTCGGTTTTACTTTAAACTCAGGCTCATCTTGCCACCTCCATAGCCTCTTCTGCTCTCTGCCTTTTGCTTGACATCTCTTGCACTTAATTCTCTAATCAGCTGGATTATCATCTCTTGGCACCTTGTCCTCACCCAGTCTATAGCCTCTCACCAGCAATTCCCTCTTCACTCTCATCTCTTCTCCACTCTGATACTTCTCCCTGTTTGCTTCTCTGAGTGCCCACAACTTTTCCCTCCCCTCACCTCCCAATATCATCCCACCTCCCAGAGGGAAGAACAGACCATTTCCAGGAATCTTCTTTCTCAGTGTTGCCTCGATTCCCACTGTTCTTTCAAGCTCCTTGGCAGTCATTCCGCTCTGTTCTGGGCAGTGAAACCTCTCCCTCTGACGCCTGGTCCCTCTTTTCTGCCTCCTCTTTTCTTCTCCCTCCCAGCAGCCTTACATACTCACTGTAGTATTGCAATGGCTTTATCTCTGGCTTCTTCAGTTTCTTTTTGCTGACTGACAACACCGGGCAGTAGCCACTCTTTCTCACAATTTGTTCTCCTGTTTTCACTTCAGCCCCTCTGGCCCCTTGGAGGCAATGGAGCCAGGACTGGGCTCCTGCCCCCCTTACTTACAGACCCTTCTCCCTTGAAACTTCTCCAGCCAACCCTCATTTACCTTTCCTTCTGTAGAACTCTTGATCCATAAGACCCTGGCCTCTTCAGCTCTTTTTATCACTGAGGTAACCCTGTAACATGTATTTCCTCCTTTATTATTACTAAAAACATTTGCACAAACATCCTTCTCAGGATTTTAATTTCCCTTCTTTCTTTTGCTCCTTTTGGAAAAATTCTTGCGACATGGAGCAGAGAAGAATGCACGTGTGCATATGTACTTCAGGTGAGAAATGCATGGAATAATGGCTACAAATAATACTGAGCTACCTGATTTGTAGAGTAAAAGGAGAGTTTTCTCCATGATATAAGGATAGGAAGCTCCGTTGATAGGACTGGCCCAAGGGCTCTTAATAGATATCATGTAATTTTTTTAGTGTTTGGAAAGTTCATGCCAGGAGGCAGGGGCTATTCCAGAAACACAAAATGATAATAATATATATTTTGCAAGAGATAGTAATGAAATGTTGTACATATGTGTACACATGTCTCTATACATATATACAACTATAGGCACATGCATCGTGTCATTCATAACCTAGTGGTGACTGTCCTGTATTTCATCAAACGACAACTACTTATTTAAAGCATTCTAACATTCTTTTGGACATGTAACCAAACTGTGGCTTACTAGCACTTTAGAGTCTTGAAGTAATGGCATAAATCTGTAGATAGACTTACCTGATCTTGACCTCTGATAAATATAAATTGACTGAGTCTATTTCTATAAGACTTGGATTGTTCTCAAGTCTTCATTTAGTCCGATAGCACAAAATTGTCTCTTCCTTTCAGGAAGCTATATTGCTATGTGGTCAAGTTTGTCTAGGAAGACTGGATTTGGTCCTGGATAACAATATTTGCATTCTTCTGACAGTCCAAGAGACAAAGTTCATTGATTTAGTTAGAAGGTGTGTGGAGAGACTTTTTTTTTTTTGCAGCCTGCAATGTAGGTTAGGTACATTTAGGGTAGGCAGAAGTTGAGGGGGAAGAAGTAAGAAAAAAGCATGCTTGTTATTACATTGAGGACTGTTCTCTTTTACATATACACAGAGAGGCAAACTCCCTGGCAAGCACTGGATTCTGCCATTTAGACTGGTCCCCTTTGTAGCACAAAAAATTGCTGTAGGGGTTTACAGGCACGGGGAAGTATTGATTGTTTCCTAGCATGCTATTTGTATTACATATTTCAGTTAATAATCAGAAATGCTTTTAGATAATTTTGTTTGAAATACTAATCAATGAGCTTTATAGATTCCCCATTTTATACATAAATATGTCAATCTCCAATGGTGCATAAGAGTTTCTATTTTATCCCATATTGTTTATACTGTATAATTATTAATCTGTAGTTTAATCTCCTTGTCATCATGCTTTTGTGGCTTGATCCCACTTGTTGCAGGCAATCTCAAATCTCTTTAAAGGGCATGGATTAAAGGGACTCAACACCTTCACAAGTAAGTGCTGGGATGTGCCAGCTACGTCCTGTTGCATGAAGACCTTGTGGTGCTTCTCACTCTAGATGTGCACCAGAAACTGGACTGGCTCCCTTATGTCTTGTAATTTCCCTCTACAAAGCCTTGTTTTGAACCACAGTAGGTTTTCCAGACTTCGGGTGCACAGGGTCACGGTTTTCTTGCTGTGAAGTTCCCTCAGCCTGTAGTTGGAAAACCATCACCAAAGTGTTTTGGCTGAGAGGGAAGTAAAAAGGAAAAGAAAGCTTGAGATTATGTGTTGATTTCCCAACGTTCAACATTTTTTTGAGCTCTTGCAAATCTCTGGTGCCCCCGTGCTGTGGAGCAAAGACATGAGCTCTCAGCTGGAGAGGGGTTTGTGGCCATGGTGCAGCTGTTGAATTTCCCGAGGAAATCCCTCTGACCACTCAGGAAGTTTGGGAAAGAAAGCCCAGGGAAGCTGATAGCTTCTGCTTAAGGCTGCCTCAAAAGTCCAGTTTCTGACAAAGAAGGGGGACCTGCAGAGCTGTGCAGTCAGAGCAATCCATCTGTATTTGGTGCAGGGTGGCAGACTGCTGAGCTGGAATTTTGCAGACCAGTGATGGTCAGCCAGTTCTGTTTGGAAAGCAGGAATCTCCTGGCTCCTACAGTCATCCTCGCCTGCATGGGCTCAGGTGTCAGGTTACACAATGGCACCTTTGGTTTGTTTAAAGCAAGGAAATTATGCACAAAAGCTGTTAAAAGAATATAAGGTTGTCAAGTCAAGCGAGAAATGTTGTAACATCGCCTGTTCAGCCTTCAATTGGATCCTGCGTGCATGCAAATTTGACAGTCTTTAATTGCATGTCTCTGAGATCTGTAGAGAATGTAACTTCTCAATTCATATCAGAAAAATCACAGACTTTCTACTTCTCAGGAAAAAAAAATAAATAAATTATCTCTTAAAGGCTGTCCAGACTGTAGGTATGGGTGTACATTTCAATCAGGCAAAGCTTCCATAGGTCACAGCTACCTGAAACACAGACCTGAGCAGACCTGCCATGATCCTGAAGGTAGTGTGGCAATGGTGATTGCCACTGGGGAAACAAGGTCCTCACTGATTTCTTTTTTATTGTCCTCAGATATGGTACAGCCAGGTGTCCTGAAGTGTCTTTCCTCTTGTGAATGGAGAGGAAAGAGAGAAAGTAGCAGCAGGTGGCACTTACCATGCTGCTGAGGGTGGACAAGGCTTGGGATTTTGTGGGTCTCCAAGCTAAGGTCTGCAGAGACTGCAGGGAATGTTTGGTTTCGATGTCCTCTTGCTCTACCTCTAGCACATTCCCCTTGAGCAAGTGGGGACTATAAACTAGTCATAGAGGGAGAGAGTGACATCAGTGAATGTCCAACTGCATAAACCAGCCTTGTACAAGTCTGCTATAACTCTAAACCAGTATATGTAAGTCAATTATTAGGACTGTACAGGAATCACATGGGTTGATGTATTATTAGCTGGGTTCTTAGTACAATGGGAGAGGCATTGGAGAGAGTGGCACGTGAACAGGAATCCAAAAGATTTTCGGTTGAAGCAGTTCACTTAAAAATAGACTGGAAAATACAACTTTATGACTTGTTGCATGAGAAAATTAAGAAGGGAAGCAGTTTGTCAAACCATATTATTTGTGGACAGTCTTAAATAATATGAATCACAGGGTCTCAAATACCGTACAGTGACCTTGTGCAATTAGAGCTCATCATCTACCAGGAGATTATCAATTTATGTATGCACTGTACTCAGAATTGAAAAAGATGTTTTCCAAAGTTAGAACCAGTTGTGTTGGCATAACATTGCATTTAAAGTAAAAAGCGTTGAACGCACTGGGAATTGTTGAAGAATATTCTGCCAGCTCTCAAAATTATGATTTTACACTGCCATCAATAACAAAAAACGGTACTCTAATGAGAAGCCATTCTGGTTAAATAAAGAAATACAAGTCGTGATAAAACATTTATTAATTGAATATCAAAAAGGGAAAAATAGAAAAGATGGAAGTGTTCCCCAGGTGTTTTTTGTATTTGAAACAGTGGAAGAGGATGTGTCCATCCTGTGCAGTGATAGGGAAAGAAGAGAAAGTTTGCTGCTTATAGCAAAGGAGGATCTGAGAGGCAAGAGTGGTTGAAATTAAACATTTTCACATCCTAGTGACTTTTACATCCAGGAATCTTCAAGGAGGTAGCCAAAGAGCTCTGTTGAATGGCTGGTAATTTATAATAAATCTTGGGAAAGAGGGGAAATTCCAGAAAATTGAAGGGCTGCCAACTCTATTTCCGATATTTCAAAAAGATAAAAGGGATATCCCGGGAAACTGATGCCTGGTTTAGCTTGACGTCAGTCCAGAGTAAAATAGTGGAACAGATATTTCAGAATCTGCCAAGAGAGAATTAGGAGGCTAAAGGTATAGATAATTCCAGTAACAGTTGAGAGGAGAGAGAGCTTGTCAAAAAACCCTACTGGTTTTCTTTGCTCTGTCAGGATTGCAAGTCTGCATGATAAAGGCAGCTGTTGATTTGCCTTTAGGAGGCCAGATTAGGTGGTCCTTTCTGCCTTTCAGGTTTATGAACCATATAAGGAATGCCCTGAGATTAAAACTCCCATGACAGAGTTTCAAACAGAAATAATCAAGCCACTCTGTTTCCCTCGTATAAAGTGTGGCTTAGTTTTGGGGTTTGGGTGTTAATCTCCTATTTGATTTGATGGCTTTTGCAGCTTTAAGTTTGTTTAGTACATTGTAGTTCTGTGGGGGTAAAGAAACTAAACAAACTTCAAAAAGCTTCATGGAAAGCTCAATTATGTAAGTATCCTCAAAGATAAAATCCAAATTCTTCTTATAGCAGTCTTTGCAGCTTTAATCCCTCATTCTTAACCATGGCAAAGATTTCATAAGCATCTCTAGATCTTACAGGAGAAGGAAAACTTGTGTTTGCCCTCTGCTATCCTTGCAGTTCTGTAAGGAGCTATAGATACAGATGCTTCATTGGCTGTACTTAGCCTCAGAACCAGGACCCAAATGCATCAAATCTTTTATTTCTCTCTGGGCCCCTTTGGGCTGCAGTTGCACTTAGTAAAAGTGCCCATTTCTGTCTCACATCTGCTCCTTACCTCGACTGCAGCCTGGTAGGTGTTGGCAGCAGAATTGATTGCTTTTCGTGCGCCTTTTTCCATGGGATGATTTATTGTCTACAACAGGAAAGGCAGTCAAGGGCCAGAATAAGGGCCAGGCTATGGATAAAGAGACTTTAAATAGGATTCTAGTCTTGTCCAAGCTCTGAAAATAATGAGAAGGCTTGCAACTCCTGCTTAAACCTTCCAACAAGAAAATGGCAATTCTCAGATCCTTGCAGGATCAAAACCACTGTCAGAATCCCTAGGCATAAACTAAATATCCCCTTACTCTGAGAGATTCTAAACAGTCATTTCAGTGACTTTCTGATCATTTGGTCATTAGAAGAATGTGTGAAAATTGGTTTTTTGCATGTATTGTTAGGCCTTCCAAAGTTCAGATGTATGAATAATGAAGTAGTCACTCAAATCTATTTATTTATTTGTTTACTTAGCTAATTACTTAGCCAAATAAAGAAACATTTTTCCCTCATTTGTGAAAGGAGAACACTGTTGTTGGTGTTCCTTTAGTTGTGGAAAATGCTGCACAGATAGTGGCCCAGTCTCCAAGGAGAAGGTAACACCTGTATTCTTTCCCAAGAGCAGAAGGTGTGAAGTTAAACCCTATGAAAGTCTGTCCCAAATTTAACCCAGTGACCTCCTGCATTCGTTCCTGCTCTTCACACATTAATCACAACAGACATATTCCAAAGGACATGCCAGTTTGTGTCCCAAGGAAAGATGAAGGATATTCTGACCACCTGCTAACTTGCAACAAAGATGAAAAGCTTGCATTTTAGGAGGGAAAACAAAGAGAGCAGATTTTTTTCCTGTAACAACTATGTAGTATGACTGGAGAAAATGGGATTTTGTTGTTTTCGCAACATCTGCAATTTGTGTTGTTGAAGATGTTCGCTGTGGTTTTGGCCACAGCTTCACCTGCAGGCAGAACTGCTTCCACCAGTTCTGCAGATAGGCTGGAAAAACAGCAATTAGTGCAATTTAGTGAAAAAAAAAATTAACCAGGAGACATAATTTTGAGAGAGAACTTTCTGTTTTGTTTTCGTTGTTTTGGGTTTGAAGTGTTTTTAAAAAGCAAAAACAGTGCTGATTTGATAGCAAGCAAAAAACTCAAGTACAGAGCTTCAGCACTGAATTCTACTGGAGCTTTAAAGTAGAGAATAAAACGTAAGGGAAATTAAGAGCTTCTATTCAATTCACCTAACTTGTTAGCATAATCTTTCACATTAAAAGGCTGCTCAAAGGATCTGCACAATGCTGTCGTTCAGAATTTGTATCTTCCCAATGTTGGTGGCACTGGGTCAATATCAGCCTGGCCTCTGTTCTCATAGTCAAAGAGATTTCAAACAGAGAGAAACCTTCTTTACTACCCCAAAGTATTGTCATACTGCAAGTGACCTGGATATTTGACAAACCCTTTGTGCTTCAGCAATTTCATTATTTCAGATGGCATTGCAGTGCAAATTATGCATATATACATACCTGTGCACGTATGCCTATAGATGTACACATATATTATTTAAAGGTTTAGGAAAAAGGGGGAAGCCCACTGTATCATTCCTCAAATAAAGCCCCAAAATACTCTTTTAAAGCAAGGAAAGCAGTGGTTCTTCACCAGAATTTCCATCCTTCATTTGTGTGGAGACCTTAAACTTTTTCAGAGAGCTCACCAAGCTGGAAGGCAAAACAAATCACTACTTCATTTTTCTGTCTCCAGGTTTTTAATCTGGCTTACCTAAGAACAGTCCAAAAGGTTGTGTCTTTTCCCCAAAGTCCTGAAGTCATTGACTTCTTCAGGAAAACATAGCATGTTGTTTGTTGTGCTTGGTGGTTTTCTGGCAGTGTTTCAGTGTTGGGCATTCCCCATTCTGCTTTGAATTAACTATTTTGAGTAGCAGACTTGGTTCCAGTCCCCTTCACCATAGCCAGCTACTGTAAAGAGCAATGTGAAAGCCATGAGAGGAGACCTTATTGGGAAAGAGTTCTTCTGTGTTTCTCTCTTTCCATGTTCATATATGTCAGTTGAGTATCTTCTGAGAAATAAGAATAGAGGACTGTCTTTCTCTTGTTTCTTCTGTTTTCCTGTCTGGTCTATGTGGAAGGTGTCTCTGACCATAGCAGGGGAGTGGGAACTAGATGATTTTTAAGGTCCCTTCAAAACCAAACCATTCTATGATTCTAGGTCTTCCCTCACCCATCTACCATGCCTCTCTCCTGAGCGTATCATCAGTATTTACAGAACACTGAAAATGCATGTTAAACTAAGCCTGACTCACCGAGTGTAGGAAAATTAGTAGTGTAATTATATCATTTTTACTGAGTCATAAAAAGATGCATGTGTATGCTTTGTCTAGTGGGCCTGCATATAATCTGTATGCCAGTGCGTGTACTGTATGTAAACATTATTTGCATGTTACAAAAGTCCCCAAAGACTGCAAGCTGTCATTACCTTGTTCATCTGGGTTACTCTCTCAAAAGACAATAACAACAGAACCCTCTGAAGTCAAGAAATAGGTTTTTTCTGTATGTGGAACATAAATCTATTTGGACTCTTCAAAGCAACCTCCACTGGGAATCCCTGCCTCCATGCAGTACCAATCTCTGAACAACCCAAAGAGCAATTTCTTTAGAGTAGACACCTGGGGTTTAAATAAACATTCATCACGGAGACTACAGGCATCCTGACAGTACTTAAAAAAAAAAAAAAAAAAAATTCATTGTAGAAATGAAGCTGTGGTACATTTCTGCTCATGTGTGCATTCTGCCAATAGCAAAATCATTGTAAGGAACGAAAATGCTATAAAGTTATATTCAGCAGTTCTGTTTAAAGGTCTTCAAAGGTCTGCAGGATCAGAGTCCCTCTTTGGGGAGTTTTTTGGGGTTTGGTTTGGTTTGGTTGGTTTGTTTGTTTGCCTGGCATCTACCCAATTGTGATGTAGGGTCTATGTCCAGTATAACAAAACCAGTGAGTGACTATGGAGTGGGGCTTACTTCCTACATCAAAGCTGTGATGGCATATGAGCTGTTCAAAAACAGCTGTTCCATGGTCTGCAGTTACATCCCTATTCCTATCAGTTTAAGCTAAGGAAGGAATTTCCAGTATTCTCATCTCTGTTTTGAAAGCAAGGGAAACTTGCCATACAGAAATGAGGCTCATGGCCCAGCCCTGCAACCAGCCCAGGCACTGATTGTTCTGAGGTGGGGACCAGTTTGTGCCCCTTGAACCATGTGCAGCTGTTCATCAATTCCAAGATGGTCCCTGGGCTGTAGATGCTCAATGTGCTGGAGCCGTGAAACCTGGGCAGGAATGGGAATTCTTGCCTTTAGATGTTAGCAGATGTCTGCAGGGCCCTGTTGCATGGCCAACCAGACCTGCCTCTCTAGAAGGCCCATGGTAAAATCCTCCCTTGGGTTTCTTTTATCTATCCCACTTCCCACTCATGGTCAAGTGAAGGTTGTGCTTTGAGATAGTAGGATTAGAAGGACCAGCCATCACTATCAGCAGCAACGCATGCCTTTCAGCTGCCAGCCAGGGAGGCTCTGTAGTGCCTTTTCCACTTGTCCATTTACCTTCTGCTTTACAGCAGAAGTTACCTGAACAATGTCAAAAGCTCATTTCTTAAGACAATCTTGCTAATGGCCCTGGCACCCACAGTATGTTTGGCAGGAGGCAAGTCCGTGTAGCCTAGCAGCTCACTAGTCTATTTTCAATTATCTGGGGTGCTCAGAGAAGACATTAATATTGCTGAGGATGACATAGCAAATTACTACTGCTCCCTAACCTTTTTAAATTGCTAACACTGTTGTAATCTGTAATTACAGAAATCAGTGTGAGAATTGTGGCACAGTATAATTATCTTTCCTGATACTTTATTGCTGTATGAATTATTAATCAAAATCAGTCTTGTATAGTATTTGCAGCAACTAAGAAGAATAATCTATAATTAAATTTCGTTGTTTCTATTTTTGTGCTGGTGTTTTATGATGTTGTAATTGATAATTAATTGCTTAAAAATTCACACAATTCTTGGGAGTTTTGTATGACTATGACTGCTCAGTATTCAGCATTTATTAATTGAATAATGGGCTCACTGAAGAGACCTTTGTATATAGTCTTCTGTCATTACAATGAGCTCTCCAAAATGGTGAATTAATCATTAGGCCTTTCAATAGTTTCTTTTTAAAGGAAAGCAGTGACAATATAATCATATGCTTTGTTGTTATAGCTATAATTGAGAGATTGTAATAACCAATTACAAGGATGGTCATTTTAGAAGCTCTGAAGTGTCAGTTATTGATAACTTTCTTTAAAAACAAAGTGTTCATTACACAGAATGTCTTTTCATAGAAAAAAATATTAGGAGATGGGGAAGGGAACCTGGAAAATTATTTTCCTCCCACTTGCCACTTAAAAACAGTGCATGTTTATCCCTATAAAATGTCAAGTCTGATGTGCTTTTGCTGCCATTTGTCAGAAGTACAAGTTGCTCTGAACTTTTTTCATTTTTTTATCATCATTCTCCCCATTTTTTTTCTGAATACCTTTTGCAAAATTGTTAGAGGAAAAAAAGTAATAGAAAATATCAGAACAAAAGAGCATTTTTTCACAGTCTCTGCACCCTATTGAACAGAAATACTGGGAGACATTTATGTGCAAGTCTGCAATGCAGACTCTAGTTACTTCTGACCAAGGAGCCTTAGATGAGTTCAAGCCTAGCTGCTTCAAACTATTCCTAAGATTCTTTTACTGTTGTTGGAGCTGATTGAGAGAATGTGAACTGGAACTAAAAATACCCCCAGTTCAGTATTGATTCTCTCTTAACACCATCAGGAGAAAGCTGGGAGTCATCTTGCATAGCAGAATATAATGTGATCTCCAATTTTTGCTTCAGAGCAAAACTTGTGGCTCATTTTACACCAGGTCGGGTACTGCAATTCCTAAATGAGGAATCACAGTTATCTGTCAGCCTCTGTATGAAAATACAGCATTGCAGGTATAATGGTGAGATACTGATAAACCTTTTAGACCTTCCTGTGAAGTTGCTGGGAGTCCTCTGTGTGTTGTACATCTGATGTCCTGTTTACACCTCCTAGGATATGAGCGAGCTTTTGTTTCATGGGATGAAATGATGCCTTTAGGTCTCTTTTCTCCCTTATCCCCTTCCTTGCTGGTGTTTTGCCATGGATAGACTACAAAAACACTTCTGCTGCAGTTCATGCATCTTTTCTGAGTTAAACTGAATATCTTATGGCTTCTCATGTCCTAAACTGACTGCTCTTCTGGAGCCAGTGGGAGCAGGAGCCCGTGGTGTCAGAGACACCCACCGCATGTAATCTTTGGACAAATGTTTTCTACTTGCCTTCAGCAGCTTGGTCCCATGCCACTTCAGTTCCTATTCAAGAAAAGGGAGCTCCCGGCAGCATGACCATCAGTGTCTCCTGAAGCTGGGGATAGAGGGGGTGAGGAGGTCTAGGGGGCACGTATGGAAGTAATAGATTTGGATTTTCATGTGTGTTGACATCCATGAAATAATTTGTTTCTGCCACTGTGGTTAGTAGGTCAGGAAAGACAGATAATACAGGCACGTTTGTTGTTGGACAGTATGCTGGAGCATGTAAATATTCATCCAGTGTATCCTTCATCCATATACACTTGCACTCTCAGTAATGTGGTCCTGGATATTTTTATTAGGAGTAACAAATCCTTTTACATATGCAGTGAGTTCTTTGCCCAGTAACATGCAGCAGTGGTCAGTTGTACCTGTGGTTTATTACAGTGACTGTGAAATCTCTCAAGGAAAACAAAACAAGCATCTTGCTATGAGTACAGAGTACGGTTTCACTTAATTTCAATGGTCGGAAATCACAGCTCTTTTTAGAAATTCTGTGTTTGTCTTACTTCTTTTACTTGTATGTCGTCTCCTGTTTGCAACCCTAGAAACAATAAGTAGCAGTGCTGCTTTGACCTCTTTATTTTGTATTATTTATGTAGTGCTTATTGAATTGATCATACACATTGAGAAGGGCTTTTTCTCTTTCCTTGAAAAGGATCTTATTCATTGTTCTTCTGAGGATTTCTTTTCTCCCTCTTTCAACATTATCAATCAGATCCAGATATTACACAACAGTGTACTGCATCAGAAGTAACTAGAAAATACATCTCCTTATTAGAATATTTATCTCTTTCTAAAATGTGTCTCTAGGTGCTGACAGTCTGTCTACCTCCAGTCCGTCTTTGTGAGAGACTCTAAACTGGAATTGAGATTCCAGGTCATTGAGTTTGTGGTTTACTGTGATGGTGATCAAAAACTGCAACAGGTTTTCCAGAGATAGTGTGGGGTCTTTATCTTTTTTAGTCTCGTCTTTGAAGAGACTCAAAATCCTTCTTCATACAGTGCTGTTGCTTTGAGCAGGAAGGCTGGGCTAGGTGGTACCTTGAGATCGTCTGCATTCTCAACCATTCTGTAATTTTCTGATTGCCACTTTTGCAGAATAGAGTGCCCTGGAGGAAGTGTCTCACCTTGTTAGTGCTTCAGTCTTTTTTATATTAAGTCTTTTTTAAATTCCTGATGAAACTCATTACCTTTGACATTTGAACTAATTTTATCAATTTCAGTCTCCCTGACGTGGTCTTTGGGCTACTATGTCATTAACCAATGTAGGATCATCACATAATTTCTTCTGGAAAGGACCTGAGGAAGTTCCTAGCTCCACCTCCTGCTCAAAGCAGGTCAACTCTGAAATCAGAGTAGATTGTTCAACACTATATTCAGTGTGGTCTTGGAAACCTCTAAGGATGGAGATGACGCAACCTTGCCAGGCAACCTGTTCCTCAGTTTTTCCTTATGTCCAGTCTGAACCTCTGTTGCTTCAAACTGATCCCAGTGTCTGGCTCTATCATCCCGATGGCCTCATGTAGGAGTGGCAGACTGCTGCTAGGATATCCATGCACACATACAGAGAAGGACCCAGTACTACGTGTGTCCAACCCTACCGTAGATTAGAGGAGCTCAGGCATGTTGCACAGAATGACCATAGGCAGATGTGAGCCAGTTTCTGGAGAAATTTCATTGTTAACCTGCTGAAAATTGCCCCTGCGTCCCTTCTCTGTTGAATACAGTTTATCCTAAGTGGTTTCCAGTCTGATGCAACTTCTTCCCTTATCACAACTGAGTTTCTCTAACAGCCACTTGCAAAGGTTTTGTCAAAGGATTTCTGAAAGTCAACACTAATTACACGTGCCAGTGTTCCTCACTGCTAATTTGACACACTTCAGGAATTCTAATGGAGCCCATCAGAGACATGACTTTCCCTTGCAAAAGCCATGCTGCTTTGTCACAATGATAATTTGCCTGGTTAAGTGCTCTGTAGCTCTGCCATGATCGAGATTTACCTTTTCACATAATAAGCTCAGTTCTGATGCAGGACTTTCTGGTCTGTATTGATAAGATTTTCTCTCCCCTCATGTTTTCCTTTAAAAACAGACACCACATTGCCTGCACTCCAGTCTTGTGAGGCAGGAGCTGTTTTTTCATGATAGGTAATGTATTTTTGGTAGCAGCTCAGTCAGTGCGTTTATGAGTTCCTGGAGAGTTTTGGATGAGTGCCAGGTAGTACAGATAATATGCTGCAAAGCAGAGCAATTCAGATGTTCCATGAGCAACATTTTTGGTCTCCTGAGGTTTCTCATGCCTCCTCCATGCTGCCACTGCCAAAGGGCTTGGTGGGATCTTCCACCCATCACCACGGAAGGAACGTGTAAGCAGTGTTCCAGTTCACTGCAGTTGCTGGCCTTTACCAGCAGCTTTTTTTTTTTTTGGTTAGGTTTCAATGGTGCTTTCCTTGCCCATGATAGTTTGTGCCAGTTTCTGGAAACTTTTGTTTCAGTGAGGCTTTTTCTGGCAGCATAGTGACCTATATGCAAACAAATGCACAGCGTGTTCTTTTGAGCCAGAGAAAGGCTTGCTAAGGCATTCTGTCTTCGGTTCGAAGAAATACCAAGTGTGTAGCAATGATTTCCATGAAGAAGGTTCTGCAAACTCAGCATCATACTGAATTCAGCAAAAAATGATGCAGTTTGAATTAACACTGTGTAAAAGACTTGCAGCCCTGCTTGCCTCGAAGTTCAGATATAATACCTGATCCCTGCTTTTTTTCTTCTGAGAAGAGGGGGAGGGAAAAAAGTTGAATTCTGCTAGTTTTTATGCTATTACATGCCAAAGTCCTACAGTCACCTTTTCACTTTGCCCTCTAAACCCTTTTCCTGTGAAAATGAACAATATACTTCCCAGTGAAGGGTTTCACCATCTTACACCTTTCCTGCAGGATAAAGCCATCTTGAAGAGGAAACACCTCATGTCTGGAGGTCATTTAGTCGATGGCAGATCATGGAAAAGGAAAGACCATAAATCACTTGTGCTGAAACATTAAAAGCTGATAAATAGGTGGTCCTGAGCTGTGTCCCAGCCCCGGTTTCCCTGTACGCAATGCAGGGCTCAGGGTGTTTCCTGGAGCAGCCAGGGGCACAGCCAGGGGGAAGTCTGTGTCAGGTTGAGACTGCAGCCACCAGCCAGGGCAACCACATGGAGCCTCTGCAGCTATGGGAAGGGGCACGGGGTGGATCCGCCTTCGGGAAGCCTCTGGAGTCACAGCAGTAGCCTTGGGAGAGAACAGCAATATAAGCAAACTGGGTGGAGGTCCTTCCTGGGAGTGTAACTAGGGACCCACTGGAGGAGATGGTGGAGTTCACAATCCCAGCATCTCAGGACCGCATCAGTCAGGCTTCTTAGCATAGAAGTCAGGCTTGCTCACCGGAGGGGAAATACACCATGGTATTTTCAGAGGTTCACAGGGCATGTAGCAACTTTTTTTAAAAAATACACTTGATGAGAGCTGTAGTTAAAAAGTGGGAAATTACTAATTAGTAATGAAGTAATTCGGGGTTTGATTCACACAAATTGCACTATTACGGTAAGAAAAGATTGCAATTTCAGACTAACAGTGGGGTTTGGTGGTTTTTTTTAAAGTACTGAAAATATAATTGGTGTTCTGTTCATTAACTGCCAGGTTTCAGGTTTCTTGTCCTTTTTTTCGTCATCTGAGATATTACAGGCATAAGGCATGCTGGAAAATAAAGGGAAAAAAAGGTTACTGCTTTCCCCTTTGCATTGTCATTTGCAACTCTCAGGTTTTCCCACTAGATTGTTCTTGTAAATTCTTGCATTTCATAGCATGCAAGAGTGACCACTTAGAACATGTTTATAACACTATTGTTAGCATCAGTTCAGTTGCACAGAAAGCTATGAGTGAGTTAATTGTAATTTTCTCTTTTACCTTACTGGAGTGCTAATAACATGATTGCTGTCAATTCTTCTCATTAATCTGAATTTATGAGGAGAAAAAAAAAAGTTTAATTTTTTTCTGGTTAAGAAATCCAAGTAGTATAACCCCCCTCCTCAAGTGTCTCCCTCCCCTACCTGTACACAGATCAATAAACAGCTCTGTATCTTCCCTCTAAATGTTAAGTAGGTGTAGGACTAATCTGTTTTTGTTGGCTGTGGGTTTTTTCTGTTCATGTAAGCATTCCAGCTGAGTACTCAAAAGTGTAGCATGAGTCAGCATAAAGATTGAAAATACCAGTAAAAGAAAAGCTGTAAGCATTCCATTAAGGCTTCCAGTAATATTGCAGTTTTGTACTGTTGGCAAAAAGACCTATTTTGTAGAAAGAGTCATCATAGCTACTGGCTTTAAAATACTCCTGAAAAGGTGGGAAGATGAAATTTTAATTGAGAAGTCTAGTAAATAGCAGTAACAAATGGGTCCTCTTATGTCCATTTTGTCTAGATTATTCGTATTTTTCAAATGACACTGTAGGAAAATATTACCCTAGTTTGAACTCATGGCAAGAGAAATAACTTGAAGTCATCTTATTTCTAGTTGTGTACCTGTATAATACACTAGCAAAGGAAAATGCTGCAGTGATCCACCTTAAAAAGTAGCAGAGGAGGGACTTTGTTTCAACGAGGTACAGTAGTCAGATACACCAAAATGCTGTCATCTCTTGCCCTTAGTCCTTGATGTCTCTGAATCTTGTCTCTCAAAAGGCAGTTGTTGTTCACAATAAGGAAAGATAATTCCTTAAAAATACTTGAGTTTTATGCATTTGCACAACTTTCCCTTCAACAGCAGATAGAGTAATACATACAAATAATCCTTTTCCCCATGTAAGCGCTAAGCTTAGTTTTGGGATATATAGTGTGTTTAGACACAGCACAGGGGTTTACATTTTTCTACTCAGAGAAGTTGAAATGGGAAGATCATGCAAAGAGCATTTGGTCTGGTGCTGGGCAGAAAGTGTTGGGTAAGTGAATTACATCAATGTGTCCAAGTGCAAAGGGAGTTAATGCCGTGTTGGGTGTTGGAGGAAGCTGATCCCTTCTGCCATCATCACTGCTGATCCAGTCCCCGTGTTCAGAGGCCTTACCACTTCTACATGTGGCAGAAGTTGCAGAACATCAGGCAGAGAACTTCCTAACCCAGACAGTTGTAATGGGTGTCTGACATCCTTCCAGCCTCTGCTCAGCTATCAGAAGGGAGAGACTTACCTGCAGGCAGGAGTAGCCCCAGCACCCATGTACTGCCTGGGGCAGGGATTGTCTTGGGTCTTTGGAATTTGGGGTCTTTGGGTCTTTTGTGTCTTTGTCTTGGAATTCAGAAACATTTACGTTTCCGTAAATAGCATTAGACCACTGGTAAAGGCATGTTGCTTTAGCCAGTGAAAGCATGTTGCTTTAGCCATACATGGAAATAGATTTCTTCTAGAGCCACTAAACATACTTCTCTTCCCCTTAAGGCTTAAAATTCTGAATGATGAATTAAGTCACTGTAGTTAATGGGCTTGCCTTCACTGGGAGTGGATTCACCTTGCCTTTCACATGAACCAAGGTCTTCAGTGTAAATGCATAGTGCTGCCTGTCCACTGGAGAGTAGACTGGGGTTTTGAGGGGGTTTTGAGGGTTTTTCCCTTTAACCTAAAAATATTGGAAGCAAGAACAGAGCCCTTTTTTTTCACTGTTAGAAGACCCAAAAGTCAGTCTTGCTTTTTTTTTTCTAAAATTTTCTAACATTTCCAATGTCCCCATGTTAACTACCCCTACCAAATTGGAAATTGGAGATGCCTAGCAGGTGGTTTAAGTGGAAAGTACTTTGCAGTCCATCTAAACCATCTGTTTTGGTTTTGAGGGGGGAAATCTGGCAGAGTGAGGAGGTAATCGAAGCATGGCGAGGTGAACTGTGGTGGCATCAAACACCCTTACCAATATCTTTCCCTAGCGACTTTCTTAGATTTAAATATAAATTCTTGGTCGTGGTCCTGAGTTATCCAGATGTCAGACAGCATCTCGCCATACCACATTCACCCAGCGACCGTGTTGCTCCTCACCTCCTTGTGTTTGTTTTCCTCTCCCTTGTCCCCTGCAGGGTGTGAACGGCATGTCTGTGGATGAGAAGACTGACTCCCCCATGTATGTGTATGAGTCAACGGTGCACTGTACCAATATTCTCCTCTGCTTAAATGACCAGCGGAAGCAGGACATTCTCTGTGACGTGACGCTGATCGTGGAGGGGAAGGAGTTCCGCGCCCACCGGGCTGTGCTGGCTGCCTGCAGCGAGTACTTCTTGCAGGCCTTGGTCGGGCAGACGGAAAATGACCTGGTGGTCAGCCTGCCGGAAGAGGTACAGTATGTCATCGTGCCCCCACCAAAAAAATGAGCCCCCTTCTTCCCACGTGGTGAGGAAGAGCTCTGCGCTCCACTAAGGTGGCCGCAGGCAGCGTGGCGCAGGTGTCAGTGCCTGCCCGCCGGGGCTCTGGGTGTGTCCTTTGTGCTTGGATGGGTTGCAGATCGCTGAAGGATGGACATGTTCACGCTGTGCCAGCCTTCCTCACCAACAGTAACTCCCTGCAACTGTGGTGGCAAAGCTTTGAGATGCTTCAGCTTGCCTTCATCACTGCCACGGAGGCAGTCAAATTCTTAATTACCACAGCCTCATTCAGGGTGTTATTAGGACCCTGATATTATTTTGCTTTTCCAGACAGGATACTTGAAAGGAGTCATGTGACTGCTGCACAGGAGATTATTGTTGAAAAGTCATTTCAGCTGTCACATTGTTGGGAGTCTTATTGCTGTCCACCCCTCTCTGACAGCTCAGATCTTTGTCCTCCTATTTCCCCGCTCCTATACCCTCTTGCTTCCTCTCACCTCCCCTCATAAAGAATTTGAGATGTAACTGCTTCAGGCATTGTGTTTTCCATCGAGGTACCATGAGCACAGCCTGTCAGAAAGCAGCGTTGTTCTCATGCAGCATGGCTCCCACATCAGGAAGCCAAGGGACGCAGAAAATACCTACCTCACTGGAAAGTTTACTTTATTTTACCACGAAATCTCACTGGCTGTCTTCCACCCCCACTGTAATTTCCTCACAGCCATACAGGCGTGACGGCACAGCTACTGTGGGGCATGCCAGTGGCTTTGCTGCCTGCAGAGGGGAGGTGTGTGCCTGCTGGCCGGGGCTGCCGTCACCCACTGCCTCGGCAGTGCCTGCCCAGTGTCTCCAGCTGGGAGGGGCAGCATGAGAACGGTGACAATGTACCCAGGGCACAGTAAAGCAGTTGCTTAGGGGGAAGGTACTCTGGCACTCAGAGGGCTTTTCACCATCAGTTGCTTAATGCCCATGAAGAGGCATGGTGTGTTTTTAAATGGTGACAGGTCCCAAAATGTCACACATCGTTTTTCCCCCTCTGTTTTAGTTCTCCAGAGACTTCAGCAGCATCGTGTTTTTGTCGTGGCATAAGTTGGAGAGCACTCTAAGTAGGTCACTGGCTGTGACTTCATGAGTCTTGACACTGAATATTACTCATGAAGACATTTCAACCCAGACATTTTGCATAGGAGTTTAGAGATAGCACAAAAGATGCGCTAGGATGCACACTGTGATTCTGCAGTGTCCACTAATAATTTCCAGTGGAAGAATCGAGTCTCAGTTGGTGTCACACAGCTTCCTCACCACCAAACAAGGGTAGGAGTAGAGAGGTGACAAAACATGCCTGAGGGTGCACAGGTATGAAGAGGCAGGAGACTATCAGTGCTCTTCTACAATACGATGGTGAAACCTCCTTGTATAATTCAGCTCCTGATAGACAAATAAATATAACTGAAATTCAAATAAACATGTACAAGAGTGACTGGGATGTTCAGAATGAGCCTGGCCTAAAGGAGAAGGTTCATACTGCTGGTGTGACAACTAAGACGTGCTACAGCACTATGGTAGGCAGACCAGCTGAAACAGCTGAGAGGAGTTTCTCTTTGAATAAAAGACACTGTTAACACAAGAATTGATCAGGTTCAACTGGCTTTTAGTACAAGTAGATTGGAAATTGGAAGATTTCTAATCCCAGCAGTGGTGAGGAGCTGAGCTTCAGTGGGAGGAGCAGAGCTGTGGAGGGATATGTCTGCACTTGGTGACCCAGCCCTATGTTCATATAACACTAAAGATTTAAAATACAAAAGTTTGTCTATGTATTTTATATGAGATGCTATGTAAGGAAAAAAACCCTCCAATCCAACCATAAATTATTTCTGTTTAAGTGAATCACCTTTGGATAAATGAAGTTTTGCATTTTAAATGTATCTCAACAAAAAAAAAACCAAAAAGTTTTAGTGGCCTATGGTTACACTGGCTGCTGTTACAGCTTCAGAGAAGTTTGTGGAGTTAGAAGTTAGAAGGAGTGAGTCTAGTTCTTAAGGTTTTTCCCAGAATTCTGAAATTGTCACGCCTCCTAGAAAACCACCACTGTTACTTTGCCATGTGCTTCTATTAGTTGCACAGTGCCAGGGCTTTAACTTTTTCATCCTGGAAAATAACTCTTTTAGCCTATTAAAAAAACATAATGATAGTTACCAATGCTTACTTACACATGTATTTTCCACCTGCAAATTAATTGCTGCTAAATGCATTGATCTAAAATTTCTGGGTGGCTCCTCTGTTTGAATAGCTGTGTGTGAGGTGGTCAGTTAAATAATTTCCTCCCAAATGCTAGTCAGTCGGGATAAGGAGAGTTGCCTGATGCATTTCATTATTTCTCAGTTATTCTTTGGCTAAGGTGCATGTCTCTGCTTCTGGCATTCCTCAGCTTCAGTGTACTGTGTGTTTTGATAAGTGCCTGTGCATAGGTAAGGGAAGTGCCTCCAACAGTGTCAGAGCTCCCCACGAGAGGAACTGAAACACTCCCGGTTTTTAAGAGCTGATAAAGCAGAGGAAACACTATCATAGTTATATTGCATTTAAAGAAGTTAGGAGGGTATTTTTCAGTTCACAAGTTAATGACTCTTCCCATGACTACTGTTTTTAGTCTGTGGTCTGCAGAGTTCTGGCAGCCCTTGAGGTATTTTTAAAGGTATCTGTGGAAACTCACTGTTGTGTAGGGGGTTATTCCTCCAATTGAAAAATTTCAATCAAAAGTTGAAAGTCAGTGTCCCGAGCGAATATTTTTTTCATGCTCAGAGACATTTCATGTTGTCATGTAATATTATAGAAAAACAGAGACTGAAAACAATTTTTAAATCTAGTCTTAATTTTGTTCAAATCTTTTCCAAAGATGACTGTCACTCATAAATTCACCAAGCTATTTTTAAGTCCATCATGCAAGCATTGCATTTTAAATTCTGACATAGTTTGAAAACTGCTGAAATACATTGTATAGGGGCATTATTATTATTATTATTATTATTATTATTATTATTATTATTATTATTATTATTATTATTATTATTTCTGAAAAATTTGATGTTGGAGCTGGATAAAGCTTTATTCATAATGCTTTTACATTCATGTTTTGTTGGTGTGAGGGAGCTTAACATTTAAACAAAAGAACTTATTTCTGATTATTCAAAGCAGTAAATCTCTGCCTCTAAAGTCTAAACTGCAGACTTCTTTTTTACTTCATAGCATGTTGGGGTCTTTTTGTTAATCTGGCATCCAGACATTGTTAACTGTTGTCTAGCTAAACAGCGAACAGATGTTTCTTACATTATTTCTTGTTTATATCCAATTACAAGTGAGAGCAGTCTTTATGATACGCCAGTCATTTCAGTAGGGGGACATTGTGCACACACAGATTTGGGACTAGTTGAATTTAGAGGGTTTTAAATCGCTGCAAAACATTTCAGATCAGTTGAAGCGTGACTTAATGTGCCTCCGTTCAAACCTTTACCTAATCAACTTAAACTAAAGTCAGTATGGAACTAATTCTGCACTGATTGGAGAGTTTCCTTCAACTCTTTCATGCTAGCCTTGGTAATTTGATTTCACACCACACCTTTTGTTAAAGCAATGTATTTCAGTGTGTAGACAAGCGCTTGGAAAAACCATCACATAATACGGGCTCAAATGTGACTGTGGTGTGTGGACTATGAGCCCTCAGTGCAAGTTAGAGGAATAGAGCTTGTCAGCTGCCCACAGCTAATAAAAAAGGACCCCATTACCTCTTATTTTCTATGTTTTTCTCTTCATTTTCAGTTTTGCTAAACTACTAGAACCTCGTCTGCTTTTCACCCAGGGTATTTTTCAGCATTTATGCAGTTTTCCTCTAACAAGTGCTGTTAAACACAACCCAAAATGAAAACTTTCAAAGAACTGAGTTTGAAGCTGTAAAGTTGGTTATTCATTCCATACCCCTAACTGTTGTTTTGTTTTATTTAATCATGAAAACTGGTCTTCCTTCCTCTAAGAAGGCACTTAATTAAGTTTTTAATTTATGATAAGAAGTTAAATGGCACTTATGAGGCTTTTTTAATGGTTTCCACTTCCCATCCAGATTACAAAAAAAGGTGTGATAGAGAGAGACACGGCTGTCAGCCAGGGGTATTGTAGGTCATGCCAATATTAGCTGGCAGCAGGCCGTTATCCAATTAACATTGCTTCATCACTGCAAGTAATAGCTCTCGAGTAGATGATTGAGTCATTCATGCTGTAGTGGTACTCTACTTTACTTGAGAAGGAGCCAGTGCTTCATCAAATAGGCTTTTTATTTGCTATTATTACCTGCCTGACTCTGCTGATAGAAGTGCACAGCGAGTCTGCATGGGCAAGCTGAAAGCTAGGCACCGGACAGAGGAGCATCGTCTGTGCGAACACCTTATTCACTTGGTTTTCTGAAAGCTGAGGTTGCAGTTACATGGTGAAAAGACAGAAACAGCAATAACAAGTAAAACTCCTCAGTGGCATTAGATTCCTACAGGTTGGAAATGAGATTCTCAAACTTGCTTGCATTTTTTTGACTTGAGGGTTTGCATTTGAAAAAAACCTGATCGTTCTACCCATGACAGCACCAAATGCCTTTCTCTCTGGTGAAGTTCTGGTGAACAAAGATCTTCTGAAGCAGCAGACCAAGCTTTCTTTAACCCTGGTCTAATAGCAGCTCTTCTCTTCTTTTAGAAACTTGCTTCTCGAGTAGCTTAGTTAGTTTTACCTGTAGCCCTCAAATTTCTTGAATCTGTTTCAAAGAGTTGTGACGTTTTTTAGTGTAATGCACTATCTGCTAGAAATATTGACTTCTAAAAGGATTAAACTGAGTTGTCTCTTCCAAGGGGCAAAGAAAAGCAGCATCTCTTAGGAAGAGGGTGTGGGATGTGCTTGGGGAGCTTTTTTGTGTGTCCACAGAGCTCTTTTCTTTACTATTAAGAGAACGATGTTCAAAGTAGATGTAAGCACACACCACAGGCTGAATTTCTCTACGTCCTTTACTGCTCTCTGATGGCTGCTGCAAAACCTGATGTTTCCCCACGAGGTGAAATTTTCCCTGTGAAGTTTGTCATCTGCTTCTTCTGTTGGCATGGGTTAACTCCCTTACATGGCTGGTTAATCTTTGTAAGGAAAAAGGCAGGACAGGTCCTCAATTTGGATTCAAGGCTGGCAAAAACTGAGCGTGTTGGAAAGCGAAGGCATGTGGCACCCTGGGTGGGACTGAGCCAGGCATCTAACATTAGCATGGCTCATAGCTGACAGGGAGGAGAAATACTGGCAGCTGCTAACCATCCATGCCAACCCGCCAGCCTGAGGGAAAAATGCTGGGAATTAGCCAACAAGAGATGATTGTGATGAGGAGAAAATCAAAGACAGGATGCAGAAGGTCAGCTGTTACATACCCTGCTGGCTAAAGGCAATTGCTATTCCTTTTTAGCTCTCTAGAAATAAACAGTATTCTCTTACTTTGTCTCTTTTCTTTCTGTATATTCTTTATACATATAAATATATCTTTGAGGAATGCAGGGACTGAGCTGGGAGTGCTCTTCACAGGAGCATAGAGTGGAAGAGGTGATAAATGTGGGAAAGAGGAGCAAGAGGGCAAGAAATTTCTTTCCCAGCTGGAGGATGTTATTACACAGTGGGGAACAACAAAAGACCCTTTTTCGTTAGCACCACAGGGATATATTAGGAGTAGCTAAGGTTAGTTCTCAAGGAATGAGAAGCAGTAGTGTGGTTTTCTCTTTACATGGCTATTGGCCTATGAGGTTCCTGTGGTTCCTCATAGGTTGCAACACTGGACAGAATTATTTCTGCTTGGCTCAGGAGGTGGCAGGAACTTGAAAGCCTTTCTGAAAGCCACCATTCTGTTCATCTGCAGAGCTTTCTGTAGTGATAAAGGGTTATATCCATCAGACTTCTAATAAAGTCAGACTTCGAACTCATTTATGTCCCAGCCTTACCACAGCAGTGCCACTTTAAGGAGTCCATATGGATAGAAGGTTGGGTATTTGGTTTTCTAAATTCTCCTAGGGAATGTGTTATTTTCGCGATGTTTCACAGTGCCGACACTGACCACACGGAAGGATGACTGGAGGCTGCAGCTCTGTAGTGAGAGTAGAACTGAGCATTTAGGTACTCTTTGAGGTCTTACATGACAGGACACTAATTCAGTAGGAACTATGAGACAGAAATGAGTGGTTTATGTGTGTTGCTTCTGTAGCATAGTGCAAGGTACAAATGACATTATTTGTTTCTAGAAGGTGAGTGATAAAACAGAAATGAGTTCTTTGAGATATGATGTGAAATTCCATCCATGTATCACTGCGAAGGCTTCCAGCATGGCCTGATTTTTTATGCCTCAAGTATGATGAAGAAACTAGCCACATATTTTTCATTCCGCATAGTGTAACTTCCATTATTTTCTGTTGTGGGCTACCTTGCTATTCATAACATTCTCTGATCTTTTTGCAGTGGAGAAAAGCAAAATACATCTATGTTGCGGTGAGAGCTAGGCTTAAAAAAGCAAAACAAAAGTCATGCATGCATGCATGTTAAGGAGAGAAAATCTTGCAATATTTCCTTTCCCTCCCTTTAACAGTAGCTGTACAATTTGTTTATTTATTCGAGTAGGCATATAAAAATGTACTGTCAAAGGGGATATGGAGACAAATGCGCAGAGTAAAATTCACCACTGCAATAAGTGGACTCAATTTCGTCGCCTTTGTTAGGCTCCTGCCTGCTACTACTGCTAAATTGAGCTGATTGACTGTGATTGCACTTGCTATTGAAAAGGCAGTTTGCAGTGTGGAAACCTTCATGGGCAAACATAACAAACATAATCTAAAATGTACAAGACGTCCTGATGAAGAAGTCCTAGAGGTAGATGTGTCCACCCAAACCTCCAGGACCCCCTTTCCCAGAGGGAAAGGAAAAGGAGTAAAGGCAAAAAACAGCTGAGAGATAATGGCAAAGCAAACTCAGAGTGGCTAAATACTTAAATTTATTACTAACAAGATAAGAAATAAAACTAAAAGTAATAAAACTAAGAAGTAAGAAATAAATCAGTCTTAAGAACACCTTTCTTCTCCCACTCCTCCCTCTTTCCAGCAGTTCAAGGGAGCAGGGAATGGGGCTTTTGCAGGCGGGTGTTGTTGCTGCCATTGCTCTTGTCCTGTGGGTCACTCCTTGGGGTGCAGTCGGGTCTCTGGACCCTGATGATCTCTGTGGGCTGCAGGGGGACAACCTGCTCCACCACGGTCTTCATCACGGGCTGCAGGGGGGCCACAGCTCTGAGTCCTTGCCCTGCTCCCGTGGGGTCCCTCCCAGGAGAGACAGTTCTTGATAGACCTCTCCAATGTGATCCACCCCCCAGGCAACACTTCTACAGGGGGAAAAACCTGCTCCAGCGTGGGTCTTCTTCTCCACGAGTCATGGCCACAAGTCTCTTCCAGGATCTCGCTCCATCCTGGGTCTCCCACAGGGCAACAGCTCCTTCGGGCATCGACCTGTTCCTCCAGGGGCTGCAGGGGGGTCTCTGCACCCCAAGGGATCTCCATGGGCTCCAGGGAGTGGGGGGTGGAATAACTTTCAGTCCTTCCCCCTCCTCTGCTCCAGCGTGGGGTCCCTCCTTCACCTCCTCCTGCTCCGACCTTGGTCTCTGTGTTGTTATCTCATGGCTGGAATTTTTCAACTGTGCAACACTCCTAAATTCTTCAATACATTATCACAGAGGTGTGACTATGATTCTTAATTGGCTCAGCTCTGTCCACCAGCAGGAAGTCCGTCCTGGACCTGGCTGTCATTGGCTCCACAGGACAGGAGCAACTTCTGGCAGTTTCTAACAGAAACCATCCTGGAAGCCCCCCCTTCAACTAAAATTCATGACAGTAGACTATGCTAAGGGCATGATAAGGATGTGTAACACAAGGTGGGCTGGTTTTGTTTGGGTTTTATTGTGGTTGTTGACTTGGTTTGGGGATTTTTTAAATTCAAGTAAGTATGTGGACATGAATGAAAATGAGATGGCTGAGCCATGACTGTGCCTCAGCACCATGAGCATTCTGTCCCTGCAGACTGGAAGATCTTCCCCTCTTCTCCTCCTCCACCAGTTATTCTCTTTGCCTTTACATTTTCCTCCTCTAAAAAAAAAAAACAAACAAAACAAACAAACAAACAAACAAAAAACACAAACAGAATTTCTTTAATACTGCAAACTAGGTATCTGCTCTTTTGAGAATCCAGAAATACTGGCTGATCATTTGCCATTTGACTAAACAGACAGATAAAGCCCATTTAAGACACCCATCAGCTTCACCACATCAGACACCACAACTTGTAGGGTACTTTCTGATCCCAGTACCAGGCTTTGTTTCATTAGTGTTTCCAAGACCCAAACCCCAAGATTTTATCTTCACACAGTACTTTTTGACAAGGCTTCCCTGGTGAATAATGTCAGACTGACTGTTTTTCTCAGCTACTAGTGAAATTGAGTATGTTATAGGGTGGAACATGCTATGTATTCAGATGATGCATTGAACAGTCAACAAGCATTAAGGCTAGGTGGGTCATTTTGGAACTGAAATACGAGTTTTAGGTGAGCAGAAGGCAACTGAATCATAGTAGGATTTGGGAATGAGATGCTGTTTGTGAATTTTACAGGCAGGCTGTTGGGTGTTTTAGAGGAACAAGTAGACACACACTTTCTGTTACATTTGATGCAAACTCTGAAGAGCAAAATGGTTTATTCCAGGATTTTTGTGCTGAGATGAATTTTCATCTGTCCCACTATGATGAGAGACAGACAGCAAACACCTCTGAGTCCCAGTAAAGTCTAACACTACTAAAAGCTTATTCCTTAGGCACTTTACTGACTTTACTATAAAAAATAAATAGGAGCAACTATAGTTTGTCAAACTACAGATCTGCCTAGCTCAGACCTAGTTTGTTTTTAAAAAGAGTTTTAATTTCTCTGCAAGTGCTTGAGAACAGGTTTGTGTGGTTGTTTAAAGACTTAAACGAAAAGAAAATATCAGGCATAACTCTAGGAAGCGTGTTACAACTTACTGGGGAAAGATATGAGAGCTAATGGCAGTTGTGTTGAAGCCAGATTAAAATCAACTGAAAAAACTGGCACGTGTTTTTATCAACAAACCATTCAGTGATGTGTACGAATGCGCATTGTTTCATAACTGTAAGGCAAATGGCCTTTGAGAAGGACAAAATTTGGACACCCCTTTTAGAAATTTGGTGCTCAGTACAGGTGTAATTGAGTGGAATTAAATATCCTAAGATAGCATAGTCAGATTTGCTAATAAACCATTCTGTCTCTCAAGTTTATTTAGTCTGACCTCAGAAGAGTTGAGGGCATCAAAGTGTGCAGTTAAGTGTAACTGAGTGTTCCTGCACACAGAAATAGTTGCAGTGCTTTCTTTTTCTTTTTCAATTTAGAAGCCTTTAGAGGACTATGTAGAGAAGAGAGGGGTTTTAGTAATTGAAATGGCACCCAACTGCTAGCTGGGGGTCCGCAGTCAAAAGAGCCATAGCTGGACCGAGAACAGCAGAAAACTGCAACACTAGCACTTTCAGTAACACCAATATATATAAACAAAGTGTCATTAAACAGCTGGAATTGAGAGGTATCAGCTCTGGAGTCAAATAATGGTAACATAAAACCTTCAGCAGTAGATTTCTGGGGTCTCTTGTGAACAAATAAAATACTGTCATCACAGTTCTGCAAGTGCTGGGGTGGAAGTTGATGCATCAGATGGGAATTACAGCACAGGTCTGTTCGTCAGGTCACTGATGATTAAATTACCTTGTGTGAACCACTCAGCAGTGTTTACCTCTTTCTAAGTGCTCTGGTTCACATTACCTCACAGGAGGTAAACAGACTGACCCACAGCTGGCACAGCTGCTGGCCCCAGAGCAGCCCGTGTACCTGACCCGTCTGGCTGATTCATCCTCAGGCAGAGTTCCAGTCTCATTTTCTCCCCTCTGTATCTTTTAAACGTGAAGAAGGCATTGAGGGGATGTGGAACTAGTGGCAACATTTCTCAAGATGATCAGAGTAAGGTGGGCCCACTCAATGCCTTATCTGGCTGATTGGTCCTGGGTGACCGATGGGCTCTACTCTGTGTCCTCTGCCTGTTGTCTCTACTTACTCCTGTGGTCCTGTGCACTGCCACTGACAACAACTACCACATCCAAGAAGAAAGTAGATTTGAAAGCATGGAACAGATTAGAAAGTGCCTGTGAATTGCTACAAGACTTCCTGTCCCTCACCAGGAGGCTGGGGCACTTTCTGCTTAATTAGGAAGTCTTGCTGAAGTTACAGCAAGAATTACAGTTGCAGACCCAGGTTAAAAAACATAATAAAAAAGAGTATTATTGTGGATTTTGTGCATATCATTTATCCCAAATAATAGGTGAGCAGGTACCTAGCAAGACTTGATCTCTTCCACAGACAGCTAAGTGGACTTGGCAAATGGGAGCTATAGGTTTTGAGGACCTCAAAAAACAGGCATTTTTGTTTTGGTGTTGAAATAACCATATTTACTTGAGTATATGTTGCACCTGGTCCACACCATTCCCTGCAGCAGCTGCTTATCATTTCAGAACAACACTTCAGGGAAGTGGAAATGTACAGACTTACTGTAAGGATTGCAGAGAGATTTGGCAAGTGTAAGCCAGGATGGATTCAAGGGTGCTGTTGGTTCTCCCTGCAGCATCAGATGTCCTTCCCAAAGCCCAGGCTGAGGTGGGTTTATAGGAGCAGTCAAAGAGAAAGGAGACCATCCAAATAAATTATTTGACCCAGAAAGGGACCTTAACAATCCTAATAGTTTCAAAAAAATGTGGGTATCCAGTGTATTGGGCTTCAAACCACCGTAATACTCGAAATTTGCTTGCTGTGCATTGTGATAGGACCAAATTCCCTTATCTCTGCTTATACCTAGTACTTTATGTTCCCAGAATGGGTGGGAATGCAATCTGTGGTAGTGTTTCAAGGTTTAAGAAGTAGATTTAAAGAGAAAAAGGTTTGTCTATGCTAACTTTACCAAGACAGTTCTTAATTTCTGGAAAAAAAATGTTTTTGATAAAGTGCTCCTGGATTTTTGTGAGACTGTCCACTGAGGCTGAGATTACATTTCTGGCTGTGTAGAGAGAACTTTTGCTTCTGAGAAATGTCTTGGGGTTTTCCTTACCTTTGAAATTCAGACCTGTGGTTCTGTTTCAAGAGCCTGCAGGTAGTAAGAAACAAGCCTTAAAACAACTCTGAAAGCAAAATATCTTTCCATCTCTGGCCACACAGCAGTAGTACAACATGCCTAGCTACCTCTCTCCCCAGATACATAGGCAGCCTTCAGAGAAAATATCCCTGTTGGAGGATTCTTGGTTAAGTAAAAATAGAATAAGCTACAGTAATTTCCTGTTTCTTTCAAAGGACAGTGTTGGGGCCAGTAACCTTTTAAGACAGGAAAAACCTGGGGAGAGGCAAAACCTGACAACTTCCCTTATGATTTCCATAGAGGACTAGTGCTTACTTCTGCTTCCGGAAGGGGAAGCTGGACTTGAGGTGGATGAGTCTCCAGCCAATTCATCTGCCTGTTGAAGTCAATGATTTTTTAACCCTATTTTTATCTGATTGCAGATTTTCATGTTGTGCCTCGGATGGATTTCTGCATATGGCATTTTTGTTTGGACATATAACCAAATCAAGCAGTTTCTGTCTATTCCTTGAATTTGTTAGTTTTCAGGAGACTGGACACATCAAACCATGTTTTAATGGCTGTGTTTTAAATGTCTGAATTAATTTGTCAAATGCAAGGCATAAAAACCAGAGTTGCCTGTCTTTTGTAAGAACCATCTATCCTTGTCATTTTTGCTCGCTTTATGTAAGCAGTAACCATTGAGGTCAAATAATATCTATACCATTGTCCAGGGAAGTGAAGAATGAAGACATGTCCGTGACATATATAGGCATTGGGGCTTTCTACAAAGAAACGTGTTCATATTTACAGAGTCATCATAGTGTTCAGAAAGCAGAAAGAGTTCCTTTCAGTAAGTGGCAGAAACCTTTAACTCACTAACTTCTTTTCTTCTTTCTCTGTCTCCAATGTATCTTGCAGTTGGAGGACTGAGAAGAACACTCAATAAGACCTACCTCAGGCTTGGTTTAGTTTTGCTTCCTTTTCAAAGATGAGCTTAATCCTTCCCTTACAGGATTTATTTCACTATTATGCATTAACCCTCCAATGTGAAAACTCACTTGAGAGGACATATGCAGGTAAATTGTTAAAGACAAGCATTTGATCATGTTTCTGACCTCTGTCTTCAGCTAGTGGATCACAGCCAAGGTGACCCCAGCAGGAGCTATGCTGGACCTCTACAAGCAGCTTTGGAGGACAGACCAACACAGCATAAGTAAACTCCTCTTCAGAGGATTTCAAGTCAACCCCAGCCTCAGGGTCCCAGGCTGTTTGCATCATCTGCTCTTGTACTCTCATCTTAGTTTTCAGACACAGTTTTTATCTGAATTATTTGATGAAGTTGCAGTTTGGTTCTGTAATTGCTTTTGTGCAGAGGAATTGCAAAGCTAAAGGGCTATGAGAATTCATGGTCATTTCTTGTCACTGTGTTTTCTAGCTGTTGGTTGAATGATAAGGTGGTATCTCTAAATATTCTCTTTCAAGAATGGATGTACTCTTAACTAAGCTTTTCTATTCCCAAACTGCTCAGATTACAGGGTAGAGGAAAAGTTAAGGTGTCATATGTGTCCTTAGCTATTGTAAAGAGAAGAAATCAAAATGGTAGTAACTATTTGACCAAATTATTTTTTCCTGATACTTCAGTTTCTTAAAACCAAGGTTTTTATGAGGCTTTTTTGTAACTAATTGTGCTATCATTATTTTTTTAATTTAATAGAAAGGAGAAAGCAATTCCATTTGCATCTTGCAACCCTTGTCTGTCTGTCAGATGGGTGTGTATTTACAAGAATTAATGAATGCCTGTTTCTAATTTCTCCCCTTAGAACAAAGGTTACTCCATCATTGCCTTTGGAAAGCTTTTGGACTAGCTTGCTTTTGTATGTGCATGCCATTTTTTTGGTACTGTGCCAAGCACCCTGTTGAGACTCTACTAGTGATCAAAGGAACAGAAGGGAATTTTGAGGTTTGGAGATAAACTCTGTTCACATGGCTAAAACTTTGTAAAACCACCACAGCAATCTGTTGGAGAGGGATGGAGAGCTGGACTCTGTATTGTGTGCTCCCCATGCCCATCTCTGCTGGGGTGAGCCAGCTTCTGCCCTACCACCTCTGAACACAGGGTCCTCCAACACCAAATGTGGGAAAGACTTGAACTCTTCTTGTTCTTCAGGGAAGCAGGCACCACTGGGCAGGCTGGCATTGCCTCACCCTCTTTATGCATGTAGTACTGGCACGTAAATAAATGCTCTTGCTCGATCCTATCAGCTGCATGTCATTCTATTCTGGGAAAGGTGAGAGCAGTGCTGAAAATGACTCATCTCCAAAAGGTATCAACTTTACACCTTTTACAACCCAGAGTTAGTCCTCACTTTAGGTTTGTAGGGTAGGTACCACACAAGGGGAAAGCACCACTTTAAAAAAAAACAAAACAGAGATCAATGATAAATGCTGTAACTGCCCATCAAGTGAATGTATTTGTCATTTGGAGTTTAGATGACTGATTAGCTCTCTGCACTTCAACAGTGCTCTGTTTTGCTGGGGGTTTTTAAAGGTCCCTGAGAAGTCTCTATGGCAAATGAAGGAACCTTGGCAAGATCCTGCATTACACCATGCCCTGCCCAGCATTCCTGTAGTTCTTGCCATTTCCTGCCCCTTGCAATACGACTGTGGCTTTAGACAGCAAGCACATTCTGTATTTCCCAAAGGAATAATGTTTTAAGTGTCTTTATCCATGAGGGCTTTACTGTGTGCAATGGATTTGCACAGAGGCAAGGGGATTTTTGGTTTGTGTGATTATGTGCTGTTTTGTGGCTCTGCCTTATTTCCTCTTACATTCTCCTCCCCTCTCTCTTTTACCTGAAACGTTAAATTAAATCTAACACAACTATACTTTTAGATGGAGGAGACACTTGGCTGTGCTAGTTCCCCAGTGGCTTTTAACTGCTGGCTGCAATACTGCAAACAAAGTCAGACCCTGGCTTGGCCAGTGGTTCCCCCCAGCTATCTGCATGTTTGCTCTCCAGGCTTTATTTTACCTACACTATCAGAGCCACTGGAGTCACAGCCTATGTCTCATTGTTATGCATGGATGGGAAATATTCCTGTACTTATTTGCATTCATTAGCTGTTGGTAGCTCCTCTGTTGAGGTCTCTAGCCTTGTTTTTACAGTGCTTTTGGCAGTGTTTCTGCACTTGGTGTGCGAATTTTTATGATCTGTTGCATGTTATTCATGCAATTTCCTGCCCTGTAATGGTATCAGTTTTCCAGACACAGAGGAATACAAACGAAAACCCAGGAGCCTGCATTAGCATAAAATGTCCCAGTTCTGTCAGTTTGATTAATTTGTCTCTTTGTCTCCACTCTATATGATAAGTGCTATTAATGGTTGCAACACTTCATATGTCAAAGTCTTTCTTCCTAATGACTTGAAAATGTGGTTTATTTCCCCCTTTTTTGTATTATTTTTCTCATTTAGCATTCCACTCAAGTACAGATTTATGCCATGCTCTTTCATTATCTTACTGGTTGCAGCACTGGAGTGATTACATATGGTGTAGGGTATGAGCAAAGATGCGATCCCAGGGGCAGCAGCTGCTGATGCAAGCTGAAAATAGATCCAGCGTATGCTCAGCACTTTTCCCAGAGGTCTTTTATTTATTAGGAACAGTCTTGGTACAGGACAGCTCGGACCCTCATTTAGCAAGATGACTTCTTGCCTTTCAAGAACAGTGCAATGACTTTGCTCTATTTACTGACTGCTATGTAATTTTTTTTCACCAGCTCGTATGGAAGCGGTGACTTTACCTAACGTAAATTGTAATATAATCCTGATTTATAATGAAGTCAAGAAATGACAGGCTCCATTTGAAGTAATGGAACTTGACAGATCTAAGGTTTAAATTAAATAATCCTATTTGTAAGACAGCATTTGTACATGGTACACTGATTTAAAATGAACTTCAGTTCTTCTTCAGCAAATCCTTTACCGTTCTGTGTTTTGCCATCCATAGAGACTTTTTGGGGGACAAAATTCATTTGAAGAGAGCATTTTTGTCTATGAAAACATGTGTGAACCAACATGTTGTTTTCTTTCCCTTGGCAAGGAAGCTCTTATAAATTGTTTCACAGAAGAACATTTTAATTAGACAAGAAAAATTAATGTAGGTCACTTATTAAGGGCAAGCCACATCTCACCTGCTTCGGTGGCCAGAAGAGGCCAGTTGCTGAGAATGAGGAGAGGGAGGATGCTGGAGGGAAAAATGAGAAAGGCTGTAGCTCGATTCTTCTCCTCCCATGAGTGGAGGTTCATTCTAGCAATGATTTGTGTGAAGGGAGAAGGTCACCCCTTCCTTGCTCTCCTTCCCTCGCAGCTGGCAGAAAGGCACACTTGAAAAAAATGTTTGCTCCTGTGTCCGCACCCCACTTTTCTTCCTCTGTCACCGTCATACCAATGCAAGCAAGGAGAGCCCCAGGGTGTGCAAATGGAAGGATGGGAGCTGGCAGTGAGCGCAGGAGTGTGGGGGTTGGTAGAACAAAATGCTTGCAGAGGAGAAAAAGAGACGAGGCAGGGAGTGTGAGTTGCTGCAGAATGATGAAAAAGGGCACAAAAAAGGGGCAGTGGGATAAAAACACCAAGGGTACAGTGCAGGATTTGTCTGGCCTAGATTGAGAGAAGCTGTGTTACAAAATGCCCCCTTCCCTTTTGTCTCACTCAGCATTGCTGTTTTGTCTTCCTTTCTGGCTGTGGTTGCACGTCCTCTCTCCATCATTTCGCTAATTTCCCTTCATACCTGGCAGGGATGTGGCCCTTTCCCCAGGAACCCGACAGAGTCGCTCTTGGCCAGCCTCACAATCTCAGGCAGAAAGGTGCCAGCGTGTGTGTTCAGCTCGGTAGCATGCCTGCTCTCACCACGTCACCCTGACACCGTCTCCCTTCAAAACATGTCGCTGGGCAGGGTGGTTCCGCTCAGCAGAAGGCAGCCGCTCCCACACTGGGGCCATGAGAACAGTCTGCCCAGGCTGCAGCTTCAGCATCATGTCTGCCCCACAGTGAATGGTTTCAGGACCACGTGGTTTGTCTCTCCTCTTTGTAGTGAGGTCCAGTGAAAAGCAGATAGTGAAGAAGACATGGTGAGTGCCAAAGACGGTGTTGCTCGGGCACTGGGGCTGTAGCCCAGCCTGGGGACGTGGGGTGAGAGGCTCCTCCTCCCATGTTCTGCTCTCCACACGATAAGAGCTCCTTTCCCCGGTGCTGGCAAGGAATTATTAACTTCTGTTAATTAGAAACCAAGCCAAATCTCCCCATTGCACTCAAGAATGGACAGGACTTGAGAGTATCACTGGGGAATGGGAGGAAAAATGAGCTCACAAAGCCGAAGCAGTATATGCCAGTGGAAGAGATGAAGGCAAGGAGTATCGATGCAGCAAACACAGCATTGACATCATGTGGGTCCTTGCACCTCATCCAGAGAAAAAAAATAGCAAGGCCCAAAAATAAAAGTCCATAGGAAGATTTTAGAGCTGCTGCTGGTAGCTTGCACACTGCTTCCTATCCCTCCTCCAACATGCATGTGCATGGCCACGGGCATGGCTTTCTGTTCACTTGGAATTAATGGGATTATATACAGCAGGAAAGGAGGCAGGGTACACTGAATTCTGCAAATAGAGAACTTCAGCCTGCACTGCTTGATCTTTAGAAAATAAACAAAGAAAATAAAAGAAAATATCAAGAAGTAGTGTCAGGATGTTTCAGTATACACATAAATTGGTTTTCATTACTCACAGCACACATAAATACACACTTGTGACTGAGACAGCAGAATAACACTTTGCTGTTCATTATTTTATCAGATAGTGATAATTGTAGTTAATATTTTCTTAGTAGTGTCTCTGAGAGTTTATTTATGCTGTTAATAATCTGAGCAGCTGTAATGATGCTGTCTGCCGGAGCTGTAGCCTTTTAGAATCACTCTAGTGTGGTAATGATACGATGGTAATAGAAATCCAAGGAGAAAAAGATCTTTTCAGAGCAGATGGGGCTAATTCAATCCCTTTCACACACATTCACGTTATCTGGTCTCTTTCTCACACTAGCATGCGTGGGTGCATGGAGCATATGTAGACACACACACACAAATAGCTGTAAAGTTCCAACTTTCACCCTCCTAGGAAGTCCCATGTCAAGCTGGAAAGGCGATAGTTTTTCTACATGAAGAGTATTTCTGGGGCTCCTAGGGTAGATGGCATTTTCTACCTCTTGTTTCTGGATACATCTTAAAAATCTCCTGTATGAAGCAGAAAGGGGGACGTCAATTCCTTGAGGACAGCCCAGAGCCAGACACAGGGTTGTGGTTGCACTGGGATGTCATTACCCAGTCTCCCCATCTTTCCCTGCCCTTGACATCTTCGCTACAGGTCACTCCTGCTGAGCCTGCACTCCTTTAGGAACTAAAAGAGTAATTTACCTTTGCTCAAAGCAGACATGAAGTCTCAGCAAGAAGGTAAATGCCTATGATCTTTTTCTGGTGGGATTTACAGAGCCTAGTTAACCTTCTGGGCCACTGAGAGAACTGCTCCTCCAGGAGGATAGGAGGTGACCAACTTTGCCAGCTCAGCAGTGGCTGGTTCTTCTTGGAAACCTGCATTGCTGAGCTGAGCAGACATCACTGATGAAATGTGAACACCCAGCAGTGGAACAAAAGCCACCGTAATCCTCAGATCTGTTAGTAGCCATGCAAGAACAAAAACAAGGTGATTGCAGAAAAATTGCTTGTCTGAATACTGGAAATTAATAGGCAAGGTGGGGGAGGAGAAGGAAAACTGAAACAAATCCAGCATTTGGCAGGTTTTTTAAAAAACTGTGACGTTTGCAGGAAGCTGGGTTATTTATACAGAGTTTCAGCTTACCAGTTAATAATTGTAATTGCCTGGTTACCTCATGAAGCTCAATAGTAAAGCCTTTTACATTCAGTTCCTTCCACAGCCCAGCGAAAGCATCTCTGGATATGAAATGTTGTGGTATTTGCTGGGCTGCACTCTCTGCTACCCTGATGTAAGGATGCCAGTGATTTTATATGCTGTACCATGCCAGCATGTGGTCACAGGCAGCTCTGGAAGCCCAGGCATCATCAGCCCTATGAAAACCACAGCAAAACATTCCTGAGCTGCATCAGATGTTACCCAGCCCCATCTCCTGAACCTGCTTTTTCTCCAGCTCCTTTGTCTTCTGATTTAGTTCCCTTCTTCTGAGTGCAACCTTGTGTTTTCTTAAATCATATTTGTCAGAGGTTGTTTATTCCTCTCCTACACTACATGAAGGATAATAGTAGGGCTTGTAGTGAGATGCCTTGCTGTGAAGTATTCCTTGTTTTTATGAAGTAATTACAGTGTATTTAATGCACTGTGTTTTTAATACACTATTACATAGTTTGTTCACATAAATACACTCTGCCATGCCTTGGGAAGAGGATCACTGGTGCAATTTATAGGTCTTCGTAGTTGTTCTGTGTTGTTGTGTTTACCTGTCTATCAAATGCAGCTTCAGAAACTCTGAACCAGTCCTTTAAGCACCTTCTGAATTAGAAAATTTCTGCATACATTTTCATTTTCTGTCTATTTGGATATTTCCTCATGTAACTTGGAGGATTTTAGAGGTTCTTTCTTCATTCTAAATGTTCTTAAGCTGCTTTTTGTTTTCCCTTTTTCTACTCACTTTGGCTCATGAGATGCACCTAAGCATATCTTTTGCAGACTTCTCTCTCACAGTTTATATTCTGTGAAAGTTTTCCCACTCCTTCCTCACCCCTCCTCACTGCTAACACTTTCCCTTTTTTTTCCTTTCTTTTTTAGTCGGGGGGTCAGTTTAATTTTCCTTTTGTAAAAATACGGGACTGAATTTAATTTTAAATTGCAGTTGCACTTTAATTGTGATGATGATTTGGTGTTAAAATCTGTTAGTGTCTGCTTGTTTCTTCCCCACTGTTTTCAGCATAACTTGTACAGACACCAGAGGAGGGAAGGTAGCATTTCTGCTGAGCCACCCTCCTCTGTCATCCTCTGTTACTATGTTCCAGGTTTCTTGAGGTGCACGTTGCACGGGAAAAACAAAGGTATTTCAAACTGCCAGATATCACAGCCATATTTCCCTTTGCCTTGTCTTCCAATTCATGCCTGTGCCTTTAAACTGCTAATCAGTGCCACTGTTTTTTTACATGCTCTTTGTTGGTTCAGTCATTTCATAGCTGAGTTATTCCTTTAGTGAAAAAGTCGTTTGATACATCCTCAACTCTTAATTTTCTTTTTCGTACCTTCACCCAGAGTCTGACCTCTGAGGCCTGAAAGTTCTCCTCCAAGCCTTTTCACCTGGGCTTGCCTGCAGGTACTCTCTTGGCCATAATCAGGAATTTTCTGTGTTCTCATTATGCTTTGGACATCCTCTAACATTGACAACATACCTCAAGCCACATAATTAGTTAAGAAAAAACTGTCTTGTTCTGCCGAAGTTCATTATGGTGTTTTCTCGAAAAAGTAGCACTTCAGCTGTCGTTCCTCCAGTTCACTGCATAGTGTGACAGACAGCATTGTCCTCATGGTTTAATAAGCTGGTGTTTGACTTCAAAACAAGTTACTGAGTGAGATTTTAAAACAAGGGCTCAGGCGGGTTTGCTTGCAGGGGTTTAAGAAGTTTCCCCCTGCAGTGCAAGAGCTGTTGTGCCGAAGGTGTTGCACTGCAGGGAGGTGCCAGAGGAGGTGTGCCCTGATGCCAGCGCGGCTGTGCCCCGGGCAGCCCCTCACCTCCTCACAGTCCTGCCTCCCTTAGCTGCCAAGCTTCTTGTGCCAGGCTGTGGCCCAGAGGAGCAGCTATGCAGGCAAACCTTCCCTTTTTTTCCAGAAAACCACTGTGGCTGGTAAAACCAACAGCTGCCTAGTGGGTATACCTGCCAGAGACCAATGGTTGGAGTAAATGTGATGCAGACAGTGCATCCCTCCTGTGGAAAAGCACTGCATCTTGCAGTCCTACAGACAGCCTTTTGGTTTTGCAACTGTATTCATCTAGGTTTGGTAAGATGCCTGCTGTTTTCTTTACTGAAATGTGTCAGCAGCAAAATACTAAGGCTTATACCTGGTGTTTTCTACCTTCTCAATAAACTGAAAGGTGGGGCAAATTCAACAAATTGCTTTCTCCTTAAAATTTTCAGGGATGGGAAGGATGCTGAAAATATGCAGGGATACTGTCAGGATTTCCAGAAGTAAATCCTTTGCTTTGATTTGAAACCAATCTCACTTTTGAAAGGTTGAAAAAATTCAATCTGGCTTCAGTAACTCAGAGATGAAATAAAACGAGAAGTTGTGGATTAAAAACAGCATCACAGTTGGATCAGAAATTATTTTTACTTTTACTATTCTCACTTTTACTTTTTTAATTTCTTAGACATCTTCTGATTCTCTCTTCCTCTTCGGTTCATCTGACATTATTGGCCCCAGACCTGGGGCCCAGGATTTTGGAGAATAGTCAAGGCTGAGGCCATTATCACTTCTGTATTCGATTCAGAAAAAAACAAGTCTTCAAGTGCCTTAATAATGCCTCTTATGTTCCACCCCTAAGTCATGTGCAGTCGAAGGCTGACATAACCAGTAACACAGTCATCAATCCTCTGGCTGTTTACGCCATCTTTGTGCTTGGCAATCAAATCCAAGCCCCTTGCCCTGCTGTCAGTGCTGAAGTACTTCTCACAGAGCCATGGGCACAGTTTGCAATTATTGCCTTCCATCCTTGAGGTGAGTCTGGTGTGAGTGACTTCTCCTTCCTCCCCAGCTCACCTCCTGCGGTCACACCTGCCACATTGCAATGCTCTGTGGGCAGTGAGGAATACTGGCCTCTCCTTTCAAGTGCAGAGGCAGGAGGCTCTTTGAAGTGCTCGTTCTGCCCCGGATGTGGCCCTTATGCCAGAGAGAGGTATATGAGAAGTCACAGAATCACAGAATATGCTGAGATGGAAGGAACCCATCAGGATCATGGAGTCCAACTCCTGGCCCTGCACAGAACACCCCAAGATTCCCACCATGTGTCTGAGAGCATCGTCCAAACGCTTCTTGAACTCTGTCAGGCTTGGTGTTGTGACCACCTCCCTGGGGAGCCTGTTCCAGTGCTCAACCACCTTCTGGGTGAAAAACCTTTTCCTGATAGGTTAGGGTCTAACCCTGTCTCAGCTTCATGCCATTTCCTTAGGTCCTGTCACTGGTCACAAGAGTGAAGAGATGAGTGCCTGCCCCTCCACTTCCCTTCCTCTTCTCCAGGCTGAACAAACCAAGTGTCCTCAGCCACTCCTCTTAAGGCTTCCCCTCCAGATCCTTCACTATCCTCATGGTTCTCTTTGGATGCTCTCTAATAGCTTAATGTCTTTTTTGTATTGTGGTGCCCAAAACTGCACACAGATCACACCAGGGCAGAAGAGAACAGGACAAACTTCTCCTTTGACTGATGATGCACCTGAGGATGGTGTTGGCCCTCCTGGCTGTCAGGACACTGCTGACTCATACTCAGCTTGTCATTGACCAGGACCCCCATGTCCCTTTCTGCAGCGCTGCTCTCCATCCTCTCATTGCCTTGTCTATACACATAACCAAGGTTGTCCCATTCCAGGTGCAGAATCCAGTCACACTGAGTTTTCTCCTTCAGTTTGCAAATATTCTCACACAGGCAGTCAGGGTTTCTAGTGTAAATTGTCATCTGGCCAGCAACTGTGACTTCCAGTTAGAAGGCTGAGAGGGGCACTTGTGGGTTTTTTTTTTTCTCTTGAAAGCACAGAATTGGAAGTTGGACAAGCACTTCCAATGTGGCATCTTTTGTAGAACCAGCACTAAAAGTAGTTAAGCATCTTCTTGAAGCTGTCAGTCTGACAGCCTCAAGAGGCTGTTGTGGAGGATGCACTGGAAAGATACCAGGATGCCCCTTAGAGTGGCCTTGGTGTAGCTTTGCAGGTGGCAGCTTTTCCAGTGGGACTTTAGAAACAAGTAAGTTAGGTAAATCAGCCTCTCAAAGAATGGAGCTGTGTGTCTGGTTTCTCCCTTCCCCTGCTGTGCATTCATGCCCAGGAAATGCAAGGTGGCAGTCTGGTGGCCTCTCACCCCTTCGATATGATGCAGTGCGAGAGGTGCTAGGCTGTTGCTTGGACTTCAGGTGGCTCTTCTGCCCAAATTTGTATGCACTACCTGAAGTGGCAGAATCTTAAACTGGGGCCAGCACGGTATCTGCTTCATTTAAAAAGTGGTTTTAGAGTGAAAACAGAGGCCTCTCTTTGTCAGTCTTTTAATCAGTGACTTGTAGGTTTCTCTCTTGTTTACAAGCCCAGATAATACAAACACATGCATCTGATGCATCTCACCCAAGTGGAATTTTAAAGAGTGATTACTCATTTTAGAACCTTGTCCTCGTTTCAACTTAGGGTAGAGCTTTATGAGCAGATAAGGGAAATACATCTGTTAGCTGCTGGTGAGAGAACATTTAAATGCTCTTAAAGAAGGGGAAATGCGGTAAAATACAGGGGTGGCATAACAAAATAACTCTGCTGTTCATCATCTCTTCTTCTGACTTTTTCCTGCCTCCTGCATGTTCCCACCTTACGTAAAAGGATCATGGTTTCAAAACAATTCCTGCCTGTGTGCATATATAGGAACAAACCGTGATGCCTAACGCAGTTGATTTTGCACATGTGACTATCCTGTTTGAGCCGAGTAATATACTTAAATCCTTTGGTGAGTTTTCCAAAACCAAAAAAGCCCAAGGTAGGAAAAAGGCTTCCCCATCCCAAGTAAAAATAACCAAGTAAATAACCAGGAAGTCTCCTAGTTCTTAATGGACTAACAGCTTTGGTGACTGATTTTGGTTATCAGATTACACTCTGAAAATAACTTCGGTGCTATACTTGCAATTGGCTGTAGAAGAAAAAGAATACACTGTGTGCTAATTTTAGCAAATAAGATTAGAGTTAATATTTAATCTCAGAGACCTTCTTCAGGCTATGAAAAAAAAAATAGCAGTTAACTGTCACTAATCTTATCTCTTATTTTTCTAGCATGTGTTTGGTTATATAAGTTGTAGTTCTAGGAACACACTGGCAGAGTGAGAAGTCAGTAGTTTAGTTGGCTGCATGCTTGGGTGTATTAGACAAACTTCAGGGCTGAGATGGATTGAAGAGGTCTATATGTGCCTTTAGACTACCATAGCAATACTGAAAGGTCAGCAAAATGGGTACCACACTATGTCTACTACAAAACAGTCTGTGAATAATGGATTGATTTTGTGTTCTGCAAGAAGTGGTGCCATTTCTCCTATGTTTCTACACAATTGTTTTAAATTAATATTTAGTTTGGGATTTGATATTCAGCATGTGAGGTTTGATTCAATTTTCCTTTCTTCCTTCCCCACAAAATGTTTTAATAATTGAATCAATGTTTGGAAATTAGAGACAAAGGGTTTCCTAACTATTTTTAGGTGCCTGATGATGAATTCAACCTGAAAATCAAAATACTAAAAATATAAACCAAAACCTACAAGAAGCTTGCATGCTTTGCAACAAACCTATCAGTACTTCTGTTGATTTCAACAAGATACTCAAATGCATAAAGATAATAACATGCACCTACACTGCTCTGGCAGGACCTGTACATTCTCAATGGGTCTGAAGGTCTCACCCCCTAAATTACCCCCAGTTCAGTACAATTTAGCAACTAATGCTCTGCAGATTTCATTGTATCCCAGGAGGGGAGGAAAGGGCTCTGCCCTCTCACGACACCACCAATGCGCTAGTTCTTTGCATATGCCCCGGGTATGCTTTATCTGAAAAGGAACAATTGTATGTACATTTGCTGTTAAACTTTGATGCTGTTTTCTAGCAGATCATTGGCACTGTGCCCTCATTAATATGGAAATTAGGCTTGAAAAAAGCCTACCATGTTAAAGCCCACCTTGACGGGGAAAGACTGTGCTTTGTTAGTTTTCCTTTGCAGTACTCAGACATAAAGTATTCATCGTCTTCCCTGGAAAGCCTTCCAAGATCTCTCTGAATTCAGTGTTAGATGAAGAGTCGGGAAAAAATCCCTACATTTTCATTTCTTCTCTTTCTTCTCCCTGAAACTGGCAATAGCACCCAATAGCAAACCAGACAATTCTCTGTTCTTGATGTTAGTATGCACCAGATAACTGTAAACATTCTCTTGCTCCATTTTAGATATTGCCTTGCCAAGTTTTACATTCCTACATGTTTACAGTGATCTTTCCTTGCCCTTAATCACTCTTCCCCTGTTTAAATTGAAGTCAGCCTTCTCTGGCATTTTGCAGGGGTCGACCTTCCCAGCTCCAGATGCAGCTTTTCATACAGATGCCATTCGGAGCAGGGTTACCAGACATACGTGTTTCCCTTGGAAATAACCTTCTCCCACCACCACCACCCCCCACAACAAATACTGTCTGTGCAGAATTGGAAGATTTTGTCTATTTGTCTGGGATTTTGAGACATCTGGAAGTCTGGGCAGCTAGCTAATGAGCATGCACTGATGAACTCCACAGCACACAGTGAGTCCAGCCCATCCACAGAAATGTCAGACCTCTGCATGTGCTCCGAGGCCGTGTCCTGTGTGTTCACAACACGGAGGCCTCCATGGCACGCTTGATCAGCCTCCTGGAGGGCATGGGTACAACAGGGAGCCAGAGAGAGCTCACCCACAGTGCTGCCTCTCCCGTGGTGTCTGTGAGTGTGCATACAAGGGCATTTAAAATAGAGTTTCTGCCCCAGAAGTCCCTTATGAAATGCAATGTTCCCATTGTGGAATTGAGCTAGCCCTCCTCCTAATTTTAGAATAGTACGTGCCGAGTACTAGAAAAATGCTTTGCTAAAAAAGCTCTGTTTGCATCTGTAACCCTGCCTTCTTTACTAGCATTTCTCATTGCTGACTCTCTTCACGGCTTCTTACTCTCCCATCTGACAGTGATTAATACAGTTTTCCTTGAATTATCCAGTTTTTCATTATTGACACAATATTAAGCAAAGAAGAGGGAAAGGCAGAGAGTATAACAATAATGCAACAATTTCTCCTAAAGGAAGAAGCATTACCTGGAATGCATCAAGGAAATGTAATCAGAGATGATGGAGGAAAACAAGGGAAATATTTCCTCACAAGGAGGTTTTAAGTAGAGTCTGGCAATGGTTTCCCAAAGGAAGTAGTGAAAGTCTGGTCTCTTAAATCAATTACGACTAACCAGAGCATTGCACTCCACAGGACTCTGTAAGGAGAAAAGCAGTGTTGAACTGAAATAAAATAGATTTTGCGTGCTTATTTCTGCAGGGCTGCTCTCAGTATTTTTGCTGGTAAGTTCAATATGGCTAATGCTGATTAACAGCTCCCTTGATGGTGATTATATCACTGCATTATTTCCGGCCCGTTCCTCAAGATCATAAACTCATGAGGGTATGGACATATAAAAAGCATCCCCTAGCTCAGCTAGCTCAGCCTAAAAGACACAAGGCAGATAAGGGACTGGAGAAGGTTTTTCTTTCACCTTAGCATTGATCAGACTTGTTATCTCCACAACTCTGAATGGACATAGACCTGCATACTGCCCAATGGGCAAGATGTACGTTTGGCAGGATGGCAGAGGCAGGAGCTGCACATGGACTTGGTTTCTTGGATTGCTGTAGAGCAAGAAGATGTGCCAGGTGGTTTAGGTAGGGCTACAGTACCCATATCCTCTGTGCACTAGGTGCATAGTAGAGTTTCAATGCATGTAAGACCAGCTGGGGACAGAGGCAAAACAAACACAATGATTTTTTTCCTCAGTCTTGGTGGGCTGTTTGTCATGTTCCAAGTACATGGAAGTCTTCTCCTGCCCTGCTTTGTAAGATAATCAAAGAGTGAAAGAAATCAAGATGCTGAGAAGCTGGGCTCTTTTCTTTGCGTTTCCCACTGGGGGGTCACTGTTGTTTCATATGTTCTACCTTTTCTCTGGTTTTCTGGAAGCCAGTCAATTCCATGTAACAAAATAGAAATGGGTAGAAACTGGAATAAGGCAAAGGATTGAAAGGCAAGGAAACAGTGACTTGGCATATGAGCCTGGAGAAGGTGCTCCACTCTGCAAATTGACCTGCCTGCTTAAACATTAATTTACATGGAAAATAAGGTTTAAAAGCAAACAACTCTTCTACATATGCCATCTTATTTACAACAAAGTCAAAAAAATAAACTGGGATCGGTGCTGGTGTTTTACCCACCCAGCAAAGGTCTCGTGTAAGTGGAGACTGTTACACCAGAGAAATTACCCATTTCCTTCTGCAAACGCAGACCAACTTGTTTTCACTAAAACATTTTTCACTGGGATGCATCAGTCAGATCTAATCATTTTAAAAGACTGTCCCTATCTCTTCCTAGAGAAATGTGTATGTCAGTACTACACGCAGCTTCAAAGCCTTTTCTTTCCCGCTCCAGCAGCTCGATTCCAGCCTTCCTGCCAGAATGCATCAGATACAAGCAGTCCCAAAACTGGTGGGGTTGAGGCAGGGGACCTGCCGTGGGATCCAAATCAATATTTAGACAGTTTCAGGCAGCAGAGCTTGCACTGTTTTTCACACTAGGCAGCAAGCTTTGCACCCATTTGTTTCCAAAGTTATTGTTTGTGCAGTTTCAAGCACTGGCACTTGAGAGATTTCTCCCCGAAGGCAATGACAAGCGCCGGGTGTTTAAAAAGTAACTTTCCCCTTTTGGTATCTGAAGATTCTAAAAGTGAAAGTTGTGTCACCGTGTAATATCTCGTAAGGAAGTCAAGGCACACGTTTTCTCGGAGTTTTCATCATCCTTCACTTGAGGCATCCGCTGAGCAGCGTGGGGAGCCTACGGCACAGTCTGAGGCTCTGCTTCCGACGCATCCAGTGCAAAGCAGCGCTACCAGATGTGGTGCTGCGCTTTGTTATCAGGGTGATTTATTTGGTGCAAAAACCTGAGTCAGTGTGGGAGACAGCCTTGCTGGGGGGTTGTATGAGTCAGCCCGAGGCGCTGCGGTGTGCCTATGCTGGGGCGGCAGGCAGCCAAGGTGAAACCCTGGCCCAGCACAGAAAATAATTTTAATTTGCTTTCCAGCCATCCCACCTAGTGGCCAAATGACACCACTGCCAGGAGAGCTGGGTTTGTGCTCCATAGTCCCTCCAGGCCTACGCTGCTTCTGTGGAGCTTACAAGATACGCAGAAATATGTAAGCCCCCACACTGATGATCTTACCAAACATCAGCCTGCAAGTAGCTCATTAAGTTCCCGAGCAATTTTGTTAATCATGCCGCATAGATAAAATGCAGATAGGCCTTTAGTGAGCTGATAATCTAACAAATAGGCAGAAAGTGTAACACTGATAAAGCACAGATCCATTTAATAGCCAGCTGTAAATCTTGGGAATTCTGTATCAGAGGCATACTGTAAAACAGGAATGTTCAAGTGTGTAAGTACGTGCATGAAAATGCACTGCTTTTTAAAACAGCAGATACAGCAGCAATGCTAAGTATGGAAAACCTATTGGGAGCAATTTTAGAGGTGTGTTAAAATATTTTTCTCTCCATCAAAGTCTGCACCACTTGTGGTATCTTCATAATCCAACATCACAAGTACAGACCTGTGAATAACAAAGGCTTGCTTCTGGAAGTCAAGATTTTCTATAAAAATCTGTGAACTCTACCACTGGTCTTGAGGCAGTATAGGGAATTTATAGGCTTTTCATTGAGATGGATGAATTTATTCACTTAGATACATCCTAGTCATGAATCAGACCATTGCAAATTCATGGTCTGATGACTCACCAACCTCTTAAGCAGCTGCTTGCACAGTGGGGTTAATTCAGTTGCAAGAACAGGAAAAAGCAACTCACCTTCATGGTAGCCCATATCCCATCCCAATCGCATACTATCCCAAGTATATCCTTCTGAGAAGCTGGAAAATGTGAGTTTGAATACCCACACCCTGAGAAAGGGACTTTATCTCCTAATTTCTAGGTCCCTCTTATGATCTTTAGTGTTTCTTTTTCTTGTTTGTTTTAAAAGAAGAAACTGAGCTGGGAATGCCTACCAGAAATGTCTACATCCTAAAAGAGGTCACAGGCCATGCATCCCAGCCTTACATAGTGGTGCTGGCTGCACTGCATCCCATCTAGATGCCTTTTCTTGGTATGCAAAGCACAGGGAACTCAGGTTTCTCAATGCTGCTTGCAAGCAAGACAAGAAGGTGTCTCTGTGAAGCAAGACCAAAGTGACTTGCTAGGGTCATGTAGCAGGTGGTCGGTGCAATGAGAAATTGAGATGTGGTCTTCCAAATCTCAACTTTGTGGCCAAACCACTGAATCTTCTTGAGGAGGAGCCTTTATCCTTGATAGTGAGCCCCAGTATTGAAGCAGGCTCTTGCTGCTTTATGCAGAATAGGGTTTTTCCAGTACCTTCATTTCATGCCCATTGGGACATAAAAATTAAGAAAAGTTAGTGTCAGTGCACTTTTGGTCAAAAATAGACAATGTCTATAGTTTACCATGTGGCTTAGCAAGTTCTTTGATAGTTATGTATAAAGATATCTCTCTAAAAAATGTGAGGAGTGTGTATTTTTTTAACGTGTTAATGTAAAATGTAGATGGTATGATGACAAAAAAAGAAGAGTAGTGGTGTATGCTCAGACCTGGAGAGGTTGGTTGGAGATCACTCTCTTGGAAATAGTTGTCACTCTTCCGGCAATGAAATTGGTGGAAAATTAAATACTGAGGCACCAATTTGCACCATTTGAACTATAAATAGGAATTTTTTTCCTGTTAGCTGTATCTCAGACTCACTTAAATCAGGAACAGTATAAGGAGAATAATCTTCATGGGATAGAGGAAAGAGCTGTGCAGTCAGTCCTTACCTGTTAGGTACTCAGCAATGGCTTGCAAAAATTTGAGAAGAGAAAAAAGGAACAGTTTGCACTTGAAGGAGATAGAAAGGTTATTTATTGCATTTTTCTGTAATATTAAATGTTTCCTTCCTAAAACACTTTTTAGAGTTAAGTCATATCTTAACCTTGAAACCACTATTCACTGGACCTTCCATCGGGGCAGAAGAATCAAAATTGAATTGGCACTTTCATGGTAGTGTGCTGTAGCGCAGTTGAAATAAGATCCATCCAAGAATTAGCAGTACCTACACCAGGCTGGGTTTTGCAGTCCTTTATTAGGGCAGAGGCTTAGTTCATAGGTCTTCAACTTATTTTGGGAAAAACAGTGCTCAGTTCAGCCTGTACAATGATGTACAGGAGCAACATAAAGAAGCAGCACTTCTTACTAAAAGTAGCATCATTGCTGGTGTGATAGAAGAATAACTCATGCTGACCAGAATTTGTTTCTGAATGCCAGATCTGTTAGGTTATCTTCACTACATGAATGACTTGGGGTGATAGTAAGAGCTGATAGTAACACTGGCAATTTCCCTCTCTTTTTTTGCAGGTCACTGTCAGGGGATTTGGTCCTTTGTTACAGTTTGCCTACACTGCTAAGCTGTTACTCAGCAGAGAAAACATCCAGGAGGTCATCCACTGCGCTGAATTCCTGCGCATGCACAACCTGGAGGACTCCTGCTTCAGCTTCCTTCAGACACAACTGCTGAACAATGAAGATGGCCTGTTCCTGTGCAAAAAAGATACGACCTGTCAGCGCATGCACGATGAGGAGAACTCGGATGGAGATGAGGAGGAGACGATGGAATCGGAGACATCAAAAATATCTTGCCCAAGAGAGAGGATGCACCAAGAGCCCTTCAATTTTGAAACCACTGTTGCGGGAGCAGACAAAGGGGAAGGGATGCTGCCTGACTCTGACATGCTGAGAGATAGCAAGGACAATTTAGATAAAGATGCAGTAACACGGTACCCTAGATACAAGAAATACCAGCTTGCATGTACCAAGAATGTCTACAACACATCACACATCAGTACCTCAGGTTTTGCAAGCACATTCAGTGAAGAGAGCTCTGGAAATGGCCTCAAATCGGGACTTGCTATGGGGCAGATAAAAAGTGAGCCTCAGAATGAAGAGAACGATGAAGAAAGCATCACACTTTGCCTGTCTGGAGATGAACCTGACATCAGGGATAAAGAAGGGGATGTTGAAATGGACAGGAAACAGCCAAGTCCCACTTGTGTCGACAGGCCAAAAAGTGGGTCTTCTCCTTCTTGCTTGCGATCTTTCTTCAACAGAACAAAAAGCATAGATTTGGTTGGCTTCCCCAGCACTTCCCAACAGCACTTTGGCAGGAGTCCAGCATGCCCTTTTGAAAAAGGGACAACTCAGGGTGACCACAAAACTGATTACGTCCCTTTCACAGGGAACTATGGACAGTCCCATGCCATGCAGAAGGATGCTTCCAACTTCACAGTGGGATCGCCGCTCAGGGGGCCCGGCTTTGAAACTCTCTGTAAGCAAGAAGGGGAACTGGACAGGAGGAGTGTTATATTCTCTTCGAACGCTTGTGACCAAGTAAACACTTCGGTGCATTCATATTCTGGTGTGAGCAGCTTGGACAAAGACCTCACTGAGACTGTGCCAAAGGGTCTGTGGGCTGGCAGTAGCCAGTCTCTCCCCAGCTCTCAGACCTATTCGCACAGCGGACTGACAGCTGATCACTTGCCAGGAAGGATGCGGCCGAACACCAGCTGTCCGGTGCCAATTAAAGTTTGCCCTCGCTCTCCTCCTTTGGAAACCAGAACCAGGACCTCCAGCTCGTGCTCTTCCTACTCATATGCAGAGGACGGCAGTGGTGGCTCTCCCTGCAGTCTGCGTCTTTGTGAGCTCTCCTCTTCCCCTTGCTCCCAAGGCCCCCGATTCCTGGCGCCCGAGCACCAGGAGCCTGGCGTGGTGGGGGATGGATTGTACAACCCAGTCCGAGCCCAGATTAAATGTGAGCCATCCTATGGAACAAACTCCAGCGATGAGTCTGGGTCATTCTCAGAAGCAGACAGTGAATCATGTCCTGTGCAAGACAGAGGGCATGAGGTAGGGATTTAAGATAAGTACATATATCACAGTTGTTGTGATGCTCCTTGATTCTCTCAAATGACTTTGCATTTCCCCAGCACTTTCTTTGTTTATAGCGACAAAGTGTAACTTCTGGTTATTCCCTCATCAGATGAGTTCACATAAATAGGTCTGCTTGACCTCAGAGAAGTGTTCTGCACCTTTAGGTGCACCAAACTTTGGGTATGGGACAACAGCAAAAACTCCTGAATGATGAGAGCGCATTGATGTGCTTAGGAGTCTGCTAGCAGTGTTCTGTCTTCCTCCCTTGCCCACTTGCATGGCACAAAGCACTGTTCCTTGTCCTTAATTTTCTGAGATTGTTCCAGCTTTGCTTATTATTGCTGCTGATGTGTTTGAGCCACCTCAAGTTGTGCCTTTGCTGACACCAAGGGTTGAGCAGCCTGCTCGAAGAGCTGGTGCTGTATATTGCCAACAGTAAAGGAGGGAGATAGAGTGGGAGGAGAAAGAGGTGTGAAATTACTAGAACAACTGCATAGCTGGCCACCCTGGGCTGTGGAAACAGTATTCAAGTCTTCTTCCCTCTGTCTGTCTGTCTGCATGTGTGTGTTGCATGTGCAGGTAGTAGGCTTTTGCCTCCATTATTTTACAACTGAGATCATGTCCCCTGCCTGTGACATTTTGTTTGGTGGTGAGTTTTCTCAGCCATTGTGTAAATGGTTTCAAAGAGATGTCCTTTAATTTCCAGGACTATTAAGGGAATGACAGGGGAATGATCTGGGGCTCAATTTCCATGTAATTCTCCCATAGAGGGAGGAGAAAGAGGCCTCATTCTAAAACTAGAGATGGGCCAGCTGGAGATGCTGTGGTGATAACTGGCTCAGTGTGATAGAATAAACTCTGTGTGAAGTTACTAGTTTGAAGGCAGACTTAAGTGATGGAGATGTGATGTGGAGCCCAGAAACTGGGAAAGACTGAATATTTTCAGAGAGTTTCATTAGGAAACTGCATGACCTAGAGTGCAGCTGGGTGAAATTACATACAGATCCCTCTCGTTATGCTGAAACACTCCCAGGAGCTTGTGCTACAGGGAGTGCAAGTTTGGAGGGGTTCATATTCTGAAAGCACCAAGTTCAGAACCAGGTAGGCTTAGTTACAGAGTAGGGGCGAAAAGAGTGAACTTTATTCTCTCCCTCAGTCCTTATTCCACTTTATCCTAGGCTCTGGAAGATAGCTTTGAGACAGATGTGGGTGGTTTCCTTAGCTGGCCTTCTGAGGAAGGGCTGAAGAGCCTGGGTAGCCTCTGGTGTCCTCATCCCTGGTAACACTGTACTGGTGATTCTTAGGGGGCAGTTCTTTGTCCCCATGTCGTGAGCTGGGGACAATGCAGACAAGAGTGAAGTCTCCTTGGGAGGCTTCCTGGGGTACTGTGCGTAGGACCTCATTTGAGCAGCCATACAGCAGTTCTGCCTGGCCATGCCAGGGTTACTCAGTGGAATCCTGCCTTTATGAGGGGCAGAAGGGAGCAGGGAGTGGGGATGAAGGGAGCATCAGGTCTCCACCCACGTGTGCTGCTTGCTCATCACGAGGCAGTGCAGAGGGCAGGAGGTTAGCTTTTTGAGTTTGATGATTAATTAGCTGTCGTAATTAGCTAATTGTGTGGAGACATGCTGCAGCAGAAGTGAACCTGGAAGAGTGAAATGAGAAGGTTGTAGGAGACTGGTAGTGGTTTCCAAAAAAAAAAGAGGATGTGAATATGTGCAGGAGACCACGGAAGAGAGGACATTCATGAGAGGAGCAAACAGGCAGGCTCCAGGAGGGCATCCTGGTGTGCCACTAGCAGGCAAACATCTCTGGCTCTGGGGCACTCCTAGGAGAGGTTTGCTCCACTCCTGGTTTTGCTGCTGGTTTCCTCCTGGGAAGATTTTCTGCACTGTGCTGAGCAAGTTTTCTCCCTGGGACTGCTGATAAGGCTTTTTTTTTATTTTATTTTCATTGTTATTTCTCAGGGCATTTTGATTAGGGCTGCTAGGCATTAAAAATATGGTGAGGAAATTAATGCTCTGTGAGGTTGCACTGCCTTATCCTGAACCAGCCAAGGGCAAACAGATCACACCAGTGCTTTGGTACTGATTTTGTCTGAAAAATTATCTTTTAAAGGCTGTTACCAATACAAGAAAGGGCACTGCAGCCTCATTAAATAGTACTGTATTTATACAGTGACTTCAGTGTATGTCCTGCAAGATGTGCTGCTGTGGAAACCTCAGTGAGGGATTTCTTAAACCAAGCAGTAGAAAATATCTAATAGCAGCAGGAACATCTTGTGTAAGTTGCTCTACCTACTTTTAGCAGTTTGACTGCAATTAAAACAGCAGGAGAGGCTCAAAACCATCTGAAATAGACAGCTTTCTGTCCTTCATCTCCCTGCAATCTGCATGGAAATCTTTCTCCGTTCCCAAATTGTCAGTTTGCCCTTGATGTCTTGACGACTTCACGAAGGGGTCCCTTTCCCCCTGCCATATCAGAACACACAGTGTTACTGGGTATCTATTCAGGAAGCACCTGATAAGATATCTGGGGGTGACACAGAGGTGTTTGCCCTTCTGTGGCCATGCAACCTCTTCTCCTGCCAGTGGGCTTTCATTTGAGTGAGATGACGGATGGGAATAAGCCTGGTGGACTCTGACCCTTGCTTATCTCACAGGGCTGCTCAGTTCCCCTGGAATTTGGACCTTGTTGGTCTTAATTTGGGTCCCAGAGTGCTATCAGTGCCAGAATTAATGTCACAAAACATAATTTGCTTATGTATTGATTGTGTGAGAAGTGGGTGAAAGCTTTATTCTCTCTGCTTTTTTTTGGGCATTCTGCTTTCCCACAGATGGATGACGTTGAGGAATACATGGCCAAAGTTATTTGGTGCCAGAAGTAGGGTGCTAGGATTCAGCATGAGTGCCATGTTGGGTGAGGGTGACCCCTCTCTGTGACCAGCCTCCGAGTCTTACTGGGTGTGCAGATGACAGTCACAGGTGTGTCAAGAGGTGGTGGCCCTTGTAACACCACTGGTAAATCTTTTCCATAATGTCTTTGCCTCCTGTTTCCCCTCCCTGAGCCACCAAGACTCTTCTGTTATCTCCCTGTTAAGGCTTTATGACAAAAACAGCAAATGCAATGTGGGGTGTCCCCATGTTACAGAGTTGCAGCAACAGGGCTGTTACTTACTGGGACTTCACAGAAGGATTTAATAGCTCCTGTTGCTCTGTTCACTGAGCTCTCTCAGGTCTCCACAGGTTGTTAAAAATCAATTACTGGGATGCAATACTAGAGAGAAGACTTGAAGCTCAGTGCTTTGCATGCAGGTTCTGACAATCCTGCTTAAAATAGCAACAACAAAACAATAAGCCCCGAAATAATGAATTGTTGAGAAGGAAGCAGTCTGTCAATCTGTTAACCTACTTAGGAACAGAAACTTCAGCACTACCTACTTTTCTTGATACTCCTTTTTTTCAGCAAGTACCTGCTAGAAAATTTGTAAAAAATATTGTACTACTAAACCAGTTAAAAAGAAATCTCAGCTCAGTCTAATGTGACGAGTGAGTTTTCTTAGGAAAAGAATAAACAAGGGTAGGAGGAGGCAAGAGGTGGAGCTTTCCAAGAACTATTACCATCTAGAGAATTGTATTCAATGTGTCTTTCATTTGTATATCAAAAGAATTTCCCGCCTGGGTTAGTGACTCACTTTTCAAAGAACATTTTCATAAAGGCAAAGCTAATGCAATTAGACCATCGAGGATATTGTAGGTAAATAACCTTCAGAGAGAGTTGAAACTCCTCCAATGTTAAGCAACAGACAACCACCTTTTTTCTATTTTCTGCTGATGCTTAGCAAAGTCCTGGAAGTCATAACCCCAGAAAAGAGTAGCAAACCAAAGTTGCTCTACCAGAAATCTGCTGGAACTGTGCTGAGTTACCTAAGCTAAATCTGCTTCACTGCTTAGTGTTTCTATTTAGTGAAGAGTATTACATAGAAAGAAGGGCAACCAAGGAAAATACATGTGCAGGTCTTGACTTGCTTTTATATATGGTACCTCTCTAGAATTTGGTGATCAGTCATCCCTGCTTTCCTGATCCTAGTAGCTTTGCAAATTGCAAAATTGCTCTCCATATTCTTTTCTGGTAGCTGTTCTCCTGATCAGGATCCTCAGTGGTGTGAGCAGAGCACTGGGAAATGTGTTGGTCAACTTCTGGGATCATGTAATATCGATCTTGTAAAATAAACTTCATGGAAGTGTTGTGCCCTTTGACAAGCTGGAAGCTGGGGACACAGCAAGCAGTGAATGGGAAGAGTCAGCCCAGCATTTTAGCCACTAACAGTGTGTGATCTGCATGCAAATCCAAGTCATGGGCTGAAGGATGAGAACCCCAATTACATCTCCTGATTCTTGAGTTAAAGCCCTCAGCCACAGGACTGCCCCAGTTACCCACTTCTCTGAAGCAGGTGGCAAATCAAAAGGTTACCCAGGCTGTCTCCACTCAGTGAATAGCAGTGCCCTCTCAGCGTTTGTCTGACCCAAACACCTCTCATAGCCTTCAGGAGGACAGGCTGGAATTGACTCCAGGCAACTATGGGACCGTCAGTTGTCTAGTGTGAGATAGAACATGCCGTTTGCAGTAGGACCTGCTGATCTGAAATAGTATGTAGGCAATTGAGTCCCTAACATAGGTGGACACACCTCAGTTCCTGTCCTGGTATGAATTTCTTTCTGAGTGTTTGTGGAAGAGGGACTTGCATACCAAGGAAGGTACTTGGAAAACCAACATTAATCTGTTGGGCTCTCCTTTGTGAAGCAAATTACCACTTTCTGCCCCAAAAAAGCATTGATATGATTCAGCCCCTGTGCTAGATTACTTGGGTGAGTCCTGGCAGCCTTCCAAGGATGAGATAATTTTAAGTGTCAGAGGCTTTAATTAACTGGCTTTAAGGGTGCAAAGGCAATAGTTTTCTTTCTTAAAACTCTGGAGCTACTGACCAGGACTTTGAACCATTTATAAAGGTCAGGCTGATACTGTGAGTTCTACCCTCCCATGCCTAGTACATAATGGTTACTTTTTCTTATGTCTGATATAGGACTCCTTTTAGTTACTGTGATGTTAAAGTCAGACTTGGGAAGTTCATTGTCTTTACCAGCACTTGGCAGCTCAGGGAAGATGATGTCAAAATTTAGATATAGGGAGAGTGAAAAAGATAACGTTATGCATGGGGTAAAGAAATTCCCAACAACTGACATTTATATTTTATTGTGAGTGAATACAAGTCCTCGGTACCCTCTTTTATTCCAGAGAAAAAGAGAGAGGGAGAGCAGCAGCAGTAACTAGTACAGGAGTTGAGCAGCACAGCAGTAACTGGCATATGATCCAAGCTGGCACTAACTAGTGAAGCTTGAAGGAATTAATTGGTTATATATGGGCCTTGCATGTGCTGAGTCAGTGGCTGTCTGTCTACATCACTGCTCTGACTTACCCACTCAAAGCAATGACATTTACTCTGGCATCCCAGTGCTAATACCAGGGTGGGGGGGAATGCTGCAAAATCATAAACAGGTTTTTTTTATCACCAGGGTGGATTGATTGTCCGCTCAAGGGTCCATCAGCCAGAGCTGGGGGCAGTAAAGTCTGCACAAGTGGTAGAAGGTGCCAGTTTATTTCTTTTATGGTGGAAAGTGAGCTTCTGCTGCTGGTGTAAAAATGCAGGGAAAGAGTTGTTGTGTTGACAGAGAAGATTTTAGAGCTGTGCAATAACTTGCTGGGATAACTTCTTGAAGGAGCAGTGATCCCTCTTACATTTCTAATTTGAAATAGCCTGAACCAAAGATTACAGAGTCATTTCCTATACAAGAATCATAGTTATTAGAAAGAAAAGTTTATGAGCAAATATACTCACTGCATTTTTCTTTCACATCTTTGAAAAGATTGACTGTCCTTTTTCAGACACCGCAGGTAAAGTTTCTCTCACCTGACTTAGATGATGTAAGATGCAGAATCTTTTCTGAGTTTCATCTCTGCTCCTTCTGCAGCCAGAAGGAGGGAGAAGCGGTGTGGGATGCAATACCATCTGAGGGCCTCGATGACAACAGCAGAGACCTGAACACTAGGTAGTCCCAGCCCGTAATTTCAGGCGACTCTGCGTGGGTCAGATGAATCCCACCCATTGCACAGATGTAGGTTCTTGCAAAATGACTCATCACTCTGTTACGATAAATATCAGCTGAGAGACTTGCCCTGTGCAGATGTAAAACACGGTTAGTCTCTCGCTGCAGCAATGCCCTGGCACAGTTATTGACTGCGTCCGTGTCAAAGGCTTGGTGTTTTTTGTTTTTTTTCAGTTGACAGCTCCCTCGAAGAGGGACACAGGCAATAAAAATGCTGTGAATGGTGAAGGAAATGAGTCTGACTCACTTCCACTCTCCCTTTCACATTTTTAATCCTTCACAGTGCTGCCCATGACAGGAGCGGGATTATGCTGGGATTACACATAGCAGTCTCTGGTCTGCTGTGTAGATGGTTTTCTTTTCAACCTTTTTTTTTTTTTTTTTAATGAATGTGTTCCTGTTTGTTTTCCCATTTCCCTTCTACCTGACAGATTTAAGTTGCTTCCCTAAGTTTCATTCCCATTCCAGCTGCAAGCGCATCTCCTCCTTGCAAGGAAATATGTTTTTGAAAGGGAGAGGGAGGAAGAAAATAAGGAAAAACTGGAAACGTGAAAGGACTGGTTTTGGAGTGAAACTGTGTTGTCTTTCAGAGGAAAGCACTGAATGTTTTCATTTTCAGGCACTGGTTAAAGCTCAAGAGAAAAGCAGGTGACAGTGAGTTTATGGTGACTATCCAAATGCTTGGGAGAGGAAATCAAACAGGTTTCATGTTATTAATAAGCAGGGTAGTCCACATCACTGCACCTAAGGTCAGCCTTTGTGTATACAAGCAGGAATTTGGAGGGATTAGGACAGTGTTTGGTGTTTCTTGCTGGTTTAAATTGACCTGTCAAGTAGTGTGTCACTAAGCAGTGCCTGGACACATGCAGGAGAGGGGCAAGAATGAATATTCACAGCATGAAACCATCTGAAAGAATGTGGTAGGTGTTTGCACTGGCTTTAACATACCCCATCTTTGGAGATGCACAGAGCAGTGATAGAAGAGTACAAGAAAACACCTCGCTCATAAACAAAGCAAGGAGCTCGTTTTCAGCAGGTCCAGGTGCCTGGTGAGGGTCCATGGTTGTCAGTGGCAGAGGCCACTGCTGTATGTTGGTATGCCTGTGTCCTCAGCAAACTGTCCTGCTTGAACAACTCATCTCTCTGATGAAGATAACTTATTTCTAATCCGTATTGTTACTTTCTGTATCTCCAAATAATTCAAGTGCACCATTTGAAGACAATAGAGGTTTTAAAATCAAAGGAACTTTTTCAACCCATATCTTATCCTTGGTTGGAGCAACTTATCTTCTTTGGTATCCTGCGTGCAGAGTACCAAATAGTGACAGAAATTTAAATATTTTACTGCCATCTTTTGGGCAGTGTGGGTATGACTCAAAAAAATGGAATCAGTCGAGTTGTTCAGTTGCCACTTACTTAAGTTTTGCCAGCTTTGGCTTCCAAATACCATAGTCTGCCAAGGAACATCAGTTTTTTGATAGTTACCAGTCTGGGGCTCCAACTGAAGCAGAACTTTTAAGGAGAGGTGCTTGCTTTGATTTGAGCAAGCTGATAGGTTTGGAAAAAAAAAGCTAACATGTTTTGAGCACATCCACCATTCTCCAGCTTTTGAGACAATGTGTGTTCATTGCTTCAGACTGCCAGGAGCTTTGTGTTTTGCTGTGCTTTAATGTGTAATTGGTAGAATTCCCGAAGTCAGAACCTGACTTCTTCAAGAACTACAAGTTCAGTGCTCTTTAATCTACAAAAATAATACAGTGTCAACATATATTGGTTTATTTCAAAATGCATATATTTTGGCAGAGTAGGATACGCGGCATAACATTCCTCTGACCCCTTCTTCTTATATAGTGTACAGCTCTGTTGAAATGCTGATTAGGTGACCTTTCCTAATTGCAATACAGCATTTTTCATCCACTTGAGGTGTCAGGTTACATTTTTAAACCTCACACCTAATCAAACTTTCAGTCCTGCAGGCCGTGCAGAGACAGATCTCCTGCTGTGGTAATAGCCCCTTCCTTGAAACTAGTTTGAATTTAATTGCAGTGAGGTACTTCACTATTTCTGAAAGGCCATGTCTCCGAGTGGACAGAACCTTCTTCTAATGCCTTGAGATAATTTATTAGAGCTTTGTAGAAAGATGAAATTTGAATCTGGGATTCATCTATATTGCTGATTTAAGTACAATTATAATCCAATTCTTACCATCTGGACCTTCACAATGTGCCACAAGGGAGTGTTAAAAACTTACCCAACGTAAAACTTGGTGTGTTGTTTATTGAAGGGGTTGGCAGCATAAGTAGTCATCCTTCCGCTCACTGTTGTTCAGCTTGCATTGAGCAAGCAGAATATAACTCTCCCCTTGTCTTGTGTTTGTTTGTTTTAGGTGAAACTTCCTTTTCCTGTTGATCAAATCACAGATCTTCCAAGGAATGATTTCCAGATGATGATAAAGATGCACAAGCTAACCTCAGAGCAGCTCGAGTTCATCCACGATGTCCGCCGACGCAGCAAGAACCGAATTGCAGCTCAACGCTGCCGCAAGAGGAAACTGGACTGCATTCAGAACCTAGAATGTGAAATCCGCAAGCTGGTGAGTTAGTTAACACGCTCTCGCTGCAGCCCCACTCACCCTCACGTGGCAGCTTGCAGGGCACCCACAGTGGCCCCAGCCTGAGGTCAGCGGGCTGGGTCAGTTTGTACATACGTGAGCAGAACCACCGGTACAAAAACGTAATATGCGAAAACATATTAATGTGTGCATGTAGCATCTGTATGGAAGAGACAAGACCCCAGTGAAATGAGGCCTAAATAGCTGTGTTTTTCTCAAGGGCAGATTGTTGAGGAAGTTGAAAGAGTAGGAAAGCCTGTATCACAGCTGCCTGCTTGCAGTTTAACTTAACCCCCAGTACTTACAGTTTCTTCTGCAAAGGCATTTCCTCATCTGAGCCCCATTTCCTTGCCCAACTATCATAGCAGTCTGTTGGTCAGGGATTCATGGAGTGCCCAAAAGAGGTAAGTATGAAGAGACCTTCAAAGGTTGTCTGGTCCAAACAGGACTGTGACAGGGCCAGCTTCATCTCTATATGCTTTCTTACCCTTTGGCATGCTAGAAGGTAGCTGAGCATTTTCAGGATATTTCATCTTGCAGTGCTTTTTCTTCAGCACTTTCATTCACTGAGCAAACGGCAGAAATGGCACAGGAAGCGAAAAGCCAGGAATGTGAATATCCAGACAAGTGGGCATCCTGTGGTGTACATCAGGGAGCTGTCAAGGGTTTGTTCCTCCTTGCTCCTGCTGTCTTCTTCCCTCTAATGTTCCTGATGTGCCATGGACTGAGCCCCTCCTCATTATTGTGCAGTGCTCACTGGGTAGATCATGTCAGGTGATGTGTCTCCTGTGTGCTAAGGTGTCAGTGGACGGTGCTGCCACAATATAATCTAAGAGAGTGAGATGACTGGAGTGAGGCTAAATGACTGCTCAGAAAGTTCCTCTCTTTTTCAATCATGGTGTGGACACCTTAAGCATCGTTTGGGTGGCTAAACACAGATGTCTACAGTATAGGCACCTGCACTGGAACTGGTTGTCCTGGTGTAGAGTCAGCATAGAGAAGCCTGTCGAGTCTTATTTGTCTCATCCTGCAGCAGAGGAGGTGACTTAGAGTGCAGAAGTGCCTGCTCCTCTTCGTCACTAAACAGGATCACCTGAAAAGCCATGTCATATACAGACATCTTAACTATAGGCACCTTATGTGAAAAAACTCCCTTCCTTTGTGACAGTGCCTCTGAGGTCTGAGGGACTTGCTCCTCTTTCCCTGTCATCCCTTGCCCATTGAGAAAGTAAGCTGGTACACAATGAAAAAAGGCTTGAGACAAGGATTGTGGAGGAAGGCATGTCTGTAGAGTGTCACTCTGGCGAAATGCAACACTGGAACTTCAGAGTTTAAAAGTCCTAAAAACTCTCTGAGATGTCAAAAGTAATGTAATAGTGGCAGTTCAGCTGCTGTGAGAAGTGTGAGTGTGCAAGATGCAAGACTGGACAGTTTGATTACATTTAGGAGTCCTACATTAAATCCAACCTTTGAATATCCAAGGGTTTGTGTGATAAATTAATTCATTCACACAGGTGAAACTAGAGGAGCTGATTTCCTTACTGACATCTCTGTGTACCCAGCTTCCATTAAAATTAAAGGCCCTTGATTTAAGTGGCCTTTATAAACACATTATAAACATTCTCAGTTGTAAGCTGAACATGATGGGTTTGGGGAGAGGGATACTACTTGCTCTTGTCATAACAGATTGCGTGTTGCAAGTGGTCTTTAGTGTAGGCTTTGCTGTGCATCGTTCTCTGAGCAGGTGGTAGCAAACCTAATGCGAAAGAGGCAGGGATCTGTTGTAAGAAGCTGAGTTACCATCACTTCAAAAATGGCAGAATGCTGCACAACTTTGGGTTACCCACTTGCTGCCTGTGCCTGTCTGCTTCCCATCTGTAACAGGGAGGTGACACTGACCTCACAAGCTGGTTGGGAGGCTTAAATTGTCAAGACTTGTGAAACCTTCGGATGCTGTGCTGCTGAAGCCCTGGGGGGGAAAGAAGAAACAAAAATCAAAACATTGTTCAGAATTGTGCTCCGCTGATGCAAAACAAACAAAACATCAAAGATAAACAAAATAGTGAGCAACTGCTTCCTGCAATGAGTGTAATCTGCAGTGTGTGCAGGGTGAGTCAGGGGCTCTGCAGCGTGAAAGGGTGGCTGCTCATCCACATTGCCAGAAGAAGCAGGTCCAGTGTTGGCTACTCATGCCTGTCCCTCTACACTGAGTTGATGATGGGAAGGAGTACATGCCTCTCACTCTCCAGAGCACCAGAAGCAACACCTTTAAGAGCTGGACTTAGCAACAATGAGTGGGAGAAGCTTGATACCTGTAGCCTTCACTAGAAAATTAATTTGGGTTTGTTGACTTTATGCAATCCTGTGACATTACCAACATTGTGTGGATAGATAAAATTTTTAAGTCCTCTTCCGAGCACACACACATCTCAGGAAAATGAAGGAAAGGTATATGAGTGTCCTTGTGGGTCTGATCCGTGCTTAATTTCAGGAATCGAGAACCCTTTGAGGTGCTGGATTCTTCAAAAGAAGTGTTGACATTTCTATTTCTCAAGGTGGACTTGAATATGTGGCAATAAACAGTGAGTGAACCAAGTAGGGGAGGCGCCCCACTGGACCTGTTTGCAAACAGTGATGTGATGGTAGGCAAAGTGATGGCTGGAGACTGTCCTGGGCACAGTAATCACAAAAGGATAGAGTTTTTGGTTGTTGCAGAGGTAAGGAGGACAGTCAACAGAACTGCCACATTGGACTTCCAGAATACAGACTTTGGCCTGTTTAGGAGAGCCTGTTGAGAGACAGTACTGAAGGGAAAGGAAGCCCAGGAAAGGTGCATTTTGTTCAAGAAGGAAATCTTACAGGCTCAGGAGCAGGCTGTACCCATGTGCCAAAAGACAAGTCATTGGGGAAGACCAATGGCTGAACAGAGAGCTTTTCCTGGGACTTGAGGAAAAAAATTACTGTTCATGACCTTTTGAAGAAGGGGCAGCAACTCAAAAGGAGTACAAGGATGTCATGAATTTATGGAGGGAGAAAATTAGAAGGGTAAAAGCTCAACTAGAACTTAATCTGGCTACTGCTATAAAAGACAATAAAAAGTGTTTACACCATTAAAAAAAGGAAGGCTGAGGAGAATCTCCATCCTTTATTGGATGCAGGAGAAACACAGTGACAAAGGAAAAGGATGAGCTACTTAATGCCTTCTTTTCCTCAGTGTTTGATAGCAGGACCTGTCATTCTCCAGATACCTAGCCCCCTGAGCTGGAAGAGGGACAGGGAGCAGAATAAACACACAACACATCATCGCTGGAAATTCCTTTGTCATCTTCTGTCCACTTAGTAACCAGTAACTTTCAGTCTCTTGAACTGCATAATGGTACTGTGGTTTAAGAGTTTTTCATTTGGCTACGTCTTTTTTGAAAGATCCCTTTTCCCCCTGTACTTAGTTGCTGTAAATCACCCATCTTCTTGGCACAGATGGTTTCACAGCAGACAGTGAGTGAAGTGGTTGTATCCTCTGAGTTTGATAGGTAATTTTTTTTGCCTGCTTTCCTTCACTCAGCCGTCTACCCACTCATATTTCCTTTTTTCTCTGCAAACTCACAGCATATTCTCTTCCATAATTCATTATCTCAAGATGTACTTGAGCATCTGTTTATTTTTTTATTATTTTTATGCTTTCTTGATAGATTTATCAATATTTTAGCAGTTGGTTCTTTTCATGTGCACTGCTCTCTTTTGCATTCACACAGCTGTATGCCTCCAGTGTGAGCTTTGTACCCAGGACAATACTATCAGCTGTCAACAACCACCCATAGTAGGATTATCTGTGTTGTGGAGTTTTCACAGCTCAGATGCTGAGACATCTTGGGTTTAGCAGTGTTACTAGGTGAAATACATGGCTGTGCTGCTTTTGGGGCCAGCTCAGCTCTAGAAATAGCTCCGGTACTCTTTAAGAGACGTAACTGCAGGCTGAGTCTGGCTCTGTGCCTAACCCCCGCCCAATGTGCCCCTTTGAGCACATGGAGGGCAGCACTTAACCCACAGTGAGGGCTTGCTGGCCATAAGAGATCTAAGCTGGAAATGACTCCCACCACAGCTCATTGCAGAGCACCCTGCACTAGCTAGGGCTCCAGGCCTTACCTTCGCTGGATGCAGAAAAAACGGTTCCCAGTTTTTAAATCCTGCATAGAAAAATAAGTCCCACCAGACTCTTTCGCTCTTCCTCCTCACCAGTGCTGTCCTTCTTTTCACCTGGTCCCCTCCTAGAGCTGCCTACTGAGACAGTGAAACTCTGGAAGCACCGAAGCTGGATGTAGGTAGAGGAGGACATGTGGGAACACAGGAGGCAAAACCTGTGGAGAGCACAGGAGAAATGATATTAAGCTTGTTCTGTATCCGAATGTTAAGGAGTCCACCAACCTTCAAGTTTTTCATTTATGTCTTCATAAGAATATCTGGATTAGATCAAGCCCAAACCATTAAGCATTGGGACATAAGAAAGCAAGCTGTGGTGCAGGCCATAGAGCACCCCTAGAGCCTCTCTTCTGAATAACATACCTCCTTCCCAGTGGTAACAGGGGTTCAGCTGGTACACAGGCCAGAGCAGATGCACCCAGCCTGTGCAACCCACTCAATAATTAGAGGACGAACTGAATATCTGCAGCGTATTCTCACTTTGGGAACTAATCTATGTTTTCTTGCTGTTCAGATGAGAAATGTCTTTTTTCCATCAAAATGTTTCATTCTGAGTTCTTTTGTGCCATCTCGCATGCAATCTTAGTCTACAAAGGGAGAGAAGAGGCCCTTGGGAATAACTTGTGATGCTATCCTCTTCCAGCTCAAATGTTTTTGTCCAGATGTTGCCCAAACTGTAGTCCACACAGACCTCATGGTGGGCAAATACCTGATGTGTTTGTGACTCTTCCTCTGGCCATATAAAAATAACTGTGACGTCTTGGTGGGTACCGCTGCGTATGTGCCTGGAGTGCACCCTCAGCCTAAAATACCGTCCTTCTCTTTCAGGTGTGCGAGAAAGAGAAATTGCTCTCAGAAAGGAACCAGCTGAAAGCAAGCATGGGAGAATTGTTAGACAACTTCTCATGTCTTTCCCAAGAAGTGTGTAGAGACATGCAGAGCCCAGAACAGATCCAGGCTCTCCACCGATACTGCCCCGTTCTCAGACCCATGGATCTACAGCCAGTCACCACCATCAGCCCTGCCCCAGCTGGTGTGGAGCAGAGCCTGGTGACCTCCCAGTGCATCGGGGAAAACATGCAGTGCTGCTCGGAGCAAGGCTCCGTGCAACTGGGAGCACCCTGGCTGCCCAACAACATCTCGGAAAATTGTTCGGCCGGCGGGGGGTTGGATGGAGCTGACACAGGTACTTACCCCGAGAGAGAGCTTCCACCAGAGCAGAGCAGCCAAACAGTCACGGTAGACTTCTGTCAGGAAATGACTGATAAATGTACAACAGACGAACAACCTAGGAAAGATTACACCTAGTGACTTGTAACCTTAACATTACACCTGGTCAGGTGTTCTTCAGTCAGCCAGTGGCAGTGTTCATTTGTTGTCTAGAAGAACGTATTTGGTGCACACTACAGTGGTCTTAGCAGCAATACTGTTTTTAAGTATTCCCTCCTCTCTACAAGCAGGAGTTCTCTTCACAATGGTGCTATCCCTTGCTCAGGCAGGGAACGAAGCAGTGGCAACACTGTCTGTTTTTGTATGTTGATTTCAATCTTAACAGGGATGGACATAACACCTCTGAGGACCCAACCGCAGCTTTTTTCTCAGTGGCCCATGTCACAAAACCCTAACTCAGGAATTTCCTCTGAATGTTCAATTTTTCATTGAAGACAGCTTCTTTACACATCAAAGTTTTATAGCTAAACTGTACATATTATATATAATATATATAAAATATATATATCCATATGCAAGAACCCCTGCATGCCTCAATTTTTCTCATCCTACAAACTGGAAGCTTTCATTTATATTGTATAAACAAGTTCCAACATTCCTTTTCGTCTTTGATGCTAGAACTAGTTTGGTAACTTGTTACACGATAATTTTTTTTCTCAGTTCACAGTTCAGCAATATCATTCAATTTGTACTTATTTATAAAATTTTAATGTTGGAAACTTATTTGAGATTTTATTATAGACAGGTTTGTGTTTTTTTGGCACAGCCATTTCGTGCCACTTGAGCAACGTGGAGTTACTTTATTTTCTTGCAGATACTGTACAGTAATGGTCAACTTTGCCACTTGCACTGAGTTTCTGGTCAAACCTCTTTTCATAAATGAAGTCATGACTTCAGGATAACTTGAGTATATGGTTTTCTTTGCTTTATTGCTTAAAGAAAATTGAAAATTTTTAGCTAATAGACAAACACTCAGGAGCTCATTATGTAGTAAAAACGGTCTTGCCAAATACTGAATTCACTATACAATTTGTAAAGAGAATCTGCTTGAATTATTTTTATATTTAGACTTCTTTCTGTTTCACAAACCAAGTTTAAGTGCTGTTAATGATGCTTTTGGAGTCTTATAGGGGAAAGTATATTTCACTTTTTAGAGAAAAGTGTGTTTGACAACTGGATCAGTTCATCATATGTTCCACGAAGTAAAGCAAACGGAAACCACATCAATACACTTGGGGGCTTTTTCTCCAGCCCCACTCTGCATCCCTTACTCATGGAAGCAACTTCTGCTCTGGCTAATCCCCAGAGCCTGACCTCAGCTGTCCTCAGACATTACCTGTTTTCCCCACCAGACCCAAGTTGCAGAGGTGGGTCTGGTGAAGTCTGTGATCCTGTCCAGGTAGGCGGAGTTGCAGGATCAGACCCCTAGTTGTTGACTTTGGTTTCCTTACAGAAGTCCAGCTAGCACTGTATCCTCTAAGAGCAAAGCCTACATTTGCCGACACCTGATTTGGTTGCTTACCCATCAAATTCTTGTGTCCCAGGATCCTCATCCTGCAGCATTGCCCCCAGCACAAAATGCAGCTAAAAGAGCGCTGTCTTAAAAGAGACTACTCAGTGAATTGGCTTAGTTGTAACTGTATTGGATTTGTACCTTAAGCATTGTTGACTCATGTTATGACTGTGTGAGACAGCAGCTTTTCAAGCATAACATCTGTATGTACAGTGTAGACAGAAAAACAACCTCCTAATGCTTTTTTAATAATTATTATTATTATTCTAAGTGTACTGAGTTTTTATTTTGTGGTTCTTAGCCCTACGTGTGCCAGGTTGCGTGGCTTTATCAATGACAACTGTCATGTGCTTTACTGGCTGATATTGTTTGTTCTCACTGAAAAAAAAAATGACCAGCTGTTCACACCTGTTAAAAAAAAAAAAAAAAAGGAAAGAAAGGAAAAAAAAAGGAAAAAAAGTGTGGGGAAGCAGCTTCTCAGAAGCACTGAGTGATTATGTGGTCTCCTGTGCTAACGTTTACACTAGAGGTGTGCGCTGGTGGTTTTTTGAGGCTCTCAGTAGATCAGCATCTTGAACCCTGGAGGAGGAATCAGCTCCCTCTCTCCACTTCTTCCATCTTCAGACTGTGCTCATGGACTGTCACCCACTCGCCACAAAGTCTTGCTTTTATCCTCTTCATCCAAACTATTGTAGCCAAGCTACTGAGGAGGAAATGCATATAGCATGTGCCATGTTTGTTGAAAATACTTTTTTTTCCCAGCATGTACAAAGAAAAACTAGTATATAATGTAGGAGACTATTTATGTTTAAGTATTAATCATTACTGTACAAAATCCTTACCTTTAAATGTTCAAAAATATACAAATGCCATAAACTCCTAGTTCACACAGCTGAAAAAGGGGAGGAGTTGTCCTTTTCTTTTTAAAAGAGCTTAATCTAAAAATACCCGAACTCCAACCCAGCCATCTTTTGCAGGTAACTGATTGAGAAACTCTTTGGTGGGAAGGCAGGATTTGATTTTCCTTTGAATTTGTTGACGTTGCAAAGCAGTTCTGTGCTTCGCAGAGAAGTTTTGTTTCTATGAGACCATGGTGAAAGCTAGAATTTAAAACTAAATGTGAATCACATTATAGAGTCATAGCTACTTGGGGAGGCTGGGGGCGGGTGGGAGGGAAGGGTCAACTGACACAGTATTTTAAAGATGTTTTTTCTGTTGCCTTTTTTTATTTTTAAGTGACCTCCTATATATATGAATAGATAGAATGTTTTATGAGTATAAAACCAAGTTTTAACTTGCTTCTTGACATGAAGATTTATTCTACTAACAACTCATGTGCAACTGGTACTCTTGACCTCATTCCAATGGTTTAAAAAACCCACCCACACAACCCATTGTGCTGCAGCTCTTAGGTTTGACCTGGCCTCGTACTGGTGCTGGGTCTCTTGATTTCCTCTACTTTGGGAACTGATACATAAAACCACTGCTCAAAGAAGTGTCTCTTCCTCAACCTTTCTCTCGTCTATCTTTCCCTCCCCTGCAAGCTTTTCTGGATGTTTAATTTCATTCTTTCCCATTAGAAGTGGCTGATTTTGTGTCATTGCTTTCTATATTTACATGTATCATGGTTTTTCAGTGGGTTTTTTTTTGGTGGTGGTAGTGGTTGTTTTTTGTTTCTGTTTTGTTTTGAGGTTTTTTTGCTATTGCGAACCATGTGGCTTTCAAAGCAGTTACTGGGCTAATGTTAAAGGAAGATGTTGGGAGAATTAGTTTCAGACCTGGACACCCGTTTATATATACAACCATTCTTGTCTTATGAGGTCCAACCAGCTGACCACAAGATATCATTGAATAGAGGGGAAAAGAACAACCCTGGCTGTGGTATTTATGAATGTTAAGAGTTTGGCCAATGGTCACTGTGATCTTAAGTAAGAATCTCTTTGCATTTGTCCAAGAGTGTCCTCTTGGGTGTTGCTTGGGAGTGGCATGGTGAGACCCCATCTCCCCGCTGAGCTCCGCACCACTCCCATGGGCTCACAAGTCCTACGAGCTCTGTCCAGTCTGTATCTAGTCCTCCTTTTCCTTTCCCATTGCTATACTTTTATTTCCAGGGAACCTCATTTCATTTAGGCTTGTTATGCTTTGTCAGGTGAGTACTACACTATATAATGTGTTTGTTTCTCTGCGTTCTCTGGGGGTGCCTTGAACACAATTAAAGCTCATTGCAAGCTGATTCTGGAACAAAAAGCTGGTGAAAAGCTAAATTTTTTTTTTAAAAGAGAGGGAAAACAAAACAAAACAAGCAAAACAAATGCAAAAATGTTGGCTCTGTTATCGGGAGATCCTAGTATTTATAACACAGACTTCCTAAAGTGATGACTCAGGCGTCAGAGTTTGATGCTGCAGTATAAAACTATTATTTTATATATTGTACAAGTAATTTATTAAATGTCTTTCTAAGGGTATATGCTGCTTTTAAGATGCACTATATTTTTGGATCTAATCCTTGTAATATTTTTTTTTCCCAAGGAAGTAAAATGTGCTGCAAAGGCAAGCCACAGTGATTAGTATGCTAACTGCTATTTCTCTTTAAAAAGGAGAGCGGGAACTAGATACATAACTCCTAAGTGGATTAACTCCTGCCAGAGAAATGATTAATGCTGATGGTGTGGTCGTTAATCTGGAGTGCAACACTTCATCAAGTCTGTGTTGTAAAGAGTGCTTAAATAGAAGTTAAAATGCCTAGATATATCGTTATTTTTTTTATACATGACTTATGATTGCCTAGTAAATAATGCAAATCTGCATGTGGGATTCACTATAATCCTCTAACAAAATGATGATTGATCCACTAGGAGAAAGCATGGTGAAGCATTGCAATTCCAGAATCAACACCACATCCTCACTTGTGTCTTGTGATCCACTGCTGTGGGAGTGAAGAGAGAGCAAGGGGTGCATTTGCAGAATAGAAGACCTGTAGTGAATTTTGCAGTAAGACAAAGTGAACATTTGCCAGGTTTCCACATGCTCACATTTTGCTCCAGTTCACGCCCTCTACCATTGCATCAAGCAGTGCTGTTTCCACCTTTTTTTTTTTCTGATCTGAGATGTGTTTGAAGGTGCCTCTGGGTGAATGTTGTAGCCTGTGGCTCCAGCATTTTATAAGTCTCTATTTTAGGGCTGCTGAGAGAATGTTTAACTCAGTATAAGCAGCAACTTTGCATAAGGAGGACTTTGCTAAGTATGGAGCAGTTTTATTTTTATCAGAAGTGAGGTGAAACCAGAACTATTAACATAAAGAACTTCTGCTCTCTTTCCTGTTAGAAATTTGCTCAACAGATTTTGACTTCATTTCAGTTTTGTCTCTGCCAACACAGTCCAAGTTAATTTTGCATCCATATATAAAATGTGTATGTATGTATTTGCATACATCTATAATACTAGTCAGTGTGTGTTTGTGTATTTTCTTGTTTATAATACATATATGTATATTTATAATACTCCATGGAGTATTTCATGACTCAGGCATCAGGTCTGATGCTGTAGAATACAATATATGTGTATATGCATATGTTCAAATACTGTGTGTATATTTAAAAGATCTGTTGTTGGTGGTCTGTAGAATAATTATTCCCTTTACTCTCAAAATTTTAATGGCATTACTTGCAAAGACTAAGTGTACAGTATTTTCCTACACTCCACCAAGATAGGTATTATTTATATCAAAGTCAAATATTGATATACATTTTAAGGTATTACTCAGACATGTTGCCATTTTTGCAAAGGAAATTGCCTTTTGGCAGGAAGGAGTGCTAAAAATATGTTTTTATAAGGTTGTTACCCCAACCAAACAACTGCTAAAAAGCCAGTTAGTTGACTCTTTTTCTTGTATGAACTTTAGTGACTGTGGGCAGAGAACTTTCTGTGGGTGAAAGTCACTGTGTGGTTCATGCAGTGCCACTGTTGTCCCTTTTGGCTAATTAATGGCACACAGAAAGAAACTAACATCCCAAAATAGAAGTGGCAACTGGCAGTGTTTGATTTCATTGATTGTTGATCAATCAACAATCAAGAAGTAGGCTATGAACCCAGACGACCCCCCATTTTGGAGCTCATCCCTGCAGCCAGAGGAGCCCTCTCGCTGGGATGTGGGCAGAGGAGGGAGCAGCTGCCCCATGCTGGGGGTTATGGCTGGCATCCCACATCCCCCACCCAGGCATTACCCTGCATTTGTGATGTACCCAAGAGAAACCTGTGTGGTTTCAGTCCTGCTCTCACTACTACATTTGCTCTGTCTGAAGCTCTCTGTGGATCCCTCAAACCAGCAGGAATGATACTAAACACTTTGGTGATGTTCGATGCGTGGTTGTTTACTCATAGTTGCAAGCATCACCTTTGATTTCAAGGGTGAGGATGCCCTAAAAGTTTGTTCCAGAACCAGTTGGTTACAAGTGCACCTCTTATATATGCCTTACAAACTTCAGAGGCCATATTCAAAACAGGGTTTTATCAGTGTATGCAAGGGGGTGCAACCCCTCTTCTCTTCCTCCCCAGGTCAAACAGTATGGACAGTTTTCACACATATCTACCTGTATAACCCTCTGTACCTCTCATAACTGGTCAATGACTGTAACAGGTTACATCAGGTGTTTTTTCTACATACTTTTTACACAAATTCTATGCGATTAATGTAACTTAATTCAATGCATCATTTTATTGTACTAGTTCTTAAGCTTGTCTTTATTTTTTTTTTCTAGGTGACTGTGGTTTCTTGTGATTTTTATTGTATAAATAAATGAGGTGGCTGTTGATGCTTACTCTCTGTTACTAAGAATTTTTACCTTTTTGGAAGAAAGCATTGCTACGAACTAATGAATTTAAAATGTCATTTACTCATTGTAAATACAGTATTGTGCAAAAAAAAAAAAAAANCCAACCCTTTTCATTCATTTGAATTGCTAGTGTTAACTGAATTTTGTCTAGACACCATTTCTGTTGATGAAATAAAGACATATCATTATGTATTGTAAATGGACTCATCTTGACTCTGAAGTTGATGTTGCAGGGCTTGGTTAATACGCGGGTTGTAGTCGGGTAAGTTGGATGTGGTTGTTACTGCCCAGTGAATCTCGGCTCATGAGGAGACCTCCATTCACATGGTTCCTTTGTTAATTCACTGCTAGTCTTTGATCCAGGGATCCAGTTACCTTTGATCTGCAGGAGCAGCCCAGGGTGTTTCATTGCAAAGATGAAATAAGTTGTTTTGGAAGATTAAATAAACTGTATCTATACCCATTCCCCGAGTGCATGACTTAAGGCAATTCTATTAAGTCTTTGTTTTGGTCTTCTAAAGCGCCAGCATACATAAGGGGAGAGGCTGGGGTTTGTTTCCTCTTTAAGGAAAAACTGAGAGAAACTGAGAGAGATTTCTGTAGAAACAAAATATAGCTGAAAAATCTCTGTAGTGTCCAACTCTAAAAGAGGAAATGTGTGCCCTGGACCATTAGCATCACATATAGTGCAATAAATCCAGAGAGGAAAGAAGAAATTAAAACAGCCTTGGATGCTATTGCCACAAGCAGGGAGTGGGGTCTAGTGGAGGATGTTTGCTCTCTGGGCCTCCCAACACATAGCAGCCACCTCTCTCCTTGTGCTGGATGCAAGCTGAGAGCCTGCTAAATAGCTTGCAGGATGACATACAGCAAGGGGACAAATGGCGTGGCCAGTTGTCTTACCTTGGTCCACAGACTTGCTGGGATGATGCTCTGTGGAGTGGGGAGGAGGGCAAGCTGCTAGAGGGAGGTCCCAAGGCTTTTTTATCACCAGAAGGAAAACCCTAGATGGCATTCCTTAGACCACCAACCTTAGCGACACAAGCTGCATCCTCTTCCATCTGCAGCAGTGAAAGTTGTCTGTGATTTTTCAGTCTTAAAATTCTCATGGAAGAAAATCAAACATGTTACTTTCCAGAGTTATTCAGTTTTCTGAATCTTCTTATTGAGCATATATGAAGAAAGCTTCCCACCCCCTCAAATCTGTCAGATGTTGTATCCACCATATTTATACAGCCTGGCAGTAGAGAATGTACTTTAGCAAAGCTGTTTCTCCATCCCTGATTGGTTGTTCCTGGTACTTAATAACCACCATCTCAAGTAGGTTTGGGGTCTTTTTTCTTCCTTAAAATACTGAAGAAATGCACAGGCAATTTGTCAGTGAGTTTCAAGGTAGAATATGAATGCAAATTGTGTACTAGGAAAAAAACCCACTGCAATCTTCATACTTGACTTATTTTCCTGCTGTACTTCTTTCTGTTAGCCTTGGCTTGGAGTTGTCATGTCATAAGGCATTTTTATTATTTGGAAAAGCTGCATAGCAAACAAGCTTGTTCCAAGTATCACTCACCACTGAGGTGATAGCAAATGTGAGATGTGATAAGCTTGACAAATAAAAGCAGCCCAAAGCATATGGTCAAAAACAGGATGAGGGACTGTTAGAAAAAGGTGCTTTATTTTCCAGGTACGCAAGTGCAAGGGCAGCTTTCTTGGACTGCTCCCCTGGGGCATATAACCCAGAAAGCCAACCCCCAGAGCCAGGCTGTCCTACCAAACTGAAAATGAGCTCTTTCGGCTTTGCTTGTCTTTTGGTTCTTCTGTATGAATTAAAGAGACAGTGAAGCAAGTAAGATTTTGTGACCTTGAGGCAATACCTTGCAGCTTTTCTTGAACAGCAAGCTGAAAAGTATAGAAGTTTTGCACTTAAAGTAAATTGCCTGACACCTGTTAGTTTCAATTTTGAAGCTGAAAGGTTTAGCTATGAGAAGGCTACATGGAAAGTCTCTGTCAGAGCTTGAGGATTGCATTAGCCCAGGCAGACGAGCAGTAAATATTCTTCAACTGTGTTTTTCTCTCTCTTTAATTCTCTGTCCTTTCAGATTCCATGAGTGTTTGTTTCCTTCATCTTTTTATTCATCGGTTGCTGAAATCTGGGGAGATAGAGGCCACTAGCCTTCCAGGTTATTTTCAAATCAAACTAATCCTTTTTTGTAGGTGCCTTGGGTCTTACACTGCCTTGAAGGTCTGTGGATCAGGCCGGTTTCTGATATGAACACTACTAGAATGCACAACAACTCATACATCCCAAAATGTTCCCCCAAAGACACCAGGCTGTTTCTTCAGTGGCAGCACACACTGACAAGATCCACCTCAGTCTACATGAGAAAAATCTTGATTTGTGGAGCGAGCTACCCATTAACACCAGCATTCAGAGAATGGTATGGTTGGGATTGGTGTAAAATGGAGGAATGAAGTGTTTGCTTTTTTAAATTGTTATGAATTTGGCATTATAGCAGCAGGTAAGGAGAACATAGCAACAGAAAATCTGCTTTTATCTCTCTGCTGAAGGCAGTTTGTGCTCAATCCCTTAGTTTATTTCTTCTCCTTAGAATGTCATTATTTTTTCATGATAGATGATAGTTCTAGGAGCATGCTCTGAAAGATAACAAGAGAAAGAAAGCAGAAGCTAAATTTGCTTAAAGGAGTAAAAGAAATGTTACCACAGTAATTAACCCCAACACATACATAGTTAAGGGAAGCTGGTGTTCAACTGGCAGAATACTTACCTTGTAGGAATTTCTTCAGTAATGGTTTTAAATTGATAGAAAGTAGTTGGATGAAATTCTTTACTGTGAGGGTGGTGAGACACTGGAACAGGTTGTCTAGAGATATTGTGGACACCCCATCTCTGGGTGTTCAAGGTCAGGCTGCAGAGGACTTTGAGCAAGTGGAAGGTGTCAGTGCCCATGACAGGGTGTGGATTGCAACTGGGTAGTCTTTAAGTTCCCTTCCTGCACAAGCAGGTTTTCAGACTAAGGAACCGAAACAACTTCCCAGACAGAGTCCTCAATGATAACAGTGGACGCCATGACACCTTCCAATCCAAACCATTCTGATTCTATGATTCTGTGTTTTAGTAATTTTTTTTTGTTTCTTTGGTTTGGTTTTGGTTGGTTTGGTTTGGTTTTCTGGGTTGTTTGTTTGTTTGTTTGTTTGTTTGTTTGTTTGTTTGTTTGATTGATTGTTTGATTGTTTGATTGATTGTTTGTTTAAATCAGCGGACTTGTCATGGATCCCTTGCTTTACCTATTAAGGAGTTTTGTGTATTTTTGAATGCTTTCAGTCCATACAAAGATGTACTCAATTAAGCAAGTTTCATTTAATAAAATCCAGCTTATTTTTTTATTACTGCACAAATCCTCAGAGAGGTTCATTAGTTGAACTCTGAGTTCAACTGCTGCTGACCTCCAAAGTTTATCTGTGTTTCTGCAACTGGTGAATGGTTACTTTCAGGTTTTGCCTGTGGTCCTTTATCCCACCTGTAGATTTTCCCAGTGGAGCTCAGCTGTATAAATAACTTCTCTGTGGTTATCAGGTTTCTTATTTCAATGTGCATTCACTCTTATCAAGCTGTTCCTAGCCCCAGGAGCAAGAGCTGGTGAGCAGCTAGTTAAATAAGTGGGTATTTATTCTTCAAGTGTTGTTGAAAGGATGAGTGAACGTGCCCTGCTCTGAAGAGGACAACAAGCATTCAGGCTGAGTAGCAGTTCTCTCTTTCCTATCCTGTTCACTATGGAGAGTTTTCCCAGTGAGTAAGAGGCTCAAAGCTGAATGGAGAATTGAGAAGCAGAAAGAGAATTGAAAAACATAGTGTAATAAAAAAGCAATGCAGTGAGGGAAACCAAACTTGGTGAATAATAAAATTTCCCCAATTTGGTGGTGCCAGGATTTCAACCCAAAAGAATTTCTTTCCTGCAAACAAATAAAATCAGCAGCCCTATCGCAGACCAGTTCTTTGAGCTGAGAGTATCAACAGTACCACTTGCTTCATTATCATCTCTGTTCCCTTCATTGACTACCAAAAGGAGGGGGTTGCTTTCAAAGATACATTTGTTACTTTGTAGCCAAAAATACAGATTTAAGGAAATGACAATCTGAAAATACAGGTGTCTCTGGAAGAGAGATTGGGGAAAATGCAGCACTTCTTGAAAATAAAAAATAAAAAATCTGGCATGCCTAAAATGCCTAATTCTTTCAGAATATCTTGATCTAGTAATTTTGGTTGCTAAAGACATTATAGATCTTCTGATGACTTCCAAATTTTTTTGTGTCTTTGGAACTTATCATGGCTTCATGAAGAAACATAAACATTAGAAAATGTCAAGCCCCCCCTTCTTCTCAGTACCCTTGGGTACTCTAGCAAGAGGACTAGCCCAGTCGTTCTCTTAGTACAGGTTTAGGCATGGGTTGCAAATGTGATCATTAATTCCAAGTCATCTGAAAGATTACGCTGTTGTGAAAAGTGTTGCCAATCTGATGTAAATACTCCCCAGTTAACCAAATTAAAGCTCGTAAGTTTTAGAGCACACCATAGAATTCTTTAGAAAACTATCACATAGAGACCAAAAAGAACTGATGCTGGGCATGCTCAGGTAGCATGCAATTGGAATCCTCTGCTTTAGAAAGACGGGAAGAGACACAGCTAGAGAAAGACTTCAAATACAACCAGCAATGAAATACCAGGCACCCTCTAGCTTTTGTAGAAGTATTTGCCTTCAGCTGTTGAATTATGATGACATTGTGACACTCTGAAGATACAATGACAAGCTGTAGTCTTGCTCAACTGAGCTTTCTGATGTTCTGTGATCCTTCCTTGGCTTGCAGAAAATGGGTGAGGAAGAAGACTGCTTGATTATGGAAAAGGGTACCATTGGAAGTAAAGCTCCTGTCTTCCCTAATTGTTCATTTGGAGTGTTCAGATCTGACTTTCATCACTCCAGAGAGAAGAAAAGAGTTATTCAATGATCCCAATGGCTTCGCCCAGGCTTGCATGCAGAGGCTGTGAGACAATACCCCTTAGTGCAGTGCTTCAAGGGCTAGGTGCTTTTTATAGCCTGTAATTCCTGACCCTGCCTCTTTTCTAGATAGCACAGATTGTATCTGTACTAGTTACATGCTGACCTTTGACTGCATAAGTCTATTAATCTTATCAGGCTTTAAAATGTATCATCCACCTGTCAAGGGCCAGACTGGCACAAATTATGCGGGTTTTTTCTCATACTATCATTCATGTGCAGAATCTTATTGACAGCAGCATTAATTTCTACACATCTTTGTGAATTCAGGTCCCAGCTGTCAGTTGTGATCGTAGTTATACTAAATTCTGTTCAGCTCTTTCCACTGAGTTGTGTGTGCAAAGTTGCCACTTAAGACCTGCTTGCCTAAGGGAGGCTGGCAGCCCAGGACCATGCAGAAGGTGCCCTTTTTGCTCCATAGCTGTATATTCCCTTAAAGTAAAAATGTGGTGAGACATGCAAACCATAGGCTGGAACTATGTGTGTACCCACAATATCTCTCAGAAGATAAGATATATTCTCTAAGATGAATCCTGGAAGTGAGCCTTGAAAGTTATTAGCCTGGAGACAGTTATAAATTAACAAACTGTTTGATGCCATGTCAAAGCATGTTGACTGTGATCCTCAGTACCAAGATTTTGGAGACTTGCAGGTAGCCTGTCTTAGCTGTACACAGTTACTGAATTCCACTGACAATGTTGCATTTTGTAACTTTATTTAGCCTAGGTCCCCACTGAGTTGAGATTAGCTCACCCAAGTAGTCAGTGGTGCTCTTGTCACTGTGTTCAGGTAGAGTGAAATCATTTGGAAATGCCCCTCATGCCATGCAGTGACCCTCCACCTTTGCTTTGCTGTGTACTTTTCCTGCTGCAATGAAGGTCCAGTTTTGGTGGTCTGCCTTCAGAATGTAATAGATCTTAAGCTTGACCAGCAGTGACCCAATGAAAAGACATTTTTCTCCAAAGGATCAGGGTCTCCTGAGAAGCCGTTAGCCCAATAAGTTTATCAGGTTTTCTGTCTTTCTCATTTTGGCTTTCTGATATAAATGTGCAATAACGTTGGACAATGCAATGTGCAAGAAACTGAATAGGGCATGCAGAATGAGTGATTTGGGTGTAAAACTAAACAGTTGGAGTGTAAATATTTTTTGAGGCTTTTATGCCGCAGTTGGATGTGAAATGATGAAATGACCCTTCATCTTCACCAGTTCCAGATGAGTAAATTTTAAATAGCCTTGCTAGTTTGCATTGTTACCAAACATGGTTAGTCTGTATATATCCTACCAATAGGAAACTCATTTCTTCTTTCATGCATATAGAGCAGATCTGGTTTGAACTGAAGTTTAAAAAAGTTGAGGAATCCTCATAGCCAAACACACATTCTGTATTCAATATCCTACTGCACTGTTTTATGAGGGTTTTCAGTGAAGGATTAAATGCATTCTTTCTTAAGGGTCCAAAGTAACCTTTATTCCAAAGAGGAAGTCCTAAGAAGAAGTTCCTGTTCTCTTTCAGAGAAGCAGCTCTGTACTTCTGAAAACATAACATTATACGACCTGGTCAACTCCTGCCCATCACCTGGTCTTCATGGTTTGATCAAGACAGTGCAATGCATTATGAGAGGTAACTTTCAAAACATTTACTTGTACCTAATAATTATTATGTATCTGTTAGAGATTCGAGTTTGATGTGGAAATGGCATTGATAATACTGCTAAAAAAAACCCCAAACATCACTGGTTGAAGGTCAAGCATCCATAATTACTCTGCTAGTCTTGCTCAGTGCTTTCAGTGCCACAATGTACAGTGTGCAGTTGACTCATATGAAGACTCTTTCAGTGTCACGTAGGCTGCTTTTGTGTGGCTTTGAGGTTTTCTTCCATAAGAAGAAAGCTAAGGTAGTTGTGGGCAGCTGCAGTTGTCCTGCTGTCTTAGCAGAGAACATGGCTATCTATTTGACTGGAGGTTGGTAGAATGACTGTGGAGGTATAGAAAGTGATATTTTCAATGTTGAGTCATTATTCCTCTCTCTTTGAACCTAATACAAAGAATACTACAGACACATTCTTGCAGAACCGTATGGATGAAAGGAAGAACACTTGAACCAGCATGGAACTAAGATGATAGGTTGGGAAAATTATCAAAGAAAATTGAAGAACAATGTGAATTCCACTATTGTTTTTCTCCATTTGCTCCATTACACTATGCAGCTTAGACCAATGAGATCCAGATTAGAATGGACTGTATTTTGGCTGTTTAGAATATGTGCATATGGATTCACTGTTATGCTAAGAAGCGTCTCTCCTTTCTTTGCACTACTATAGCAAGTCACTCTTAATTAGGGATGACAGTAGGTAATGTTTTTGTTTCCTTAATTTGGAATTCTTTTAAGATAATTACATTTAAGTTTTTTGGGTTTTGGGGTGTTTTTAAGATAAGATCACTAGTTTTTTAATACTCTTACCACACAGAAAAGTCTAATCATGGAAATTTTTCTTTTATCTAAACCTTACCTCTCCTCAGAGGATAAGCCGAGAGAGTTGGGGTTGTTCAGCCTGGAGAAGAGAAGGCTCCAGGGTGACCTAATTTTGACCTTTCAGTAAGTGAAAGGGAGCCTACCATAGAACTGGAGAGGGGATTTTTGCAAGGGCCTGTACTGACAGGACAAGGGCCAATGGCTTTAAACTGAAAGAGTAGGTTTAGTAGGAAGAGAGTCTTTACTGTGAGGGTGGTGAGGCACTGGACCACATTGCCCAGAGAAATTGTGGATGCGCTATCCCTGGAAGTGTTGAAGGCCACATTGTCACAGAATTACAGAATATTCTGACTTGGAAGAGATTCACAAGGATTATTAAGGGTTTTCAGCAAGCCGGTCTAGTGGAAGGTATCCCTGCTCATGGCAGGTTGGAACTGAATGATCATTAAGGTCCTTGCCAACCTAAATCATTCTCTGATTCAATCATTAATACGTGATGATTGTCTTCTGGAAGTCAAACTGAAGCAAATCTAACCAATGATGACTGTCTTTGACAACCAAAATTAAAAAGTTAATATAGGAATTGGGGAATACAGACTATTAGAAGAATATTCAAGTTTTAATGCCCAGGTTCAACACATTTATGATGTGCTAGCATATTTGTGCATTGAAATAGATATTCATAAAATGCTGTAGTTATGCCAGAGTAAAGTGCTTTTGCCAAAATCTTGATTCAGTTGTGTTTAGAAGTACTTTACTTCTAAATATCATGCGCTGTAAGCAAGAAACATCACGTAGCACAACTACAAGAGCCACATTTTAAAATGCTAGTACTGGTCCTGTTCATGATGAACCCCAAAGGCAGCATGCCAAAAGAGTGTTACTGCCAAGAGTAATGGCATTGTTTTGCAAACTGACTATATTTCTCTGAAGATCTTTCCTGGAAGACAGTCATTGTCATGACAAAAGAAAAACTGCCAAGCAACTTCTGTGAGTTCTCAAAAGGCTGTTGCTGAAATTCTGTCATGCTTGAATAACTTTCTGCACTTCATCTCAAAAAAAAAAAAAAA
>VXAU01006074.1:155077-178763 GCA_013399695.1 Formicarius rufipectus
TTTTTAGAGATTGAGAGTGGATGGTTGATGCACCCAAAATCTTACACAAATTTAAATGATAGCATAGCTGGGTGATATCACCATTATCAATATGGCTTGGTTATGGTTTGTGATATGATACTATGTAATACAATTCTGCTTTAAGGTTGTATTTATCCATACCGGAAGTAAAGATTTTCAGTTGTAACCAGAAGTGCAGTCATTTTCAGCATAGGCATTCAACAGGTTTTACTATTACATGTCTGAGATTTATTTTTTCTCTGCAAATTTGAATTTTCACAATGAATACCCTTTTCAGGTGTGGAACTGCTTAAGGAAATCTATCTATTCAAGTAATTTCTTAGATGCTGTGATGCACTTGGAATATCTTGTTTTCTGACTCCTTCCCTCTCATGTGTATAATTGAAATAAAACAGATAAAAAAAAAAAAAGGCAATAATTATTGCAGTCCTTTTCCTTCACCTTTAAAGAACAATATCAGATCTTTCTTCTGATTTCATATGGATTTTATTCAGAATGGATATCAAATTATTGCAATGTCACTGTCTGTACGGGTGCAAAGATATTAATCTATTGATTGGTTTGCTGGAAAACATTGCATCTCAAGCTAACCAGGCCAAACCTGTTTTTCCAAGCTTGGAAGTGCGGATATGGAATAATTCACCTTCAGTAAATGGCAATGCAGAGTTTTACACAGGGCAAGCTGACAAACCCAGGGTACTCAACAGGCCAAATACAAGTGGGTGACACTTGCTGATTGCTCTGTCCCACTTCCCCTGAAAGGTGATTGAAAGATGGCAATGCAACAGTTAAGCAAAGAAGCTTTGGGTATATTTGCTGCCTTGAAAGTGGTTGATCCATCATTGAAACTGATAGACTCAGCAAAAAACCCGTAACATCAAACAACAAAAACTCAAGTCTGATGCTAACGTGTAAATGCAGAAATAAAAGTGAAAAGGAGACTTGTGTTAATGCCAAAGATGAAATGTTAGCATTCTGCTAGCAGTAGGAACCGTCATGGTCCATTTTGGAGCAGAAGGTGAATGTAACCCTTTGGGGCAAGAGAGGAGTGTAAACATAGCCCTCTGGATCTATAGATGCTTGTTTCTTAAGTTGTTTCTACCAGTATTTAAATAACTCAGTTCTCACCTTCCCTTTATAAAAGCTGACAGAGGAGAGTAATTATAAAAGCGATATAATTCACCCTCTAAGTGAATCTGTTATACCAGGACACTTTCCCCTCAAACTCACTAGTAGAAACACAGTACAAATATACACACTGTGAACATTGTATAAAAAGTAAAGGAGTTAGTGTGGAGCCACAAAACACAGAGTTTCCAAGAAATTAGTCCAAACTACTTTACAACCTTGTCATAGCAATGTGCTATTTTACCAATTTTTTTCCCTTCCCTGGTCTTCAATGAATTCTGTGTAAGAGAGTAATTTCAGTTTACTGTAAGAGAGTAATCTCAAATATCACTGATATCATTATTTTCAATCTATTAGTCAACTACGAATGATAGTATTCTAGTGCTACAGCTTATTCTAGACTACTAGCAGACTACAAGCCTTATAGACTAGAAATATACAAAATTTAGTATAGATAGTACATGCCCAGGACATTTCCCATTATACCATATGATAACTTTTGCATCTGCCCAAGTATTTTTATATGGTTATTTCAAACAATAAAAATTTATGCATGTAATCAGTTAGAACCAAGTGTGAATCCACCATTTTACTTGGAGGAAGTTTCTTTACTTCTTGATTTCATTACTTCTTCAAAGTTCATCTGATTATTTGGCACTATTTACTCACATACTAAGTTTATGCCAGGTTTTCATCAGCTGTAGTTTGATAAAGCAGAGTTAAACCTTAGAATTCTTGTCAGAAAAAAGTTAAGATGAAAATACTCAAGGGTTTAATTTATGTTGCTTCAAGTCTGACAGGGACCTGCCTGCTCAGTACTGCCCTAGGAAGAATTATTTTTCTGCCACTTACCTTGGGAGAAAGCCCTTGGTTAGTCTCTTGGAGCATTGCAGAAGGAGCATGTAGCACTGCTTGCTGTGTCTCAGCGACCTTCCTTCGATAGTACTAGAACACTTTTTTTCCCCAAAAACCAAAATGTAGATGTTCCATGGACTTCATGGTTCTGTGTAGCTGGATGCCAACATTGGTCTGCCTAAACTATTCATGCACAGTTTAAAGATCATCAGATGATTGGATGGTGCCTCTAGCCAAAATTATAATGCAATTATTTTAGTCAGTGGCATCTAACAAAGCCATTCCCTGAAGGCTCAATCTGTATGGCAGTAGTTTGTAAAGTCCCTACGCCTTGTTTTAGTCAGTTCTTCAAACTTTACACCCCCATCCACCTCCCAAATGAAATTTTATTTTGTAAAATGACTAAATAGTCACCCTTTACAGTACAATAGAGTCTTATATTTTCTTTACATTCCATTAGTTTCGCTTTGAATCAATGCTCAAGGATCGATCGGTCATGTCCGATTTCATACTCTGTTGCCTGGTGAGTTAATTTGGGATGTGTTAGACTGAATCTTTGAAAATGGAGGCCACAGGAACTGATACTGGTCTTCAGTTAGAGACACATGTTTTCAGCACAGTAACCCTTCTTCAACAGGGTTAAAGAGCCATGCCCTGGCCCATTCAGAACTGGTATCTATGAGGGACAAGGCTTAGAAAAGAAAGGTGAGAAGTCAAAATAGGATTTTGTGAGAAAATAGGGTCAGAAAAGCTGAGGTTCTGATACTAAGACCTTCTGCTGACTGGTCTTGCCCAGGTCTACATTTTATGGAAATCCCAAATATTCATTTTTTTCCTCTTTTTCCCTGGATCTTCTGGCCCTTTTCTTCCATCTTATAAGGCACATGACTAATTTCCATTTCAGACTCTTCTCTGTAAAGATATTCCCAATAACCAATGCCCAGTTCTCAAAAGACAGTAATCCCACATGTTCTTGGGAATTATCTCTGACTGATCTCACCCTTCTCTCTCTGTCAAGCTGTATTGGTCTCCCTGAAAGTCCTGTTTGAATATGCCTGCATAGCCTTGCCCTGCAGCAGATGAAGTGGCTACAGCATCTTTCCTCTGGCTCACCCTAATGCAGATGTGAGGTTTATGCACACGTTGCAAATGCTTTAGTGTCAGAAGGGCTACACTTTCTATGCCTGAGAGAAAATACTCATCTGAAACACCCAGACCTCCACTGGTCTTTCTCATCCATATACTCATGTGTACCTACCACTGACATTTTATTTTAATGCCTCTTTTTTTCCAGAGCCAGTCACCAAGTCCCTAAGGCTTTTCCTTGCTGTTTCAGCTGTCTCAGACCTTTGACTCAGGCCTGGGTGGTCTATGCTTCCTCACCAGAAGGTGTTGTTGGCCTGGCATCTCCAGTAGCTTCCACAGCACCCTGGTGTTTCTCAGGAACACACTCTTCATGCCTGCTCACTGTGAAAACTGGAGAAATGGGCAAGAGCTGCAGCACCTGTGACACGTTCATTCTGTCGGAGAATGTGCTCTGTCACTCACTGCAGAAGCAGCTTGTTCTGGGCCCAGCACATTTCTGTCCCACCTCTTGTCCCCCTCAGCAGATCATAGCGCCAGAACCCCAGGTTGCCTACCTCACTGCCCTTGAAGCAACCTGGTTTAAGGTTTTGGTTTTCTCAGAGGACAGGGAAGCTCACAGTGGGCTGTGTTTCTGCTTTAGCAGCAGAATAATTAGTGTTGTTAAAGAACACCTTATACAAGATTGTTAATGGACCATATAATTATTTATGCATGGAAGGAAAGCAGGGCTGGGACACGAGGGTGGTGGGAGTAATCAGGATGAAGAACGGAAGTGTGGTGTAGTCGTTTGTATTTGGAGATGGGCAAGAATCTGTGGTAGCTGAGGACACTCTCTTGCTATAAGCATCTGACATAGATGAAATCAGCTTATAATGTGAATGTTAGCAGGCAGAATGTGGGGATATGTTGGGAGGGAATATCCTGGAGCTCAGAGAGATGGAATCTTGGCCAGTGGCAGCTGGAATGGGCAACAGTGAGCAGTAGCACAGTGGGAACCAGTACATCTTCATGCCTGCTCTTACTGGACCAGAAGCGACCTCCCTGATGGAAAGCAGAGACTGAGGAAACATAGTGCTGGGGCGGGAGCTGCTCAGAACCAAGGAGGGTGAAAGCTCTAATCTTGCTGGTTCTTCTAAACACCCCAATACGCAAATCCAGTATGGGGCATTTACTCTTGCCTGTGACAGCAGGATTTTGCACCTGGGATGAGGCAGCCCTGGATGTACATACAGACTGGGGAGCAGGAAGTTGGAGAGCAGCACCAAAGAAAGGGACCTGGGGGTCCTGGTCGATGGCAAGTTGAATATGAGTCAGCAGTGCCCTGGCAGCCAGGAGGGTCAACTGTGTCCTGGGGGGCATCAGGCACAGCATCGCCAGTCAGTCGAGGGAGCGGATTGTTCCGCTCTGCTCTGCACTGGGGTGGCCTCACCTTGAATATTGTGGGCAGTTTTGGGCACCACAATGTAAACAAAATACTAAGCTGTTAGTGTCCACAGGAGGGCAATGAAGATGGTGAAGGGTCGTGAGGGGAAGTTTTATAAGCAGTGGCTGATGTCACTTTGTTCAGTCTAGAGGAGACTGCGGGGAGATCCCATTGCAGTCTACTTCCTCACAAGGGGAAGCAGAGAGGAAGGTTCCAAACTCTTCACTGTGGTGACCTGAGAAAATGGCATGAAGCTCTGTCAGGGGAGGTTTAGCTTGGGTATTAGGAAAATGTTCTTCAACCAGAAGGGGGTTGGGCACTGGAACAGGCTCCCCAGGGAAGTGGTCACAACACCAAACCTGACAGAGTTCAAGAAGCATTTGGACAATGCTGTTAGGCACATGGTGGGTTTCTCGGGGCTGTCCTGTGCAGAGTAAGGAATTGTACTCTTGTGAGTCCCTTCCAACTCAGGATATTCTGTGATTTGAAATTGTAAGTGGCAGCTGGTACAAAAGAAGTCCTTAAAATACACCTTTTATAGCATTGCAGCTTTTGATGTCAGAGATTCACACATTTGAAAACCAGAAAAGAATATATGTGGGAACCAATAGTAATCTTGTAACACAGGCAGTAGCATTTCTTGGTACTAATAATTACTATTCTGATATTCCCAATATCTAACAGTACAGGGTCAGAACCACCTCAAAGCGTATGTTTTCTGCTGTCCCACCAAACCCATTATAAAACTCAGAAGCCAACGGATGTGGAACAGTGAGTTAGTCAACAGGCTGCAGCCAAGTAATTCAGGTATAGGCATACTGAAATGTCAGGATGAGACTAAAGAATTTTACCACCTTTAGCCTAAACCACGCCATGTACAGTGTAACCTGACTGTCCAGAAACCCCTTGGCTTCTTAAACAAGTCACCTCACCTGAACTTGCCCATGTTTTCATTTTACTATAGATGAACATTACTGTTACTACCAGTACTAACTTGCTCCTTCTGAGGCAAGTTACCTTTCACAGGAATATAAAGGCTACCTTACAGTATGAAATAAAATGGGCCAGGGATGTTTTTGCAGCCCTCAGCACTGTCACAGCTCAACCTTTGGAAGCTCACATCCAGAGCTACTGCAACCTGCCCCTGCCCCTGTCTAAACTAGCAAGGATAAGCTGCAGTTTTGGACAGAGCTAATTATCAAAGACCACACTCCATAAGCTCTGCTCTCTGAATTTCCAGTCTGGAAAATTTTTGAAAACTCACATCCTTCAAGAGTTTTTAAATGGAATCCTGTAACTTGTGTTAGTAGCAGATGTGTTCTTCAGTAGCAATTTGGAGTAAGACTCTCAAAGAGACGCCAGCTACACTTTTCCACTGAAAGGCCTTGGATACACAAAGGTCTTTTTCCTTCATAATATTCAACACTAACCCAATGTTTCTAGGAAAAAAACATTAAAGTTGTGGGTCCTAATTCTTAAGTAGCTTAAAGGTTTTATGTTATTTGTGGAATAGTCTAATTTCTGATCCAGTCACACCCACTAAGAAACAAGCAGTATGTATTCAGAGCAGTAATTACACCAGAGGAGCAGATGATGAGTTTCATGTTTATTGGCCAGAACATCAACATTGCTACTTATTTATACAAACCAACAGAAGTAAATTTTAATGCTGCTTCACAGCATGTGCAGTTGTCAAGCTATTAGCCAACAGTTCTAGAAAGTATTTTCATTTACCTGAGGTTCCACAAAGAAGACTGTAGATTTACAGTACATTTTGCATATGTATCAAAAATTATGTTGGAGAAATAAATTACAAACAAAGGTAGAAAACCACTCCAAGCCAACTTTTGTTCAACAAGAACATGTGTGTGAGTTTTACAGTTTTATTTTTTGCATTGCTCTTACAATAAGCAAACTATTTAGTTTATACAAAATAAACCTGTAGTTTTATATAGTTAAAAAAATCATCTTTGGCTAAACAAAGCTCTATTTTTATACATATATTTATATATATACAAACATCAGATATTTTACATGACCATGTAGGAACCTGTACACATAGTTACAATAGAGAGAACATTAAACAAGTGTCACATTTTACAAAAAGGAATCCAAGTCAGACTCAGAACAGTCAAACCCTGTCTCCCAATCACCTATACAGATATGAAAGTAAGTAAACACAGACAAGGAATAAACAACTTTGTAATAAAATACTGCCTGTTTTTTTGAGACAGAGGAAGCACTTAAGTGGAGAGAAGTGACTTCCCTCAGTGCCTTCAGTACTGTGCACATGTTGATCTCTAAGGATATGGTTGAAAGAGAACTCTCCGAAGAGTCTGACTTTTCCACTAACATGAACAGTACTCTGCAAACTGACTATTCTGAAAACAGTTTCAGCTACATTTAAATTTCCAATTAATAAACAATTGTCACAAATGTTTGTTAAGAACAAGCAAGGGTAGGTACACCAATCTCCACTGAAATCACCAGGCACTGCCAGCATAGAATGGAAGGTGAGGTTTGATCATCAAAACTAAATGTTTCAGAAGTCAGAACATAAGAAGGAAGACTGCCAGAACCAACATCATCACCCACTCAAGTCATTCCCTGTTACAATTTCCAGAGCACTGCCTAAAATGAGAACAATGCACTGCTTGGCAGCACAGCAATCCATTCCACAGGTCACATTTACAGTACTCCAAAAGGGTCACTGACAACATCACTGACAGATTATCTGACAGCTTATTAGAAAGAGAAGTCTGTCCCATTAGCTGGAGAGGAAGCAAAAAAACCATGCTGACACTGAAGAAATGGTCACTGGACTCTGAAACAAAGAGCCAATTCAATCCAAGCTGAAAGGCAATGCACTTAGGTGAGGCTCTTAAATGAAGATTAACTAAACGCAGCAGATGCTCTGACTGAATAAAGACTACAGCAATTCTGATCCTCAATAAAGAATAAAAACTCAAAAATCAATGAACTATAAAACAAACACCTTAACAATTTCCAGGAATGCATCACAGAGAGAAGAAAATCTTTTTAGGAATTTGGGATAAAACAGCAATATGTATGAGATCCATATATGTGTGTGTATATATATACATATACACACACTTTAGGTATGCTCTAGTAGAACTGGAAACAGTTATAAAAAAACTCTTTAAAATAGAACATAATGAATTTCTAATGCACTAAACAATTTGTAAAGATAGATACAATTGCTGTCAAAACATGCCAAGTTGACAAGCTTTTGTAACTGGTTGTTTTTATAGAGGTTTTGCTCCTGGTAATTATAAAGTCACATTGTATAAAACTGTAAAGGTCTGTTTTTAGATTAATTTAAAAAAGAAAACCACTTCTCAATTTTTATTTTTTTTAAAAAAATAAAACAGAATGTTTATTATGTTGAAGACGTACCTCTCCCAGATATAAGTTGGAGTAGAAAAACATAATGGTCTTTGCAGCGTAGCATTCATGCAAAGTAATATTTATGCTATTCTGCAAACTGCCTATTCTGACAAGAGAATTGGTTAATATTTAAATCTCCATTACGTAAACAACTGTCAGAAATGTTTGTTATGAACAAGCAGCAAGACCCATCTATTCCTGAGTATCAGAATTACTAGATAAGCAGCTTTTAGAACCATTGTTATCACTGTCTTGCCTTATTTTAAAAGAAAAAGGCCTCACTTCATAAAATATGTTCCAAGGTAACCAAGATGACACACTTGTCATTTTCCAGAATTATCTACCAACTGGATCCCAAACTACTCTTAATATCTAAGATCACAGTTTGACATCACCAGTACAGTACTTCCAGCAATCAAAGCAAGAGCCACCCCTTTGACTTGACTGCACACCCTCGTGTCTGCTTACAGAGCACATTTACCAACAGGACAGGTCACCCCCTTCAAATGATGCTGCTCCATCTGTATAAGCCCACTCTTTCCTAACCACTTTGTAGAGTTTCCCCTGTGTTACTCTGTTAAAGAACTTCAGAGAAACATGAATAATTAAACAACAGTGCATCAGAATTAACAAATTCAGTATTCTGGCTTGCATACTGCCAGTAACCCATCATAAGAATGCAGTGGTTGTGGTCCATCGTTGCAGGTAACACGAGTAAGCCCTGTAATCATGAAGCAACTTGGTGTGAGTTTATTTGCACTTGGATTTCTTGAACAGCTTCATTAACTGTTTGAATCTTTCTGAAACCTAATGGAGACAAAAAAAACCACCATATACCATTAAGGCACCAGATTCCCATATCTACCAAGACAGACTCATCTGACAGCATAAAGTTGTTTTAAGACCACCACTAATTTTATTTGCTTCCAATAAATTTTAGTAGGAGAATTTTAGGAGCACCATTAACAGATCAACTGGATCTAGGAAGTATTCTTATACCTTTGACATCTGAAATGGCTCTAGCTCTCTGTGATTAACCTGGAGGCTAACTACTGGTTTAACACAGGTTTCCCTGTAAGAAGAAGGAAAAAAAATTAAAGCCTCAAAGTCAATTAATCTTCAATTTTGTCAAGTACAACTGCGCCTAAGATTCAAATGTAAGGACTCCACAAAAAGCACAGTTTATTTGTTTTTCTACCCTCTTACAACTGTTGCTTCAGGCGTTTTTGGCTCATCGTAGAGCAATCTTCCTACTAAAGATTGTACAAAAATGGTCTGTAGATGAGTCAAACATCTTTTTGTTTAGGATAGAAATCTACCTTACGTAGAGAAGTCATTCAACTCTAAGTTAGTATTTCTCATTATTGTATGCATATTGCTATAGCATATTGACTATCTACCAAACAGCTACTCCAACAGCTTCTAAACCCCAGAAAGACCCTGCAACCACACAATACAACACCTAAAAAGCCAAGTCCTCGGCACACAGGATTTCCTAACTTAGTCAAATGGATGTTTGTCTTCTTTTAGATTTACAGGTTACAGATTAAGAGAGCCATTCAAGAAATGTACAGAGCTATCTATAAACAGCTGGAAATATTCTACATCAATTTGACACCTGTGTTTTTTGAAATTTCTTAATTAAAACATGAAAGAAAAAAAGAAACATTTCCCTTTCTGCACAATCCTGGCATATTTTTTTCGGCTCTAATTTTACTATTTTTCTAATTTATTGTGTGCAAAGGTTTCAAATCTCTCCAATTGCCTTTCTTTATCTGGATGCTGATCCAACAATATGACAAATAGGACAATTCTGTTGCCCCTGGCTTATGAGTGGTACCAGTCAAACACGTACTAAGGAATCCCTGGATGATAATAGTCCTATAATGTATATTTTTAAGAAGTCACAACTGGGAGAATCTAAGATTCTTTTTTTTCCAAGATCCCCTCAACAAAAGATATGAGAAAAAGACAACTCCAAATCTGCAGAAGATCTCCAGAGATTTTTGTTCAACTGCAATTGTAAATGTAGGAACATTGCTATTATCAAAGAATAGTATCACCCACCTGATTTGGGCTTTTGTTCAGTCTAGTGGCCAAGGAAACAAAGGTTTTGCTTGATGGTCCTTTTCTCTGGCATTCCAGTAAAATTTCTCGATCATCATTTCTAGAGCAGAAAGACAATTTTAAAATATTGATACTCATAGTTGTCTACATGCACACAGACAAAATAATACAATATAGGCATGTATAAAATTTTGAGTATTTCCAAACCACAGAACATGATTTCAAACAGCAGCAATGAATTTATGGAGGAGCCTCTCCTCTGCCAGCACAGAGTAACAGAGCTAGTACGAACAAGTGGTAGTAGAGAATATATCTTCTTATTAGGAGGGGCAGGACTATTACAATATAACTAGCCCCAAAGTCAGAGTTTTAAGCTTCTAATGCAAACATTTAAATGTGAATTGAAAGGAACTCAAATTCAACAGGGACCAATAGTTCCAGGTGCACTTGCCTCAGTTTGCAAGGCAAAACAGGAGCTTTCACTTCCAGCCCACTGCCATTCAAAATTACCCAGAGAGGTGTTTGACTTCAGTAAGTGGCTTACTGTAACAAATATACTCAGAGCAGATCTACTGTTCACACAAATATACCAGGACTCAATTCTTTAATGTGTCACCAATTTGCTGTTTGTCTCACCAATGAACTTAAGCAAAATGTATACAGACAGTCATCACATTTGGTTGAAACCTGTCCTATTCCAATAAATTATATTTAGTTTCCTCCATTTCAAAGAAAAATGTAATGATTAGTTATTTAAATATTTTTTTTCCAGGTATTGTTCTAAGACAGAAATTGTTATACTGAATACCTAATCACATTCATAAGAAAAACTAACTTTCTCTTCCTACCTCACTCATTTGCATGTTAAAAAAGTATCTTAGCTTTCGCTGTCTTTTTATCCATGAAGGAATTGATTTTCTTTCAAAATGCTACCTAGAAACTTACTTTATATCTGAACTATAGTTTAGAGAAATCTGGTTTGAAAATTTTAGAAGCCTTTTATAAAGTGTTGATTCTATTGAGTTGTAGCAAGAACAGCAAAACCTGCCAGCTATGGTTTCTTAAAAATAAGAATACACCACAATAATTCTGTATGTATTTTTAACACACACAGTCATCTCATTTGCCACCCAGATCTTGCTAATTTGAACATATGGATTGAATTGCGGACTGGTACATTTCTGCAGATTGAGCAGCATAGACCCCAAAACAAAAAACTGTTTGCTCTCATGCCTTCTAAGTGGGGGAAATCTTTAGCTGTTCTCCTTTACCAGTCACCAATGTTTCCAGACCTTGTAGCAACACCAAAGACCTCCATCCCCTACCAAGCTTGGCTGGAATTTCTGAACAGAAAAAAATATGGGCAGAAAAAATAAAAAGTATAGACAGTGCAATACTGTAGGTCTTGTTACTTGTTAAGGCATGTAAGGTTTAAATAGAAAAGCAAAGAGGACACTTGCTTTGGGAGATGGGGCTCAGTGGTGGACATCACTCTCAGAGCCATCCTGCATAGACTGAAAGCTTCCACTCCACTATTTACAGTAGGATATAGAGTTACTGCATAGCTTCAGTCATTGGCTAAATATCCTGCTCTCCTTTCTCTCCACTGTATCACCTAGTTTTAAAAAAAAAAACGAACTAAATCAATCAAACAGATTAAATCAGAAATTACCTCGTCCAGGAAACTACCACCTCTCCCTTCTTTTTAATTATGTTTTTGGCATATAGGCTAGGTGAAGATGGAGATGAAGCCAAAGGGGAAGAGTCTTTGTTCTGCTGCAGCTCATTTTTCTTATTGGAACACTGTTTGGGTGCTGAATTTATATCTTCAGGCTTGACACTACTCTCATTGCTCCCTTCACCTGCTGACTCAGTTTCTTTTCGTTGCCTTTTTGAGTTGGAACTCTCATCGACAACCTCCTTTTTCCTCTTTTTAGTAGCTTTATCATCTGTATTTATCTGGCACCCTCCATCAAGACCACATTCACTTGCTACAGTCTCATTAGAAAGCTCTTCTGTTAAATCTGTAGATGCATCAAAGCACTCTTTCAGTTCTTTTTTATCACTGACTTCCAAGTTTCCTGTATTAGTTTCCCGTGTCCCGTTAGCTGCTCTGGATTTCACTGCACAACATGAAGCTCCACTGACAATATCATCTGTTAAGTTTATGTATGACTTTATGCTGCATTCAGCAGGAAAAGAAGCTTGAGATTTAACATGTGTTTCATTTGTATTTTCAGATACTTTCAACTTGTGTGCCTCAAATTGCTCAGCGCTTTTACCTGGGCTTTCAGTGTCACTGCTCTCTGTGTTTGAAGATTTTCTACAGTGTCCAAGCAACCCAGTAGTTTCTTCCTTTCCAACACTCTTACATGACTCCTTCAGAGGTTGAGGTAAGGCACAATTTTGTTCTTGTTCAGCCCTGACATGAGGCAACCGATCCATCTCAACCAGATCTGGTTTGACAGTTTCTCTCACAATGGCTGCTGTGGCACTCTGACTGCCCCTCTCTTTTCCCCCAGTTCTCATTTCTTCTTTTCCAATCTTTGTTGAGAGTGCTTCCTTCACTGAAGCCAAGTGATCGGATGCTGGGGAGGCACATGGCATTGCACGCCTAATCTTTACAATGAAGTGATCATTGGATTTCTCCATGATTACTGCCTGCATTGGTAGGCTGGGGCGACACTGAAAACCAGGAGCAACAGGCCGACTTGTCCAAGATGATGAACAACTCGATTTACTGCTTGAGTTATCTGATTCTAAGGCCAAATGAATGTCTTGTTCAGTAGCATCCTCCTCTCCGAGAAGTGCATCTTCACTGTAATGTGCGCTGACAACACCCTCAGGAGCTGACCCAGAATTATTCTCAGGTTTTAGGAAGCTGAGGTGAGCATCTGATTTCAAAGGTGATGGAATAGTTAAGGAAACAGCCAAATCTTCAAGGAGGATAGAAGAAATATACGATTTATTTTTCTGTAAATTGTATTCATCTTCTTTGCATGAAGGTGTGTTTGTAGAAACCTCAAACATACAGCTCTCATCCAGCACATCTGGATCAACAGGCATCTGAGCCCTAGATGCTAATGAGGGAGTTCTTACAGGTGAAACAACAGACCAGTTAATATCCTCTTCTGGTTTAGATTCCACACATGCCTCCTTCAGAGCAATCTCCTGCCCCAGTTCTGCAGCATTACCTCTGCATTTAAGACTGTCTAAAAACTCTTTTTCTGGAGTCCTGAATTCACATTCATTTCTGTTGATATTGCCACCACTTTTTTCCAAAAGGTCAGAACCTTGTAATAAGCTTTTGAAAATTTCACCCATTTGAGCATCACTTACGAGATTAAATGTAAGACTGGATGCTTGTTGTTCTGTGAGAAGCTCGTAACTAAGATCAGACTTGTTAGCATCTCTGGATTGCTGGAATCCTTCCTTTTCATATTTTACATCTTTCAATGGAGTAAGAGTGCCTTGCAAATTATTCTCTTTAGAGAGGTTTACTTTTGTTTGAGAATTTCTTGTGTTATCAATGGAGTTAAGACATTTTGTAAAGACAGGTTTTTTCTCATGGTGACACTTAGGTTGTTGATAATCTACAATCTGCTTTTCAGGTTTTTGAGAACTGGCTTTAAGGGACTTTTTACTAGATCTCTGAGCAGCATTTTTATGACCAATCTTGTGGTTTTGCTTTCCTGCACTTTCGAACTTTCTCTCCTCTCTCTGATTTTCCACATCACATAGCTTTATTATAAGTCTCCTTATCTTTTCAAATAAGTAATCAAGCTGTTCATCTACAAATTTCCACAACTGCTTTTTCCTATCTGATACTTGCTGTTCAAAAAGACGGTCCACTATTGCATTTTTTTTAACTTTTTTAAGTTTGGACTCTATAATATCACAGATATTCAGTTTCAATGTATCACCTAACGTACAAATCTTGGAAAAGTTCAAGTATCTTATTAATGCTGTAAAATTTATGATCCCAGATTCTATAATTCTGTGAAAACGCTGAACGGGGAAGTGTACCTTGAACTTCATATAATTTTTCCTCATCTGTTTTCGTACAGCTCTTAGCATCTGCATGATTTCTTGTATATTTGAAGGTTCAACAATAACATGAACTATTTTTTCAAGACAAGCAATGCTCACAGTTTTGCTCTTCATATTCTTTGAAGATCTAAAAGCCTGACTTTTATGCCTGTCTCTGTTCTTCTGAGTGCTTACTTTCACAGAAACAAATTTTCCATTATCTTCACTGCAATGCACAGTTTTGCTGTTTTGATTTTGTGGACTGCTGGTCAAATTTCGTGTCTCAGAAGAAGCTTTTGGTCTTGACTTTTCTGTATTTTCAGAGCCACTTTCTGGGTTAGATTTTTCTTCATCGCTACTAATGATCTCTCCTTCTTCTATTTCATCTGAAGAGACACTTAGCTGAGATTCCATCTCCAAGTGTTCATCAGACATGCTAACTGGCTTTTGGTTTTCTTTGTTTACCTCCTTTGACAAAATCTTTGAGGGACAGATGACAACCACACTTTCAGGAATTAAATCTATAAAAGGAAAACAATTTGCTAAATCACCATAAAGAATGCAATTGTAAACAGATATTTTTCAGAAAAACATATAAGATTATATTCTGTAAACTGACTGTTCAGAATTGTTTTTTTGAAACTTGCAGGAAGTTTGAGGTACAACAAGTTTGGGTAGTTTGCTTCAGCAGCTGCTAGTTTAAAGGATTTTGTTGAGCTTTAAAGGGCAAATCAAGGTTTATTTTGAGCAAATTTTGAGCTTTAAAGCTCAAATTTCACCAAACACATGTGAACTATCTCAAAAATACATCAATTGAAAACAGAAAATTACAGCAGTTTCTATGAGTTTTGAATTTCTTTCCATTTACTTTAACAAGTTCTTTGAACACTGCACAAACTAAATTTATAACTGTCACATAATTATGGACTAATATACAATAGGTGGCTTTTCTTTTAACAGTTCCACAGCAAGAACACAATGAGAACAAATTATCCATTGTTTTACTGATTTTGTAAAGGATTATGCTCTGAAACCTACAAAAACAGATTTCAATGCCATTCTCTATTTTTCTTCCAATAAGAAATCTAAACTTTTAGCACTTTTTTTTTTTTTTTTCCGTTGCAGCAGGACATTATAAGGGATTTAAATTCATACAAGCAAGACTTAAACTTTGGGTCACTTTCTCTTCCTGTGAGCACTGTCAATTTACTTTATCTCCCTGAGATGTCACAAGCTAGCTCTTCATTAATGACAAAACCAAATGCTTTATTTGTTCCATTACTTTCCTCACCGACTCACAAGTATAAAATTATGTATGGAAATTCACACTGAAATTAATTCAGATGTAGAGCGGAGTGTTCTTTTAGCTGACATGCCTAAAAATTAATTCTCAAGTACTCTCTTTAGGTTTCTCACAAATACTTAAAAGAATATGATCCTAAGCAACTTTTGCCTCCACAGTTTCAGAGAAAAACCTATTGAGATCTACTCAAAACTAGGCATAACTGAGAAACCTATATGCATTAATAATATAAAACTCTTATTTCAACCAGTCATGTTAGTAGTAACCAGCTCCAATTTTTACAGACAAATATTCAAATGGCTACAATCTTGGCTGCAGGGTTAAATGGTTCCACTAGAAACAAAAAGGACCACTAAGACACACAGCTTAAGAAGACGCACTTTGCATTTTTCAGAAAGCAGTTAAAACAAGTAATTTCTACTTTCCATAAGTGGAGTGTCTAAGCCTCTATGTAGAAATTAGAACATATACAAACAAATACCTTTGTTGTAAGTCTTCACAAGACCTTTACAGGGGCTTTCTATCTTCAGTGCTTTAGCCAAAGGGCGCACTGGACTGTTCAGTGGGCTGATTGCCTTCGGAATATGCCTCAGGTGATTGAGATCAATGCTCAGTATTGAGCTGTCATCATCAACAGGAACTCCGTCAGTTTCTCTCTCTTTAGTTACAGGATACATCTCGCCACTGAGAGAAGATGCTCCTGCCGTACCAGTATCAGTTAGGTCTGCCTCTATATCACAGGCATTCTGGTCAACTAGTGGTTCATCCTTATCAGTTATCGTTCTGTCCAGTGACTGAGATGCATTTATACTAATTTCACAGATATCCTTTTCCTCAGTGGAATACTTAACACTTTCTGCAGCAAAATTATCATCGTCCCTTGTTACTTCCATTAAAGAGTCTGGTTTGGTTTCATTAATACCATCTGCAACATCAGAGGACTCCAGGTCACCAGAACTTCTGGCTTCTAAGTCATCTAAGACGGGACCTTGAGAGCCACATTGGTCTGCAGAGCTTTCTATGTCAGTGAGCCATAGTTCATCTTCTTTTTTCTTCTCTGTTACTGACTCTGGAAGAGCTCCCATATTTTCACTGGCAGGTTCAGGTTGTGCCACTTCTGCTGCTGGTACATTACCATCCTGCATCACAACCGCTGTCCCAGGTGAGTTTTCACACTCTGCTACACCCCCTGTCACCTCCAGAGGCAAAGGTTCAAGGTGGTTCAGCCCTGTCACTGCTGCTGCTGCTACTGAAGCTTCCGATTCAACCAGATCACAAGCCTCTGCAGCTTCTGACAGTGTGTCAGCCTGCACCTCATCAAGAACCAGCACCTCTACTGCTCCTGGCAAGACGCGGGGCTGTCCCTGACCCACTTCTGCTTCTGGTATGGTTTCTGAGACTGGTTCATCAGTTGCCACTGCTGGCAGTGCTTCAGACTGGGCTGGATCTGCTGCTGCTACTTTCAAGGCTTCACTTGCACAACCGACAGAAACAGGCAGTGCTTGTTCCATGTTGCCCTGAGCTTCAATGTCCACAGCTTGTACTGTTGAATGAGTTTGCTTTGTGGGACCACAGTCTACATGGTGGACAGAATCCAAGAGTTCTGCTTGCAGTGTGAGCTCTGTTCCTCCCTCATGAGTGGCCTTTTGGGAAGGTGTTTTAAGTCCATCTGTTGCAGAGAGACACTGTTTCTTATTAGGAGAAAGAGTTAAATTTAGCTTTTCCATAAAGCTAAGTTTTAAGTCTTTGTTTTTTGTCCCAGTGTGGTTATCTTTAGTTTTGGGAACTTTACAGACTTTTATGCTATCTGCTACTGTGGATGTTTCTTCCAGCTTATAGCATTTGTTTCTCTCACTTTTTGTAACATCTGTACCTTTCCTGGAGTCTTTCACAGACTGTTGAGAAAATTCTTTTGCAAGTTTTTTTTCATTTCTAAAATGTCTATTTTCATCCTGATCCTCTCTTTCTCTTTTCCTTTTCTCTTCAGTCCTGTGTCTTTCTGATTTGGAATGTGCTGTTTCCCATTCATATCTACTACTGCTTTCCTTCAAGCGTGCATATTTATACTCTCTGCTGTTGAAATTAGAAGGTGAAATCCTTCCTTCTCGAGAGATATGATCATCTGTTCCCCTGTCTCTCTTGCTGTCAGTATGTTTTACCTTTCTAGACTCTTCCACATGACATTTACGTGATTCATGAAGACTCTTTGAATGTTCATTCTTTGAGTGTGGACTGCTCCCCCTTCCAGATCTCCTTGGGTGATCTTGCAGCTTTTCATTAGGTTTATTTTTTTGGACAGCATGCTTTTCACCTTTGTCATGTATTTTAATGTCTTTTTTGACTGCATTTGGTAATCTCTCATCAGCATACAATTCACCTCTTGTTTGAAACCTGTCTTTACCAGCAGTTTGTTTCTCCCAGGAAGAAAAACTCCTTTCTATTCTTCTTTCTACACTTGGACTGCATCTAAGTTTCATGCTCTGACTTTTTTGCTGCAACTCATTTTTACTAGCCTTCTCTGGAAGGGTTTTCTGTGTCTGTTGAGGATCTGAATTCCCCTCTTCACTGTCACCATCATTTCCAGTGGTCTGATGTACTTCTCTTTTGTATTTGCTGACATTTCCCCTACTGCACTGTTCATTATTTTTGATTTCTTTTCTTTCCTTTCTGCTATCCTTGTTGGAAGCATGGTCATAGCTTGGTGGACACACATGGGTACCATCATTGCAGAGCTCTTCAGGAGGGTACTTCAGCAAATACAGAGTGGTTCTTTTCTCAGAGCCAGACTTCCCAGTGTCTGTATTATGAGCTGAGTAACTGTGGTATGCATCTTTTGAACAGTCATTTTTCATTCTATGTTCCATCTTTATACTGTCACCTAAATCAGAAGGTCTGAATTTGGAATCCTTTGTTTTAGTTGATCCTGGAAGGTATGCTCTGGTAAAAATACTTCGATGATTGGGAAATTCCGATAGTCTGTTTATATGAAGAAAAAAAGTTACTTATGGTATTTTCAAATTTACTTAAACATAATTAAAGCTGAACTGCAATGAATCGACATATCTAAAAACTGTTAACACTTTCAATTTGGAAAAAAAATGGGGGATAAAAAAGGAAGTTTAATAATTTCCAACAGCCATACAATTAAAGAATATTTTATATAACACCCCCAAATTTATGCAAATGATCAACCTTTGGTTTAAAATTAAGAAACCAAAAAGGAAACCAAAGACTTAATTGGGCAAAGAAGATCCTTATGTATTTCTTCTGATTGTACTGGTTCTAAACCACATAATTATTTACTAATGATTTTTTTCATTAATTTTTCTTAAAATACAAACATTTCTGACAAGTACATAAACATGGTCAGACAATAAACATGTTTTCAGTTTCACTGCCTATTTGTACCTTTGATGGAGATGACTGATTTCTTCATCCTTACGGTTAATTTCAACTCTTGCTGTTTTGATAAGGGCTGAAATATTTTTTTTGAGAGCTTGGTTTTCATTCTGTAGAATGACATTCTATTTTAAAAGCATAGAAAACAGCAAGAGAGAGAGGAAGAGAAGAAACAAGAATTAACTTGGGTATCCAAACATGAATGAAAAACAGTGTAAGATAACCATTAGAAAAACATACCATTATTTGCAAACTGTCAGTAGGACATTTACAAACCCTTTTGGAGAACTCAGAATTACTGAGATTCAAAGAAGTTTTTTTTTAACATCAGTCACTTTTATGCTCGTATTTGTGCTCCTGGTAATTATTTTAAATATTTTAAGCATACAGTTTCATAAAACTGAGATATGCCATAAGCCAAGTAACCATTGAGCTAAAAAATTACAATTCACCCCTTTGCTTCATTCTTTTACACAATTTACTGCTTTTTTGGTTACTGTGTCAAATGAAAGATGCTGCTTTTAAGCATTTTCGGAGAAAGAGAGTAACAGTATTTCTTTCAAGGTATCAAAACCAACTTTGGGTGCTCTAGCATTATAAAATTTTTAGATATGATGTTCTAGAACCCTAACTGTCAGTCCTGGAGATACTCCTTTCTCTTGGCAATTGTCCTTTGCAAAGCCTTCTCTGAAAGGCAGACAAGTTTTGCAGGTAACAATATAGAAGTGCCACAGGGCAGCAGCTGCTGACCACTACAAAGCACAGAACCTTTGGGATTTACCTGTAATATGCAGTAGAGCACATTGCAGAATTACCAAATATAATCTCTCTCTGTAGACTGGCACAGATGGGGATCACTAGCTCAAGTTAAAGAGCAGTTCAGACTTAGCAAAGTGGCACTATGTTCACAGCAATGCAGACTTCCCACTTCCCACTCTGAAGACAGCTGAAGTACCTTTGCAACCCTCCCCCGGCACATTAAAAACTCAAGAATACTGGATACCTTTAAGACAACTATTCATTTGACATGCCTATTTTCTAATTAAGAAGAAAGTTTGTAAACAAATCAAGTCTTACGGAACACAACATTGTGAAATAAGTAACTGTACCTACTAATTTTGTCAGTAGGGTATGCCAGCAACCATTCCAGGCAGACCAACCTGCCAGCACCTACAGGAATGCTCTACAAACCACACACTGGATCAAGTCCGGAAAGCATATGAACTTGTCTTCTCAAAGTAATATTCACTTCTCTTTACATAAATCTTGACAATATTTTCCTTTAAACTACAATACCTGGGCCTGTATTTCTTTAAGTTTCTTCATCAACTCTTTAATTTGCTGCTGACATTTCCCATATTCTGCCTGCAACTGTCAAAGAGAGAAGAATTCACACCAAAGAAGTGCAGAAAATGTTGACTTAATTATAGAGAAAACTCACTTCTCTAGATTTATGGTTAGTTAACACAGTAGCACAAATTGCAAAGCACTGTTTTTTCCCAAAAGTAACATATTAAAGCCATATTAAAACAAAAGTCTTCAATACATTCCAACTGGTATACACACAAGTCTCTAGAGAACCACAGTCAGATAAGAGGAAATGCATGTGTGCTTGCCTAACAGTAATAAAGAATAAAAGGAAGCTATATTACTGTGAAATTAAAGACACAATTATCATGGAGCAAGAGTTCTGAGAGCCAAATAGATGGGGACTTGCTTGTCAGATTTTTACGTAACACAAAACAGATAAGGAAAAACACAACAAAAGCTCCTACAAACAAACCTGGACTGCAAAAATAGACTGCAAAGGACATGATCCCACTGAGATCACAAAACTAAATACAACGTATTTGGCACGAGCTCCTTAAAATTATATAGGGACAAATCTTTCACAGAAGAATGGGCAGCTCCCATTCAAACCGTCAATTGCTCTCAAACTTTCAAAGTCACATCACTCAGTAGACTTCTTGAGGTTTTGCTCCCGCTTTTTCTAACATCTGTGGATGTCTGTCCTTTCAATGCCATTTCAATGTGTCTTTTTAGCCAGTATAGTAGGTGCTACACAAGTAAGTGTTCTGATAATGTGCTAGAAGCAGTTACTTACTGCATGGCTGTTTTCAGCCTCAAGGATGTAATTTAACATAAGAGAAATCCACAACCTATGTGCTTTACTCTGGTAAAATTCACTGGGAGAAATATCAACATCAGTTTTATATCAAACATCTGAAAAGATACTTGACTAGAGGGAAATTACATTTTCCCATAATGTAGCTGATATATAAACTGCATTCAAAGGATGTTAAGTGAGAACAGACCATGTCACAGAGTGACAGATTCACTTATTCAAATGAACTCATTGACATAACAGTTTATTAGCACACTCTGGTTTTTACATATTTAGAAACACGTGGCCTATTTTACCAACAACAGGATCATGCTGACAACATTTTCAGCACTTCACACAAGAAAATCTGGAACAAAAACAAAAANTTTTTCCCCACATTAATACATACCTCATCATAGGATGCTTTCTTTGCAGTCCCTTCTTCAATCAGTATCTCATCAAATAAATTTAAGCTGCTTCTGGATGGTGTAGAATTTGGAGCAAAATTGTCTGTGCAAAGCAAAATCAATCATGTAAGGAAAAGGGTATTTTTCCAGTCATGCTGCATTGTGTATGCTGCCTATAATGTCCGTGAATTTTAACTTTTTGTACTTCTAAGGTAACACACAAAATAAAGAACTACTACATGCTTGTGACATACATTGCACTAATATACACTGAGATTTCTTCAGAAAGTCATCCATAAGTGAAATTAGCATGCCAAATTACTTGGAAAGTAAAAAAAGGTTAAAAGGTTCTCCTGAACATTCTGTATCACAAAAAAAAAAGTATGTTCTGGATCTCTCACTGAATATTTAGTGATCAGTGACTGTTGCAGCTGGCACAGAAGCTCCCAAAAACACAAATTAAAGGCGATTTCTCCAAGGTAAAACGTCCTATATCAAGATACAGACAGAACAGCTAAGATTTCTCTGCATCCCTTTATATGCTCAAGTCTCTTAAAACAGTCAATATCACAGGAAAATAGTCTCTCATTCATTTAACTGACAGATTTAAGAATTCTCTGCTACATTTATACAGCCTAAAAAGTAGCTCAAAGCTAAAGTTAAATGTTGCTTTACTTGAGATTAGTCTAAGAAGCAGAGGCTCTATTAATGGTCCAAGTCACACAGCAAGACACAAACAACCTACCAGAAACTGACAAATTGCTGTCCAAGCCATCATAAATATCCACTGAGCTGTCATCATCTTCTTTGAAGGGGGAAGCTTCAGCTAAAGCAATGAAAAAAAAAAAGGCCAAAGTAATCATTTAGAAAACTACCTTTCCCATAAAGCAAGTGTAGCTGTGATCCTAGATCACTGGAGAACAGTAAAAGTAATAGTACAGACTAGTAAAAGAAAATTTTTATCCAGCAAGCTGCTACTATGGAGAAAAGATCTTTAGTCACCAGAGAGCAAAGACTATCTTATAAGATCAGCTCCTAAATACTACAGGAACTGTGCACAAAGCAAATGATACAGCTTTAGGTACAAGTAAATTCTAAAATTATAACCTAAGTAAACTTGATCTAAATTTTAAATAGTTTTCTAGAATACACAGAATCCAATAGCTATACAACTCAAAAATAAAAATAATTGGTTTGATAAAATCACTCGTTATAAGAAACATTTCCTGATAAAAACAAAGTACTGCAGCAGTTTCCATCATAATTCAAACAATTTGCTTCAGTGTTGCCATCTAACTCACTAACTGGTTCTGTAAACCTATTTCAATCAGTCTCTCCTCATGTCTTTTTCCAATGCCTCTTATCACTCTCATCTCCTCTATGTGAACTCCTCCAGTTTTGCAACAAACATTACTTCCATAGGAAATAATATCCACGGTCCCTCCAAGGCTAGGAATCTCACAAACACATGTCAAATCAGCCAACTGAGGACCTAGAAATAACAGCTAGAGTACCGTGATTACTGGTACTATAGCAGCTGATAACACCCTGGAACTTACAAACAGCTCACAAAAGAGCCATCCCCTTAGCTGTTCACACGCAAACTTCACTAAGGTACAGTAAAGGGCAACTTATACACGATGAAACACAGGGGAGAGACTAGTTCCAGACACTCCCTCAAAACATTCCTGAAATCCCAAGCACACAGTTTTAAATACAAATTTACTAATAGGATGTGGCTTACAATGATACTGAACTACAACCATTTAATTACAGTTGGGGCTCCTCAGTATTTCCCCCAACTTTTACATTTGTTTTCTAGGTTATTTTTGGACATATGTATTTTCATAGGTCTGCTTGCATAGGTTACTCTCTGGATTGCAGGGAATCAAACACATCTTACCACTGTAGCGGATATCAAACAGTCCCAGTCCATCCTCATCCGCTGCCATGATACAAACTCCCTATGGCTTCTCCATCTACGAGTAAAAATCAGAGCAAAGAGAACCAATTAATCGGCAATTTCAGAACAACATAAACCATAAGCATCTTGAAAGAAGTAATTTACACCTGAGCTGCCCATGGCCCTTCTTGAATGAAATCCCACACTAGAATGAGAAAACTCTTACATCAAGATAACAAAATGTGCATTCAAGAAGAGTATGAAAGTATGAAAAGTATGAAATTATCTGTTCTCCAAATGATCACGCTGAGGACCTTTAGCTGTATCTTATAGTTCCTAGAAAGAAAATTTGAGACAAAAGAATCACTGCATTTTATGAACAGGTTACTCGAACTTGCACCTTGACCAGTAAAAATAATCTAAGTTGGTAATTCTGATTTCTTCTCTACTGACCATTTAAGAGCAGCTTCCCCTTGGCTGATACCACCAGTCAAACCAGTAACGAGCAGGGGGCGCAGGAGGCGGGGGACAGGAATGGGAGGAGGGGCAAGAA
>VXAU01006074.1:179440-276700 GCA_013399695.1 Formicarius rufipectus
CCCCGGCCCCGCCCCGCGCCCCCCTCGCCCCCAATCGCGGACCGTCCCGGACCGCACCGGGATGCTCCCGCAGGTGACGGCACCTGTGAAGGCTGTGGCAGCGCCACAGGACACACGCGCGCGCTCACCTGAGGCCGCTCCCCGCTGTTGCGGTGGGGCCGGGCGTCGTCGGGCAGTTGGCGGCGGCGCTCCCCGCGAAGTCGGAGGTTTAATAGCGGCGGGTGCTGCTGTCGGTGATCGCGATGCCGAACCCACGCAGGGACATCGTTAGGGCCCGACAGCCGCGCTCGGGCTCCGCGAGCGGCCGCGACCGGACAGGGTACCGGGGGCGTAACGCTCCTACCGCCCGAGCCGCTGCCACCCGCCTTCTGCCAGCACCGCGACCCAGATTTTAAGGGCTCGCGGGCAGGCAGATCCAGCGGCACTTGGCTCTCTGGGAAGCAAGGCAAGCACGCGGTCTCCCAGCACCTGGAGCCAGCCGGAGGTCCCACCGCCTGCTCCGCTCCCGCACGGGGACCCCACACCGGGAGCTGTGGTTCAGCGCGGGGCACACCGGGAGCTGTGGTTCAGCGCGGGGCACGCCGGGAGCTGTGGTTCGGCGCGGGGCACGCCGGGAGCTGTAGTTCGGGGCGGAGCGGGGCCGCGCTTCCCGTGACGGCGGCGGCGGCCGGGCGGAAGTTGGTGCCGGCGCGCCCGCACGTGCCGCGGGAGGAGCAGGAGGAGAGTGGGATGGCGGCGATGGAGGAGCTGCAGTTCCGCCTGGCCGAGCCGCTGCAGCTGGTGGCGCGCAGGAACGAGAAGAGCAGCGCAGAGCTGAGCAGATTCCTGGCGAAGCAGGTAGGAAAGCGGGCGGCGCGGGGCTCGGCAGGGCCCACCTCTCTCGCCGCCAGGAGTTCTCCCTCCATCCCTCGCAGGGACTGCCGTGGAGGGGAAGGGGCGCGCTGTGCTGCCGTGCCCCTCGCGCCGCCGCTTCCTCCCGCAGCTTTGCCTGCTGCCCCCGGCCCGGCCCGGCCCTTCCCTCGGGCGGCGGCGGCGGGAGCAATCCCCGCTCTGTCCGCCCCCTTCTCCCTCGCCACCCCTGGTGCGGGTTCCTGCCCCGTCCCTCTCAGGGGTGCAGCCCGTGTGCCAGGTGGTCCCGACCTGTGTCCTGATCCCCCTCCTGTTACCTTTCCCTTGGGGTATTTCGCCCTGCAGTTAAATTCTTGATGTCTCCCGTGTCCCTTCAGGTGACTGACGGCGCGGTGTTGCTTTCAAACACTGAGACAGTAGCTGGTCCCTACCCCGGTGCTCTGAGCCAGTCTTTCTAAATTACCTTAAAACGTCACGTGAGATATAAAGACAGAGGTGTGGATTTTCTAAGGTTTGCCTCGAGGATTTGTGGGTTTTTTTCAGTCACAGTCTCACAAGTTGTAGTGATGCTGGAAACATGGTCCGATACACGCTTTCGTTCTCTGGGTGCCTGGACTCTGAAAAGCACACCTGCCTTCTACGGGAGGGTTAAGGCTGACCTCGTTTCTGGCTCTGAAGTACTTGACTAGATGTAGTAACAGGGTAACAACACATCAGATGTTGTTTTATTAATAGATCTCGTGATGGAGCTTTTGAAGCCCCTAAGTTGTGTACACATTTTGGGGCTCAAAGTCAATATATCTCTTGGAGTGTCTAGGAAATTTCCCAGTTGTTTGAGGATGAAAAGTATTAAGTATCATATTTTTTTCAGAATATTGGCTTTTAATCGTGTCTGCTGTCTGTTACTCGTGTTTGGGGAAGGCTTTCATCCTGCTAGTCAAGTTTCATCGTTGGTATACAGATGGCTTTTTCTTCTGTCGCTGCAAATCACAGGATCAAAGTAAAATTGACATGAATATATATTCCTGGGTTGAAGAGTTGATGCTAATTGGTGGGAAGTGGTGATGAAGGTTTGCTGTTCAAGAGAAAGAATCCAGCTAAGAAGTAGAGACAGGGATGATGTGGATAAATGATATAGCAGGCAGATGGAGCAGTGAAACACTAGTGAGTCACCCATATCTGAGACTGGGAAAGAGACTGTGTCCTTTCCCTTCTGGTGACTATTTGCAGACATATACTTCAGATTTGAAAGTCTTGCTAGGTGAAAATTATTAGAAAGTGATTATATAGATAGAGTCTGGAAGAGCACATTAACTAACAATAATGTCTTCTTTTGAAAACTGAATTGCTCTTTCCAGGCTTGGAAGGTATGGATCTAGGATTATATTAAGACTTATATCTGGTTCCAGTCATCATACCTGATTTCTGAAAAGTTACTTTATGTGTAACCTAGGAAGCATGCAGTCTGGAAACCTAGAGCTCCCTTTGCTCTGCAGCTTGCTTATCTCTTTCTGGCAGCTTATTTCTTCAGTGTTCTATAATGGAATGAAAGAAATTTGCCCACAACTGCTAAGTGAGGAGCAGCCTTTTGAGGTTCATAGTAAGACAACATTTAATGTGGTCATGGAAGGTCTGTTCCATGTGCTTGAGTAATAGAATTGGAACCTTTTCTGTAGAGTATTTGTATATAACATTAACTCTTCAAAGGTACAGCAAATTTCTGTTCTCCTTCTGAGAAAAATGGGATGAAAAGCTCTCTAAACCAGTCTTCCTTTCCTACCTTTCCATTTTTTAACAATTTAAGGAAACTGTATAAGCAGTAGGGCTTCACAAATGGCTGTAATGTGCTTTTGGTTCTTTTGTGTGTTCCCAAAGCTCTGTCAGAAAGTCGTCCTGCATAGAATTCTAAATGCAGTTTTCTGCAAATGTATGTGTTTTGGCTCCCTGTGATGATGCAATTACAGTAAAGAAGCTCATTACTCTGAAGGTTAAAATGTGACTAGGAAATGGAACTTTAATGCAAAAGTATCCTTACTGAATTTTGTCCTTTGCATCTACTACTGACCACTTTGGCTATTACTTTTTAGTCTGTGGAACCATCTTAAGTGGACTGGAGATCTCGAGCACACAATGCTGAATTTCCTTTTTTAATTTGTTGGTGATTTAGCTTGTCATCCTTCATTTATGCTTTCTGTTTTGCTGTGTAGCAGTGAAAATGGTCTTAAGAATAACTCCCAAGCTCTTATTTATAGTCCTTCAGTCTTAGCATTCAATGTTGATAAATGCTTTTATTCCTTTATATTAATAAATGTCGGAAAAAGAGAGGTGACATAGCTGTCCCAAATTCACACAGCCACTCATGGGCTATCAAAAACATGCCTTGACAACTGAGGCAGACCTTTTTTCCTCCTAAAATATGACTTCAGCTTTTTATTTGAAAGACTAATTAGGCCTTACATTATGTAGCATTATAAATACAGGAAGGTTTGTTGCACTTTGATTCTGTCCTGGGCTGCATTGTCATCTTCTGCTTCTAGTTTTTGACGGGCTGTGATTTTTGGGAGACAGCCTGTGGATATACAAAATCAAAGATAACATTCTTCCTGTCCTTCAAGGAGACATCTGTCCAACCCTGTCAAAGAGGATGAGGTGTAGGAAGTTCCAGCTTGTGCTCTTTGTGAAACTGCATATCCTCTCTCCCTTTTAATTTTTTTTTCCCTGAAGTGTATGGGTTATAAAGGAGAGTGTAGGCTTGTGCTTTGCTCTATCTTACTGAACTGGAGAGCTGTCAAAAAGAGTGGTGCTGCTCTGTTTTCTTTTTGCCTCAAGCCACACCTTTGTGTTGTTTCTCTTATTTTGAACCCAGTGAGCATGCTGATGTGGAAAATCCATTCAACTTTCCTACCCAGTGGAAAACTTTGTAAGAAGGTGTGCTGGTTTAGAGTTAAACTGGCAGGAGAAATCGATCCAACTCAGAATGGGATTGCAAGTCAGAATAACAATAAAAGATCACAAAATACACTGATACAGAAGGAAAATTCGTTTGTGCCACAAAAAACAAATGTACTGCCCAGCACGGTGGGGCATGAGCAGAATGGAGCTCACCAACCCCTGTGCTGAGCACCACGTGGCCCCCCTGAGTTCAAAGTAAGAAGAAGGGAAGAAACCTGCTGATGAAAATGATGGCTGCAGTCTGGTGGCAGTCTCAGTCCAGTTGAGGCTCTGGTCCTCCTCTGGATCTGAAGAGCTCCCAGTCCCAAAACCCCATCTTATAACTGCTTGGGCTCTGATGAGAATGCCCAGTCCCTCCCCCAGGGCGGAGACTTTCACAATGGGTGATTTACTCTGTGAGGTGAACAATGGCATATTTTTGGCATCCCTGATGGCCCATTAGCAGACATGGCCCCTGAGGTGGATGGGAAGGCAGGAAAAACTTCCTTTTCCCACAGAAGTTCCTAAACACCCAGCTTGTAGCCTGAGGGGTTGGATGTGCCTTAGGCATCTGCTGCAAATGGGCCACTGTGAGCAGTTCGTGAGAAAAATGACATAGAGGGTTGAGAATACACAACCACCCAGTGACAAACTGATCCTGGCTACTATAACCAGGACAGAAGGATTAATTTAGATCAGCTTGCTAAATTGATTGCTTCAGTCATACAATGATAGAGCTGTTGTGTGAGGGAACAGAAGCAAGAATGTGCTCCTGTGTTGGAGGGGAAGAAAGATTTCCCATGTTTCCTCTTACGCCCTCCCACTCTTCAGAAGTATCCCTTTATTAGATCTGTGTGTGGTGTAACCTGTGAGTCAGAGAGATTCATGAGCAGAAATGTGGATTTCGTGTGGGACCAGATTGTTCATTGCTGTGATCTTTTCTTCTAGGAATTTTGGGGTTTGGATTAAACTGGTTGTTAATAAATATTTCTGTATCTTGTGAGCACGGAGTAAATGTGCCATGGAAGTTGGGAAAGAGGTGTGCAACATGGTGCTACAGGACCAGTTAGGATTGTGTTTGGCTCCAGGTCCCAGTTCCAGCTGTGTCTGCTTCATATGTCTTATTAATGATGTGTGTTTATGTTCCATGTTTGGTGGCACTGTCTTTTGTGATGCTTCCTTAAAGCAGGTGTTTAGAACTGTGTGTGCAGATTTACAGTCCCAAATTTGAACACTTCTAGATCATCTGTCTGTTGTTACTGGCTGAGAAAGCTGAGTATTTGATAAAGCCACCTTCACTTAAACAAACCCTCCAAAACCAGTTATAGTACTCCTTTCCATAAAATTTTTAGTTAGGCTTTGAAATCAAACAGATGGTTTCTTTGTAGAATGATAATGTTACCACTGTGATATTTTAACAGTTTTATATGCCCTAAGGCTACTACACATAATGATTAAAAAATGCTTGCTCTCAGAGAATTGCTAATGGCATGAATTTATTGTACAGTACTCATGTAACTGCAAAATTTTACTGAGTCAGTCATTTATTTACTATTTTATTGTTAACTGGTTTTATTTGATACTGAAAGATCTTGTTAATAAATTAAGCACCCTGTTGTGTCTTGTTTGGGTAGCCAAATATGTAATTGATTTGGAAACTGAAGATACTTTTTATTTTTTCCAGTGGAGTTTGTTTCTTTAGAGCCATGCTGCCTTTGAACAGCTTATCAATCATTTTGTCACCCAAAATCTGATCCCCTGTAATGTTGTCTTGCTTGCTCATTTTTTAATTATTTTTGATCCTCCTCTGATAGATGAAGGGAAGATAAATATCTATCATGTTTACTAAAAAAAGCTAGAAGTCATGTAAGAAACTGCTTGCAATTAATGTGATGGGTTTGATGTTTGTAGTGTGTATACCACTGTTTCCCTGTTTCTTACATGCTGTTAGGGAGTGTCTTTTCAAAGTCAGGAGACCCAAGGAACTTGAAAATGCATGCATGTATTGTAGAAGCATGTCACAAGTGGAATGACCTTAGAAGGTCCCCCTTTCAAAGGACCTCAGCTCTCTGTTTATCTTGTAAGAATGAAATCAGTCCATCTGTGAGCCCAGGAGCAAGTTTTACTGGAGTAACAAAAGTCTAGGAGAAGCAAAAATTGGCTGCAAGTGTTGCTAAAAGAAAAGGGTGCATAGATTACAGAATATTTCTGTCTTGAATAGGAAAAGGTTTCACTCAGTAAGGGACTGGAGAGTGGAGCATCCAAGTTAAGAGCAAAACTGCTACAACACAAATTCATAGTACCAATTTTTCAGAATTGTTTATACTGCATTATATATTAAACATCAAAAAAGTGGAGAGGTGCTTGGATAATAACACAAGTTCAAAGGCCGGGAAATTTAAGAATAAAATATGAGAAGGAGATTGTTGTTCTTCAATAACAATTTTAGGAAGATTGGGGAGAATGTGAGGGAAAGCTGTGTTGGGTTTTTTCTCTCCTTTTTTTTCCTAGCAGATACGAATATATTTTCCATATATTCTAAAGCCTAGTATTTTGTTTCACACAGATCCACCCCTGAAGGCAAGGGTAACTCAGGTTCTTGTTAAGAGATCCCTTAGGGGAGATTAGAGTGAAACAACACTGAATGATCAATGTTTAGAAATATACATGTGAAGTTTATTTTAGAACAATTTGCTTGCCATGGAAAGGAGATATATAGCCATTTTTTATTATTATCTAGTAATACAGCATTATGAAAGCATAAAAATAACACTTAAGAAAATGTACAAGGGAAAACAAAAGGGTAAGAATAGAAAGATATCACAACCTGTGGATCTAGCAACAAGACTTCATTGTTGCAATTTAGATGTCCCTTGGCTGAAGTGATGGTCACAGTTTTGATCTGTTGGTGGGTGAGGGAAGCCAATGAAACACATGGTTCAGAGGGTTAATGTGGCTTCAGTTGGGAACATTCAGGTACCTACCCAGGGGCAGGGAGTTTGACAATGATGTAACATGGTGGATCACGGGGAGTTTTGGGGGAGTCCTTGGTGGCTTTTGGCAGCTGCCTCTCACTTCAGCAGCCAATTACGGCCCATCAGCAGTGATGACTACTTTCAGATCTAACTGTGAATGTCACAGTAGTTCCTCAGAGGGGAGTTTTCACGCCCGACTCATTTGTGTAAGGGAAGACATTGGCATGATAAAAAGCATAATCCCACCTCCCAGGATCTGCTTCTTATAAGCCTCTTCCCAAATCTGCCTCAAAACCCTGCTTGTAGCCTCTGGTGGTGGGTGCTCCCCGCTCTGCCCTTGGGCTGCTGCCTGTCACATAGTCAGCAAAACACCCAGCTGCTTTTGGAAGTGGCCAGTTGTTTTGATCATTAACCATTAACATTCCAGTCTCTCACACACAGCAGATGGCCGTTTTTGTGTAAAAGTAAAAAAAAAAAAAGTAATCTCAGTTTCAAAACTGCAGATACATGCTGCTCATTGTCAAGAGTATTGCTTGCTATCATTGCTATTAGAACTATAGAAATAAGGCTGTGATCATGCATGATTGAATGCTTCTTTTTTGAAAACAGATAGTGAACATGGAGCAACTTAAAGTATATTCAAAAAATCGAATTCTTGAATTGAAAGTCCCTTCCATTGGGACTCTTGGATTCCCTTCTGATTTTGAATTATTTGTTCCCATGAAATTCACTCTGAATCCTTCCTGGATAGTTCTGAAATTAAAAGTTCAATTCATTGTCCATTTAACCTGTCCTTACCTTCTCTTTCTTCAGATTTGGACTCAGCAGGATCGGCAGTGCATCCTCGATACTTTAGCACAGTTATTGCTGGATAAAGAATGTACTCAGTTGATTGGCCATCAGGTTCGACCAATCTTGTTGGATTTGTTGGAAAGAAATGCACAAGCCATTAGAGCTGGTGGCCAAGTTAACCATGATCGACATGAAAGGCTGTGTGTAGCCATGAGCAAGCTAGTTGCTGACCACCCTGACGTTTTGCCGTGAGTAATATGATGTCACTTTGTGCAGTGTTTGAGCTTAGGGATTATGTGCTTGTCAGTGTTCACTGGTGATGAGAGGTGGTGTTAGAGTTTGAATTGTCTCCCACAAATGTGTTTTGAGTGGGAAGTATTATTTAGTAAATATGAGTGTCAAACACAGCTGATTTAAATGGCATTGTGTTGTAAGATCTAATGTGACTTTTGTCTATGGTCTAAAGAAAAGCAGAACAGCTGCTATGGAAGTTGTTCACAACTAAAATCTCTACGTTCAAAATTAGACCTGTAGGCCAGTAGAATATAAAGTTACATGAGTAGGAATCAGCATTACTTTTTCAGTAAAAAAGAGCAGAGAGAGTTCACCTTGAAAATTAACTAATGATTTCTGATAAGGTAAAGTATCTATTGTCAGCTAATTGCTGCAGTGGGTTTCTTTCTGAAGTATGGACAAAATTAGTTCTTAGTACCGTCAACTATTGTCTTAGGACCTCTGCCCTGACATTTCTATTAGTGATTGGTTTCTTTTCCTCTGGATTAGATATCTGTGTTCCATCTCTTTCTCTCTCTCTTCTAAAGATTTGCTTTAAGGTACTTTAAGACTACATCACCAGTTTTCCAGAGGCTCTTCCTGGAGAGCTCAGATGCAAACACCGTCCGATATGGGCGCAGACGAATGAAGTTACGGGATCTCATGGAGGCAGCCTACAGATTTTTGCAAAAGGACCAATCAGTTTTCCGGGAACTTTGGGACTGGAGTGTGTGTATTCCACTCCTCAGGAGTCACGACACTTTAGTCCGTTGGTAAGTTAAAACCCCAAATCGTCTCCATGGAAAAGAAGTATCTCTATCTTGAACTGTAGTTAGCAAAGTTCATGTGCAAGTAGAAAGCACTTTCAAATAATACCAGAAATGCCTACCAATATCTGTACCTGTTACCTGTTTTGAATCCTATCACAAAGTGAATTTTAGGCTAGCTCTTAGCTGTGCTTAAAGCTATGGGCTGGAGAATCTTTTCAAATAACTTCAGTTATTTGCCAAAGTTGGATTCAAGAATGATGGTAGACTTATCTCTTCACATCTGCTGTAAGATTGTTGGTGCTCTGCATGCATTGTAGCAAGTTGTCCCAGAAAAAAGTAATGACGAATCTATGCTCACTCCTTACCTTAGAATTGTGTATTTTACTATTCTGCATTGATACATAGTTAAGAAGTTGATTCTTTTTTCTATTCTTTGTATATGGATGTCTCAGCAACTGTAAAACTTGGCTTATTTAAAGCTGTGTTCCGTATTGGCCTTGTTACAGGTTTAGTGTGTGATTTTGGTTCAGATGTGTCAGGTGTCTACCTGCAAGGCTTCAAACTAATCACGTTCTACCTTATTTATATGAGAAGTAGTATGGGTAGTTCCTCTAATTTTTAAAAAGGTCTTTAATGGTCTTCATTTTTTAAAACATACTTTTGGGATTGCATTCATAACATAATTTTTAAGTGAGGTATATGGAAGGACAGAAATGAGTGTTGTCAAATCTGTGAGCTATTTCTGATGCACTTCAGGATGAGGTATGTTTAGATAATCTTAGAAGAAAAGATAGAACTTGCAATTCATTGAATAGAATTGGTTTATCCAATGTTCAGCTAATAATCTTAAATGAATGAGCCAACTTTTAAGCTTTGTCCTGAAACAGTCTTCTGGCTACTCTTACTCCCCCTCTACCAAGGTCATTGAAAAATTTGTTCTTGGAAGGTAAAAACAGCATTAGAATAAATGAGAAGTGCTTTATGATTTATATTGTGTCCTTTTCTTGCAAGACAGCTTTATGTAGTAATTAAATCAAGGCTTAGGAGTTCTTGGCTTCTTTTGGTCCTGAGAATTGATTCAACTGCATTAGAGTAACTTTAGAATTAGCGTGAAATAGCAATTTTGGAAGGGAAATGGTAGAAGAAAAAAAATACCAGACAAAGAAGACATCATTTTCCTTTTCTCATGTGTTAAGTCATGTATTTGGGTAAGTAAGTGCTTTCTTTTATTTCTGTTGATAATTCAGTTCTTTGGAGAAATATGATAATAAGTGTATAAGTGGTAAACTGCTGTGATGGAATTGGTTTTCTCAGTTCTAAGGTATTTCTCTAATCCTAAGGAATGTTAAGGATGGTGCTAAAGTGATTTCTGTGAATAATGTTTTCTGCACATTTGTCCAAACTTGATGTTTTGGGTTGCAATTTGCAATTGCCAAACTGCATTTCTTAAAATTGTTTAAATGTGCTTTGTTCTGAATATAATTTTTAGGTATACTTCAAACTGTCTTGCTCTGGTTACATGCATGAATGATGAGCATAGATTATCTTTTCTGAAGAAGATATTCAATCATGAGGAGCTGATACATTTCAGACTGAAGTAAGGACTTTTAAAGTCTTGAGTACTACTTGTTTTTCTTGATGGCTTTCAATTGAGTTAATAAATGTGGGTTTCACAGGCTACTAGAAGAATCTCAGCTGCAGAATGTGGAACAAGCCCTTGTTTTGGCCAATCCAGACTCCTCATTTTGGCAAAAGGAGAAAGAACTGCAGTATACACAAGGCCATATCGTGTCAGGTGACCTCTCTGCACACGTAGTAGCTGTATGTGGCATTGTGCTGCCCAGACTACAGTGTGTTTCCAAAGAGCAGGTATGTAACTCATGGTTAAATCTGTACATTTTTTATTTTTTGAAGAATCTCTTCAGTACAGTGAACTGACTTTATTTCTTCATAAAATTATATCAAAGTACTACAGGTAATGTGTGTATCTTTAGCTTTCTTAGTGTGTGGTGTAAGCTAGTGTTGCAGAATGCAGGCACTTCAAAGAAGCTGTGCAGTGGAATGAAGCAATGAAGGAGCAACTGTGCTGTTTATTTTATCTTCATGTAGCAGTTTGTACAAACTACTGCAAAAGAATATTCAGCCTTATGTAGTATCTCCAGTCCAAGTTAGGGTACTAGTCTGTAGCTGAGTAAAGCCAGGATCTACCAGCAACTAGTACAGCTGCTTTTACCTATATTGTGTAGTTTTTTGTGCTGTACAGAAAGACGTGCCAGTTTAAAGGTAAATCAGCAGGAGAAATGGACCCAACTCAAGAGATTACAAGTCAGAGTTACAATTTACTAAAAAGATTACAATAAATACAGTGATAAAGAGAAAAATTGCTTTTAACCCACAAAAGCAGATGTATAACCCAGCACCCTGGGGCACAAACAGAATGGTGTTCATTAGCCTCTGTGCTGAGTACCATGTGGTCCCCCTGAGTGCAGAGTAAAAGGAAAGGAATACCTGTTGGTGAGGATGATGGTTGCAGTCTGGTCAAGACTGGCAATCACAGTCCTGTCGAGGTTCTGGTCCTCCTCTGAATCTGACAAGTGATACCAGAAGTCCCAAAACTTAAAGATTATATATGCTCAGGTTCAGGTGGGAATACCCAGTACCTCCCCCAGAGCAGTGTGCTTCACAATGGGTGATTTAATTCTGTGAGTCATGGGATGTTTTTGGAATTTTTGATGGTCTAGATCATTGCAGTTGCCTATTGTGTCAGTCCCTAATGGGCCCATTAACAGAGATGACCCTGTTAACAGAGATGACCCCTCAGGCTGGGTGTGAAGGTGCTGATGCCTCCGTGGAGGGAAATTATCACAACTCAGTTATAAGTGTGAAGACAAAAACACTCTCCTGCCTTACAGGATTCTTTTAACACCCAGGTTGTAGCCTGAGGGGTCAGGTGTGCCCTGCCCTGGGCAGCTGCTGCAAAGGATCCATTATTAACAGTTCATGAGAAATGATACAGAGGGGGTAGAATGCTCAGTTTTGGTTATACCCACATAGTGATAAACTGCTCCCAGCTCCTGTAACCAGGGCAGCATCTTAATGAACAGCCTTCCTCCAAACATATGCTTAGTTCTTCTCTTCAAAGAACATAAGGGTGCTGCTTATTCTCAAGGACAGAAAAAAGGTCAAGGAGCTGCACTTGAGTGCAGTATAATGCAGAATGTAGTACCCTAGAGCTTCAGGAAGCTCATCAAAGGTGTAAATGTTTTTGAACAGCATTTAACCTTTTTTCACTTGAATTGCTATTGAACTTAAGCTGTTCCGATTCCCCTCTGTAGCTACAGCCAGTATTCTTGAGTGGTTTTGCCCTTTAGATAAAGTTTTAGCTCTTAGCTGAATTTTTTGTTTAATTTGGCAACAGTGATCTGAAAAAGGACAACGAAATGAAGGAAGACTACCAGTGTCCAGAATTTTTTGAGTAACAGAAGCAAGGAAAGAGAAATTTTTCTCCCTGCCTTCCACCCTTTCTGTTTCTGTTGTTGAATTTACTCTTTTGTAGTATTTTGGTTTTTTTTATAGGATTGGGAGTGTGGCTTGAAATTCATTGTAGCAGGGTAAACTCTTGTAAGAAAATTGTTACGGCTATGCCAGTGTCACTACAGCTGTGCTGAAGGTAGGCTGTGCTATGGACTGGATTACTGAAAGGATACTCTCTGTGAGGGAGGAGAGAACTTCCCTGAAAGGCATGCTTTTATTTTTTTTGCAGCCACAGGTATTGCACTGATCTGGTCTACAGTGTATTTCCACACTAGAGAGCTTCGGGTAGCAGCTTAGGAGGTCTGACAAGGATGTAGGTGCAAATTGTGAGGGGGAGCAGGTTTTTAAGGATTTAAAAGTAACACTGTTACCAGAGATCTACAGGAAACTGTATCTGAAAAGAAGGTCAGACTTAAACACAATACACTTGTTTCAGTGCTCTGATTTCTTTGTGCCTTTTGGCAGAAAGTAGTCATTTTTGTGCCATATATTGATATGTGACTGTAAGAGGCAAAATATTGGGAGGCTATCTGTAGCATTGGTTAATTATAATTCAATAAACTGCATTCATTTCATTTTGAATAAAATGAAAATATTACTAGATTTATCTTTTTTTCCCATTCACTGAGTTAATGATCTTGTACTTTGTCCTCTGCAGAAAGAAGTAAATATTTGTAATTATTCAGTTAATATTCAGACTTGGATCATCTGAATCTAACTGCTGTTTGATTTTTTTTATTTTTTTTTTTTAATTTACTTTTTCCCCGTAATTTGGAACCATTCTGATGACTTAATTTCACTTGTCAATCAAATACAATTTGTACTGTATGATTGAATAGTTACTATGTCTGTACTGACAACTTAGTGTGAACCCCTTTGGGAACAAATTGTACATATACTTTTTATTAAGTGTTCCATCTATAATAGGTTTTTGATTAAATCTGTTTTAGTATCTAATTAAATACAGCTCTAGACTTCTTTATTTTATTTGATATGCAGATCTGCAGGCCAAAATTGTTCTTGTTGCCAGACTTACTTTTCTAATTGTTCTGAGTTGTACAACCTATAAAAAAAGTAACAATTTTGGTGCAGTAACTCATGTTTTATGTTTGAACAGGAAAATAACACGAGCACTTTTGTTTTGGTTGAATCTGCCTTCACAAATCTTCAGAACCTTGCTATTGCTGTAGCATATCAGACTCCTGTTTTATTAGAAGGACCAATAGGATGTGGCAAAACTGCTTTAATTGAATATTTAGCAGCTGTTACAGGAAGAGTGAAACCTCCTCATATTTTGAAAGTTCAGCTTGGAGATCAAACTGATAGTAAGGTAACTGATGAATTTGTTTTATGGTTGAATGATCAGATGTGATTTTTACTTAAACATGGGACTTAATTTTCTAGTAAGATAATGTTTTACCCAGGGACTACACAGTGCTCAACTCTGTGGTATTGGCCTTCCTATTGATGAAAATTAATAAATAGATATGAAGAAAAGTAACAGTTAAACTTTTTATATGTTTTAGAGTCTGCATAATTGTGCTGTATCTGTATCATTCAAATTACATTTTTCAGGGGTTTTATGTGTGGAAGAGCTATATTGATTAATTAAAAATATTGATTTATATTGGAAAAAGCTTTATTCTGAAATGACTCAAGCTGGTGCTGAAGGGTGTATGAACACTTTCAGTTTAAGTGAACTAATGTCAGCTTAATCTGATGCCAGTATTTTTGTTGTAAAAGTGAGATAAAGTAAGATCCTGTGATGTTGAGGAGATTTGCACCTACATTTAGCTTTGTCTGTAGAGATAAAACCAAAGGTGAAGATAATTTCACATTCTTTTGATTTTGCATATATAACTTTTGAGCTTGAATTGATTTACATTGTTTGGCTCAGTTTATATTTAGTTTTGTAAGGTTCTTAGTGCCTAAGAGAAGTGCTGTCTGAAGGTTTTTATTGGCCTATGTAAGCACTTCCCACTTGCGTGGAACAGCTGGTTTCACCATCTCACATCTTTTCATATGCATGACTAAGACTACTGTACTAAGAAAAAATGATGAAGTTCAGGGTGCAAAATATGTAATAATGAAACCACAAACTTAATTTTTTAAGTGATGCTTAGATATGGAAGTTACAATTTGAGAGAGGCAACACTTGACTGGTTTTTACCTTTGAATATCTTGCTTTACAGTTCTTTCACTACCTGACTTACAGACTTTTCAAAAATATAAAATAACGTTCAGTGCAACCCTAGACAGTTTTTCATGTTTGTAAATTATGGTGACACAGCTCACAGATTTGCTTCCAGTTGTCTAGTTTGTTTTAATTTCTATGTTTTTTAGATTATCATACAGGTAAAGGGGGAAAACTTTTTCTTAATGAGAAGAGGTGTAATTCTGGGCACAGATTACTGGACAGATTGTTTAATAATGTGAGGGCTAAGTAAATGTTACTTGCATACCATCTTTGATTGATCATATTTGTGTTTCTTTTTTCTGAGTTTCTTAAGGGGTGTAATGAACAGCTCTCTGATATATGGATTGTTTCTGTCATAGACGCTGCTTGGTATGTATCGTTGTACAGATGTACCAGGGGAGTTTGTGTGGCAGCCTGGAACCTTGACACAAGCTGTTACCAAAGGTCATTGGATACTTCTGGAAGACATTGATTATGCTCCTCTAGATGTGGTATGTAGGTTTAGGGTATGGTTGCTTTAGGGTACTGGTCTTAATGCCCACGATAGTAATTTTGGAAGTATAATCACCATGGGTTCTGTAACAGCAAGCTGAAAATGCTGCTCTTCTTTTAAAAGGGGTTAGAAGGAACTAACCTGTCCTAGCACACCATGTTAAGTTTTGTCATTGTTAGAGTAGTCATGACCCTGCCACTGATGCAAAATTTCACTTTTAAAGTTGGAATTGACATTGATAATGAGACGTGTCTGTTTAATCGTGTTTTGGTATTTGAAAATAAACGTGGTCCTAAACACCACAGAGTATAGTCATGCTACTAATAAGATCTCTTTGGTGTTTTGTTGTGTGGGACTGCTTTTTTTGTTTTGTTTTTTCTTACATGTTTTTTTTTTACCTCTGGATTGGATGTTAAAAATCTATTATTGCTTAAGCATTATAAATCTTAACTGATTTCCTGTTTTCAGCTCCAGAATGACTAGTTAGATTGTCATCTTTCCCTTTTGGAAATAATGGCTGTTGAAGACAGTGTCATCTGCAAGAACAATGTGCTGTATAGACCTGCCAGATATTCTGCAGATAGTCGTTTCCTTTCACATCTGTTCTGTAAAGCATCCTTTGTGTGATTGAATAAGCTTACAGTTTATTAGGTTCTAGGCTTCTGATATACAGAAAATTTTTAAGAAAGCTAAGAAATACTTCTTCTGTGTATTAGTTCGCTACCAAGGGATCATGAACTTATTTGCTTCCACGGACTCGACTCATTGCACTCACCATAAGCATGCCCCAAATAGTATCCTGCATTTATCACATTCTCCCTTCTGGTCCTGCCTGTAGGCATCCTGTCTCCTTTCTCTATATCAAAGTGTCTGTATTTGCCTCCCTCTGTGCTGAGGGGTCCTTGTGGTCCTAATTCCCTTTTTTTTTCCTGTCACCACCATTACTATCCCTCAGGGAAGGATAGATTCTTTAAATAGATACCAAACTCTCCTGGGGGTAAGCGGTATACACTTAAAAATGTTGATGTTTGAGAATTACATATTTGATATGAAGGTCTTCTGTGTTCAGGCACATAAAGGAAATAATGTCTATTAAGTACTTTGTCAATTTAAGAATAAATCATTTTACTTTGAACTTGCAGTATGAAGGCTATCATTTCCATTCTCTTACCATTTAATCTGAATACAGAAGAAAGAAGATAGGTAAACATTACACCTATGACTTCCACTGCTGATTAAAATTACTGGGGTCTTTGCAATTCCTGTTAGCATCACTTGGAAGAGCAAGCTGCAGGAACAGCAGTTGTGACAATGCAATGATACTCAGTGGAATTGCTCCAGCATTTCAAGTGTCAAATGAGTGTGGATGGTTGTGCTGTCAGTTTATGTTTCACAAAAAAATAAAATTGTTTTATAATTTTTCATCTCCAGATCTCTGTGTTGATTCCTCTTTTGGAGAAAAAAGAGTTACTGATTCCTGGTCGTGGTGACTGTTTAAAAGTAGCATCAGGATTCCAATTCTTTGCAACCAGGAGGTAGGTTTGTAAACTTAAATGAGATTGAAAGCATGGATATCCTCCTTTTAAGTCCAGGGTACTTTTAAGTGCAAGGTACCTGGGCAGGAGTATTTAAGCAATTTCTAATTAACAAGCAGTAGAAGCTGTGAAATTACTTTTTCACTTGTAAGTGACCTTATATTGCTACTGGGTGAATCCCATCTTTGTACAGAAAGGTCTCTTCAGCAAGGCAGAAGGAATGAACCCCTCTGGGGGGAACCCTACAAAACCAACCCCTTACCAAAACAAAATACCACTCTCTGGAATTACTGTGTGAAAAGATGTACTATTTATATTTTAAACAAGGAGTTAATTCACCACTTCCCATTTGGCAGGCAGAAGTTCAGCCATCTTCCAAGGAAGCAGGGCTCCATCACGCATGACTTGGGAAGAGGAACACCCTCATTCTGAACATCATCACCTTTTCTTCTTCCCAAAGCTTTATATACAAAGCTTGACCCCATATGATGTGGAATATCCCTTTGGTCAGTTGGGGTTACCTGTCCTAGCTGTGTCCCCTCCCTGTGCACCCCCAGCCCCCTTGCTGGTGGGGTAGTGTAAGAAGCAGAAAAGACCTTGGTGCCGTGTAAGCAACACTAAAACAAACTGCTCAGCCATACATCCCCATGTTATTGGCACCGTTTTGTTCACAAATGTAAAACACAGTCCCACACCAGCTACTGTGAAGAAAAATTAACCCTATATAACCAGCACATGGTGAACAGTTTCTATAGTAGAATATTAGAGTTTGCATTGGGCTAGTTACATACAATAACTCTGTTGCTTTTTAAAGCTGGGAAGTATTTTAAAATAAAAGACAAACACAATAAAATAAATAAAACAAAAAGAAAAATCTCACCAGGAAACAAAAACCAAACCACAAACCCATATCTAATGCTTTTGCATGTGCCAAGTTATTTCCACAGAGGGTAAAAGCACATGGCTGAATAGTGATTTCTGCAGTAAAAAATAGAAGAGAACAAAACTTAGAATGGAAAGGACTGTGAATCTGAAGAATGAGGAAAAATAATTGGGAAAGGCTTTAGAGGGGTCAGGGTGCTTTTCTTTCTTCTCTGAAATAGATGACAAATCCTTTAAGGTATTTCCCATACCACTTCTGTTAGGCTTCTCTCTTCACAAAGGATTCTGCATGTTGCTTACTGTCAGTTAGCTTGATGTCAATTGTCTTTCTGAAAGTATCTCTAAGGAGATCTTACACTACAGGGAGAAAAACACTGTGATAAAAGAACAGGTAATTTGAAAAGCATGGGTAGGTAAGGTATGTGACAGTACAGTGACAAACTGTGGCATCTGTGCATGCACATTATGCTGTAGCAGCAATATGCAATATGCTTTGATACAAAGGTATGCATTGAAAATGCTGAGCTCTTCAGCAGCACTCAATATACCGTGTTTCTTCATGTTGTTTTATTTAGGATATTCAGTTGTGGTGGAGGTTGGTACAGGCAGCAAGGCAGCCATGCTGCTCTTTTGGACAAATACTGGACCAAAATACATCTGGATAACATGAACAAAGGAGAACTTAAGGAGGTATGGTGTATGTTATTCTATTGTGACTTGTGAATAATTGTAATAAATGTTTTAAGTAGTAAATTCGATCCTTGTTGTTATTTTTCACGTTCTACAATTTACTTTCATAATTTTAACTTTTTGCTGCCAATTTTGATGTAAACGGACGGTTTGTCAGGGAAATTTGAAATTAATTGAACAAAGGTTCCTGGAACCTTGACAAACACAGTTCTTTATATGGCTCTAAGAATCCAGTTACTTTGCCACTTATTAGCCCAGAGATTTAAAAACAGAGAGAAAAAATTGAGCTTACTCTAATCCTTTGAGTAAAGTTGACAAAATTAATTTTTGGTATGAAATCAGTATCAAACAAGCCATAATAACTTACGTTTTCTTCAGATGAGAGATTGCAAGAGAGCAGTTTTATGTAGCTTCCTAGCTTAGGTGTATATTGGAAGTGTCTTCTACTATAGTTTTGGGGGCTTATGGTTTCTTTTCAGTGCTAATGGTTAATTTTTTGAGTGGTGGTGGGTTTTGTTTGTTCTTCTTTCAGGTCCTTAAAAGGAGATACCCCAACCTTGCTCTTGTAACAGATCACTTGCTGGACATTTACATTGACCTTTCAGGAGACAAGTATCAGGCATCTGAAAACAGTGCTTCTAGCTCCAGTCATGTCCCAGAAGGCTCATCAGAGGCAAAATCAGAACACAAGAAACCAAATCTTGAAGGACGAGAACTATCTCTAAGGTTGTATTTTCTTTTACATTTCTTAGAAGTCAGCTAACTACAAAGATAAAAGGGTTTATTTTTGTTTTCTTCACATTTTTAAAAATAATGATAGAAGTCTGAATAATTAAACTGGAATAGTGTAAAAACTGGAGAAATGCAGTTTTCATTTTAAAATAACGATTATCTTCCAAAGAAATGCAGTGTGGGTTATTTGAACTTCCAATTTGCCATACTTACACTGTTTTAGAGTAAAAAGTATAGGTTTTGTCATATGCAGTGCTCAGCAGGTATGACATATGAGTTAATTCATTTTAACACAAGATATCAGTACTAGTTAAGAACTGGTATGTGCAGTATAATGTTCTTAGAGAAGCTCAAAGATAACTTTTTCAGCAATCAAATATATTTTCCTATCTAGATTATTTCATCTTGAACACTCACAGCATTCCAACCTATAGGTGACTGAAAATAACCAGGTCTGTAGTGTACTGTTAATTTCAGAATTTTTATAATGAAGTGTAGCTTGATGCTTAATTATTTCTTCTTCTCACACTCAATGTCAGTTCTACCCAAGTAGAATTTCCATAACCAGTAGTGCTTTGTTAGTTAGTCAATAAATATTAGGTGCGAGTAGTGTCTAATATTTTTCTGGAGTATAAGAATGTTTGTAATTTTAAAAAACAAACAAAAAACCCACAAACAATTTTTCTTCCAGAATTGCATGCTTCCTTTTGTCTTTTGGAAGATTCTGTTGCTCATAAGGAATCTGTATCTTGAAAAAATAGGTTTCACTGCGTTTCTGGGTTTTTTTTAGTACCTTTCAGTTTCATAGTTGCTTTATGGTTTATTTGAGCATGTATAATCTGTTTCTAAGAAATGTGCCTGAAAGCAGCACTGTTGGTCTTTATGTGCTCAGATACTCCTCAAAATTCTTGTCCTGTTTAGGTGTCTTCCCATGTACAACTTTCACTGCAACTACATGTACAACTGCCAGAAGATGATGTAGTGACCTCAGCTGAACATGAAAGAATGTGCTGTGTGTTTTCGCTTGTTTGTACTGAATCTNACCTGGCTCCCCTCTCCTGTCAGGGACTTGCAGAGAGCAGGACGGTCCCCTCAATGATCTCCAGGGCTCTGTCAGCTGATGGAAATAATAACATTTACTGAATTCTATATGTCATCACTTCAAATCCTCCCAGACAACTTCAAATCAATGACTGAAACACTGATGTTCTCCGTGGTTATCTCAGCATGGAATTCACACCCACATGTGGAGACAGCAATTCTTCAACCACAGCAGTGAATATTTTTCAGGAGGTGCGGTAAGACTTGGTCCAGAAATTGCTTACACAAATTCTAGTGTTGTCTCTCAAAATACTCTGGGAATGTGAGATGGGAATTCATGTCTAGTTTTGATTGAAGCAATTGTACTATGATTGGAATGTTTGTGATCTGTCTTTGATTGCTACTGGGAAGGTTGTTTGGAGTAATGTGCTGAAAGACTTCCTGCTGTCATATAAACAGCATGTTGCAAAATAATTTTAATGATACGAGCTGGAATTGCATATGGCTGAGAGTAGTTTTAAGTTCTTTCCTTTTTATTGTGGTATGAGACTTCTTTTCTACTTTTCTATACATCATTTTACATTCCAGGTTGGGAATTCTTTGTGTGTTCATCAGTCTCAGGCAGTTTTGAGATGTGAGATCTTAGAGTGTTACTTCCTTCTCATTTTGGTCCATTCATCTAAAAATAGCTTCTGGGCATTGAAAAATTTTTAATTTTGGTAGAAACCCACAACATTACAGAGTTTAGGAGTTCTTAGTACATCCTTTTGAATTCTATTTGACTCGATCTGTGGACTGTGAAGTAATTTTATTTACCATGGCTGGATTGTATTCTGGCTTGTTTGGATTACAGTGGTGCTTGTGAGATCAAATCATACAAAACTAGTGTTCAAGAAGTTGGTTTTCCCCTTGACAGGCATTGGACTGTTTCACAGCTATGCTGTCCAACCAAGGGAGCAGACAGAATATGGCAAAAGTTATTGGAAGCAAACTGAACATTTCCAAAAAAAAGGTATACTAAACTATAATTAACATGATGTTTATTGCTAGTGTTCTATAGCCTGTAGTTTTTCTACTGATTAAGTATGTTATGCTATTTTCTCTTTGAAATTATACCCTCCTCTCTGTGACAAACACTATTTTTGCTCTCTATTTTATCCCAGGATCTGTTTTTCTTCTGCTTTATATTCAGTTGTCTTCTTTTTTTTTTCCCTCTGAAAGTTCCAGTGAACCTGTTTCAGAGCAAATGTCCTCCTCATGCAAAAGAAGGGTTGCACAGCTGGAATGACACAGCTACCTAAGCATGTGATACTGCTGCACACACAGTAGTAGAGAATGTGTTTCTTAGGTGATTTACAGTGAACATTAATCACTTAAATGAAGAGATCATAGAGAAGCATGATCTTTACTGCTACTTGTTTTGTAATCATTGATTACAAAATCAAGCACCTCTCTGGACCCTAGTAATGCTCTATAAGTGGCAGAATTAAACTACATCATTTCCTTGTCAGCTATTTCTGATGATAAAAATCTGCAAAGAAAATTCCCTCCTTTGTTAGTTTAAGATGACAGATGCATTCTTGAAACTTCTGTGCTTGTCTTCCTTGCATTATTTCAGAATAGTAATGCAATATTCCCTGAAAAATGTCAAAATATCCTTGTTTACACTATGGGCTTCTTTGAGGGAGGTTGGTTCTTTATTGTTAAATTAGCTGTTCAAGTTTATGTAATCGAACTACCATGGAAGTAGATGAAGTATAGAAATACAATGGCATAGACCTGTTAACAGATTATTAAGTTGAAAGATGTTTGTACAGATAAAAGCATTTCTGAGGTCCTTCAATACATTTGATGATGAGTATGTGCAATTTGGAAAACATGGAATCCTACCATGAAGAATTAACTTGCTGCAGAGTAGTACTGGTAGCATAGTGTGGTGGTTCTTAGTGTGATGTAAGCAATTATCAGTATTGGAAATGCTGGTGCTTTTTTCACAGGTAGAGTTCTTTTGTGAACTCTATAAACCAGAAATTTTACTACGGGAACAAGAAGTCTCTGTTGGAAGAGTGTGTCTCATGAGGAAACAAACCCAGATTCTCACTGTACACAGGTAGAGTATCTTGTAGTTTCCATGTAAATTGAAATATTTTGTGGTGGATTAGAATAGACTGCAAGTCACAGGGTTAAGAAAAATGCAAATTGGATATTTTCACTTTATTTTTACTTTATGTGAGAGTTCTTTCTCTTTTGATCTGAGTTTTACCTTGTTTATCATTAAACTTGTCTGCATCATACTTCTGGCAGCCAAAGCATGGAGATTGTCAGCTTCTTTGCACTAGAGTGTCTTCAAAGCAGTGTAGATCCACAACTGTTACAATAAAATTTTGATGAATCTATCTTCATAAAGGGAAATTTTTGTAGTATATGTTGCTAGTTCCATTGTCCAGGAAGTTCTTTGGAAACCCTGAATTTCTAGGTTATATCTTGACAAAAGTATCTTAGAAGGATATCTTGGAACTATTTTTTTCAGTCCTCTATGAATAAAAAGAAAAGAATATCCTAAATTCAACCACTACACAAATGAAATAATGATAAACTTGAAATGAGTTCATTGATAAATCTTAGTTTTGAGTTGCTTCCTTTGTTTTTTTCAGAGCAAAACAAACCTTTGCTGCAACACGGCCATCTGCAGTATTGATTGAACAGCTTGCAGTGTGTGTTATGAAAGGAGAGCCAGTGCTCTTGGTTGGTGAAACAGGAACTGGCAAAACCTCAACTGTTCAGTACCTTGCTCATATTACAGGTAAATAAAGTGAAAACTGTAACTTGCATGAAGATAATTTAAAAAATAGCTAATGAATAAACCTGCAGGCTGATGGTACTTTCTATTCTGTTTGAAGGGCACCGTTTGAGGGTTATCAATATGAACCAACAAAGTGACACAGCAGATCTGTTAGGGGGGTGAGTCACTGAACACTGTTTTGTCTGTTCTGCATAACAAAGTAGTATTATCTGTTTCATAGTAATATAAATGTCTTAGTGAACATATTTGCATTCAGAAACCTTGTTGTCCTTGCTGAAGAACAGAGCAATTTCACTGAATTGGGTGCACAGCATTATGTGATAGTGATTTAAAAGCACAACCCAGTGTTTCTTTAGAAATGGCTAAGCTGTTCAGTATAAATCTGTTGTAACATTCACTGGACATACAAGTTGGTAGTATTAAAAATATTTTACTCTCAGGGTGCTTGTACCTTTATAAAATGGCCTGATGAGGTGCATTTAAATATGTACAATTTTACTTTGTTCATTAGTTGAGTACAAAACTTTGGAAACCAGGATTCATTCATGCATGATTTTATTTTTTCAGTAAGTGGTTTTGGAGTTGTTTTCCTTTTTAGTTCACAGATTCCTGTGTTACAAATAAGTAGCTATTCTTTTGCTTCTCTTCAGTTACAAGCCTGTGGATAACAAGCTGATCTGGCTACCTCTGCGAGAGTCTTTTGAAGAACTCTTCTCTCAGACGTTCTCTAGGAAAAAAAATCAAACATTCTTGGGACACATTCAGACTTGCTACAGGCAGAAGCGTTGGCATGATCTGCTAAAACTAATGCAGCATATTCATAAATCTGCTGTTAATAAGGAAATAAAAGAAAATGCATCTGGTGAGAATTCAGACTGATCAAATATATATTAACACTGAACCATTGCAGAGAGTAGATAAATACTAGTGACCTCTTTTGTTCTTTGAATTTGAATTTGGGTTTGTTTGGGGTATTGTTTTTTGTTATCCTCCTTTATTACATTTTCTGCTTTTGAGAAACATAATGTCTTACATACAGTAAGACATATCTTACATACAGTAAGATATTCAAAATACTGTTAGAATCGTGGTTGGGTTTGTCTTTTGTTTGTTGTGGGTTTGGTTTTTTTGTTTTTTTTTTTGGTTGGGTTTTTGTTTTGTTTTGGTTTTTGGTTTTTTTTCTAACTCATTGCTGCTGTCAGCTGTGTCTAACATGTCTGACCCACAGAACCCTTGACATCTGGTGTTCACTCAGCACTTGTTTGCTGTGTTGGTGAGCAGTCCTAGCGGTTTATGTGTAGGTCTTTGATGTGAATGCATTCATACTTTTAGCCATGGAACCTCCTTAGGTCTCACCAATAGGTGCTATTTCAAAAACAAAAGCAAAACAACCCCAAATTAAAACAAACAAACCCCCCAACAAAACAAACAAACAAAAAACACCAAAAACCCTAATCCAAAGCAATAGCTCTTTTTGGGTAATAGCAACTTGCTTTTGATTTGGTATCACTGTTAGTGACTTGCCTAGTGCTTTAATTTGTTTCAGTGTGGCTTTGTCTCCAAGTTGTTTTTAAGTTTTTTTGTTTGTTTGTTTGTTTTGTTGGGTTTTCATTTGTTTGTTTTTTTGTTGATGTTGTTTGTTTGTTTGTTTTGTTTTATACTTCACAGCTCAATTTGGGACAGAGGCAGTGTTGATCCATTGTCTTTGATGGAGTTGTTTCTGCTTCTAGATCAGCAGAACAAGTGATGTTGTAACTTTCATTCAGTATGGGCCAAGTAAAACTTAATTATGAACTTCACTCTTCTTTTAACTGGTTCTTCTGAATATGTAGATACTAAAATAAATGCCCACAAATGTAGAAAATGAATGTTTAAAGACCACTCCTTGCAAGTATTTGCAATCCTAAAATACATACAAGCTGAAATGTGTAACTTGCAAAGTTACTTTAGTAATTTTGCTACTGTGTAGCTCAGACAGTGATTTTAAACAAATACCTGAAATCAGTACAATAGTAAATAGTGTCATAACTGATAAGCAACATTTTTAATAGATACTGAAGAGTTCATTTTTAATCTGTTCTCTCATAGGGTTTATAAATTTGGATTTGTTTTTTTGACATGTGTCTGTCACTGGAAAGTGGAGGGCAGTAACAGTCATGCTGGAACAAAGTGCAACTTAAGTATTTGTTCCTAAGCTGGGAATGTGTAGCAAAATATCTGTACCCATAGGTCAGTAGTGCTCAGTTAAGTTTAAAAAATCACACACAATACCAAAATAATTCTTTTTATTCATAAGGTGTCATCTGTGGACCTTGAATGTTTTTATTGCTTAGCTAAGCTTTCTTTTGTGTTTCTGTGCTTGAAACAGCCTGATTAAAATACTGTTGGACATTTTTTTAATATTATTTTGATGGTACAGACTTGTATTTGTTTTGCTTACAGGCTCACCACTGAAGGAAAAGTGGGAGGCATTTGGTCTTAAACTGAATCATGCTCACCAACAGATGAAAATGACAGAAAATGCTCTCCTCTTTGCATTTGTTGAGGTATTCAGAGTTGCATTTTTATGCTAGGATGAATAAGGAGAAGTATTTAAAAGACTTTGCATCATTATTTTATGAATAACTTCCTGGGAAAAGCCTTGCTGTTAAGTAAAAGATGTTTCATGGTAGCTCTGTGAAACAAAGTGTGCTGCTTCAAGGAGGCAGTGATTAAATGTGTGATGGGAGAACAATATCAGCAGTGTCATCATTTCAACTGTATGAGATTAGAAAAAATTTCCTGACCTGTCTCCAGTAGGACATGCATCTGCTTAGGGATTCCTCTGAAGGATTTAACATTAAGAATCTGTGCTGTTTATCTTGGAACTGCTTTTTTTCCCCCATAATATGTTCTAACGACATTGTGATTAGGAGAAACTATGAGGTTTATGCGTACTTGTTCCTTGTCACTCTTAGTCTAAATATGTGCTATCAAATTTCATGTGAAGTGTGTAAAATGTTGACTAGTCTTGTCTGAAAAACACGTGTATGAATAGTTCAAAAACCTTTGACTGAAGTATAATTTTAATTAACAAGATACCTTTTCCTTAGGAACATAATAATATTTGTGTCTTAGGATCTCTTTAGACTAACTGTCTTTATTCTCCTGAAGTGCCAGCGTGAACCACAGTGATGGATATCACTGACAGACACAGCATTGCACAAACAAGAGATCTTAATTCTGCTATATTTCAGCCAGTCTAAATGGTAGCTGATATAATGGTGATAATTAGCTAGCTTCTGTGACTTGTAAAATAATTGCTGTTATTGAGAGAGAGCAGTAAAACTGCTGTGGCTGTAAAAGGTCTGGAATTGCCATTTGTCTAATCAAGCCGTAGATTGCACATCAAGTATTTCCAGTATATGACTGCTTCAGTTGATATATTGATGGTGGTGGTGGTGGTGTGATTAACAAATTGATCTTATTTTTAGGGTACTCTGGCACAAGCAGTAAAAAAGGGAGAGTGGGTTTTATTGGATGAGATCAACTTGGCTGCAGCAGAGACTTTAGAGTGCCTGAGTGGTTTATTGGAAGGATCATCTGGGTCACTGGTGTTACTAGACAGAGGAGACACAGGTACCATTTCATTTCCTGCTTATGCTATATCTTGCTATCTAGTTGATTTTCCTATCCTATATGGTCAAAATAAGTCAAGAATATTTACCATTCAAATGAAAGTGTGTTAAAGAGAGCAGCGTGATCTTGGTAGACTTTAAACTTTTATGCAAAAAATTGGAGTTTTAATTCACTGTGACTCAAGAGATTTCCACATGCTGAATTTGCTCCTTGGACTCTACAAGGAGCAGAACTCTCTGATGCTCCCAGTAAGCATGGCTGTCTCCAAAGGCTATTGAAGGACTGCAACTTTTTTTCTTTATGAAGTTGAGGTAGCTTGATGGATGCTTGTGAAGGTGCAGGTACTTCTGATAAAATTATGCAGGGTTATTTAAAAATTCTTTATGTTGACATTTAAAAAAAAATTAGTAGTGCAGCAATAGAAGCTGGTTTGATAAAATATCCCTTATTAAACATAATGAATATCCTACGTCTATCATTAACTCTATGTCTCTTATTTCTGTTTTACTTTAGAGCCTCTTGTCCGTCACCCTGATTTTCGTTTGTTTGCGTGCATGAATCCAGCTACTGATGTCGGAAAGAGAAACCTTCCTCTAGGAATAAGAAACAGGTAGGAAATAATGATTCTGTGGCAAAATACTTAGTTGCTGTCTTTTTCAGAGTTTAATTAGCTTCACAAGTTGACCCAGTGAAGAATGCCTTGTCTGAAGCCCGAGGATGTAAGTCTGAACTCAAATTTACTTCCTGTGAGAGGTGCTTTCCACAATATGATGAAGTTTTTTCATAAAATAGCATCAGGAAAGTACTTCTGTGAAATTGCTGAGCCGTGAGCAGATGTTCTAGCGGTATTTGTAAACTGTTGTCACTTGGGGACTGGGGAATGGTAATTCTTTACAAATAACCTGCCAGCACGTGGGAATGCAACTGCAGGATCCTGATGGGGATATGAAAGACAAGTGATTTGTATCTGTTTAGTAACCTTTCTCTTGATAACTCAGAAGTGCTCATGGTCCTTGCAAAAAGCTGCACATCCAGCCTTGTTCACTTGGGAGGAAGGTGGTTTGCATGATGGAGCAGATGTGTGATATTTGAAATACTTACGTGATATTCAAAATATTTGATGTGTGGCCTTAAAACATCTAAGCTGTGGCTAGAAAATTGGAGTTGTGTTAAAACCATTCTTCAGTAGTACCTGAATGCAAAGGTCTTCTGCATGTAGTATTTGATGCACTTTCCTTCATGAGTGCCCAAAGTTGCATGTGCGATAGTTAGAAGTTTGTTCGTTAGCTAGAGCTGCCCCTGCAGTGTGCTACATGGGAAACACTGACATATTACTCAGAACTTCACTGTGTATGTGTTTGCTGCTAATTTTCCTTTGCTTATTGTCTAATTTTATTATCATTGCTGAGCTGAATATTTATAAAAGTAGAAAACAACCTGGATATGCTAGTCATAACCAAATTAGGAATGGGTGGTTATCTCTGTGGTGTCTGCTGTTTAAAACAGCTCATTAGAAAGTTCACTTTGAAAAGTGCCCCAGCTGTGTCACTGCTTCAGTTGTTCAAACTGTAATATTTGGGTATTTACTGCAGATTGTTTAAAATTTTAATTTAAGAAAACAGTGTCCCATAGTTCTCTTTCAGTCTAATAAAGTTAATTCAGATAAATTACTCTAAAGTAATAGAAATACCTTTTTTTTTAAAATGTACTCTGGTTCTTGAATCTGTCTGTAGCTCATGTGACAAGCAGTATTGTGCTACTTAAATGCAAATGTTATACACAATGAGATTTTTTTTAAATTTGGACAGATGTCTAAGTGTTATGGATTGATTTGTATTTTCATGTATTGATTTTTATAGGTTTACTGAACTGTATGTAGAAGAATTGAGACATGAAGGAGACTTGCAAGTTCTTATTATGGATTATCTGAAAGGCTTGAATGTGAACAAAAATACAGTACAAGGAATTGTGAAGTAAGTTGATTGTAATCTCTTAAAATTCTTGATTAAATAAGTCACAAAAGAAAAGTATGTAACTATAGTCTATGGTCGGAGTGTTTTGGGAAACACTGTAATGTTCCCTATGCAGCAATTTGCATAGCTTTAGGAAAAGGAAGAGAGTAGACATCCCTCTTCTTAATTTTGAAGCTTTCTCTATTTGTAGGGAGGAGATTTATGTTTTTTTTAATTCAGAGTTGTTTTCTTGGTGGCACCAGTTAAAGAACATTGTTGTTACAGTCCTGTCTGAGAGACAAAATGGTTTGTTTCCATAGATGATACCAATGTAAGTCATGTGTGTTTATCTAGAGTTGCCTTTCTTTCCCCTAATTTAAGGTGAACCATCTCATGTTTAGAATACTTGGAACTTGTAGGCACTGTCTGCATATCAAACTCTCTCAAAAATATAGTTCTAAAAATATACTGTAGCTTTGCCTCACTGACTATACAGATGGCAGAGCTTGGCACGGCTTTCCTAACCTGGAGCTTTTAGGAAAAGTAACAGTTGGGGAGATAAGCTGCAGTGTTCGTACTTGGATTTAATTCCTTAGTGCAGTGGACTGATCAGTAACATCTCTTTGTAACTCTATTTTTGCAGCTTTTATTTGTCTGTGAGAAAGGAAGCAGAAACAAAGTTGGTGGATGGAACAGGGCACAGACCTCACTATAGTCTCCGTACCCTTTGCAGAGCACTGAGATTTGCAGCCTCTAATCCGTGTGGCAGCATACCACGCTCACTGTATGAGGTGAATACCTATGTTAGCATTTTTTTCAATGTGTATTCACAACAAAGATTGTTTGGGTCAAGGATAATCCTCTCTTAAGTGCAGTGTTGAACAGAAATGGGGTTTTAATCTGTATATTTTTTTCCTTATTTTTAATTTTGTCACTAAAAATAATTCTTCTTCTTAGGGCTTCTGTTTGAGTTTCCTGACACAGCTTGACCGAGGTTCTCACCCAGTAGTCCAAAAGCTAATTTGCCAGCATATAGTCTCTGGCAACATCAAAAGCCTTCTCAAGCAGGTAGGTAACTAAACTTCTAAAGAGGTGTTTCGTGTTCAGGGTTGAATTTATTTTGAGTTATCTTCTCTGCTTTTTCCTCTACATTTCCTTCTCACAGTTCTGTTTTTCATGTTACAGAGATAAGAACTGGAAAAAATTGATACTGTTCCTTTGTAATTTTTCACTTTGCTTGAAATGTCCATATGTTAGCTAATTTATTTGTTAACTTGAAAAAATGTGGAAGTCTGAATAATAAAAGCATTGTGGAGTGTGGGCAGCTTAATGCCATGACTCCAACTGTAAAGCTTTCACAGACTTTTGAGGGGCTTTCACAGGCTTTGTATTTTTAGACTCTGAATGCAGAGCATAGGGATAGGCAGCAAACATTTGTGATTTTTCTCTAATGGGCAGGGAAGAATCTCACTAGTGCTGGGAGCCCAGCATGAGTTTGCATGTGGGAGTGGGCAAGTGGGATGGGGAAGGCAGTTTAAGAGAGGTGTTTGTTTCAGAATAAAGCACTTTCTATTGGAAAATATGTATGAGTATAAAAAGATGAAAGCAAATTTCCTGCTTGGAAAGACCCTTCAAAATTCAGTGCTAGGACTCTTGAATCATTTTTATCTTCATGGCACTGGCAAAGATTTCTGCTTCATGATCCTGAAATAATCTGGTCAGCTTTGTCCTGTAATTTGCATTCTGTGGCAAGAGATCATTGCTTACTGCAGGAATGCTCAGGAATTAGTTTAAAATTGCTTTTTACAGAATACATTGTGGTAGTGTAACAGTAGTTGTTTTCATTAGCAAATTGAAACTCTTTTGTATAATCTGCTATTTCTGTAATCTTTCCTTAGCAAATACCAAAACCCAAAGGAGGGAGTTTTATACTTATAGAAGGATACTGGATTTCTGCTGGGGATAAAGAACCTACTGTAGATGAGAGTTATGTGCTAACCCCTTCAGTTAAGCTTAATCTGAAAGACATTGTCAGAGTTGTGTCTGCAGGGTAAGTGTTTCAACTTTTTCATTTTAAACAAAGTCAAATATGTTTGTTTAGGCCTTGAGTCTTAATGCCTCTCTAGCTCTTACTGTTTGGATAAATAATGTCTATTTTCCTTTCACTTTACACTTTTCATTATAGAGTGACTTGAATTTATACATGCATTTTTATTTTCTTAAACCATCTTACTGCCATACCTTGTTTCATTGAAATCATACTCTAAGAATTTGCACTTAAAATAACCTACTTACTTCACAATGAAGCCATGAAAATCATGGGTAGCTGTTGGCACCTGGGAGTAAAGTTACTTGTGTTACCCTGTTAATGTGTGATCTTGGATACCCCAAATGAGTTAATTGGTGATGTTTTGGTAATGTGATTCGATAAAGTTGGCATCTTTTCTACAAGAAAGATAAGGCTCACTCTTCAAACTCACTATTTTGGTTATGGCTCTTAGGACTCATCCAGTACTGATTCAAGGAGAGACCTCTGTTGGTAAAACCAGTTTAATTCGCTGGTTGGCTGCTGCTACTGGGAATCACTGTGTAAGGATTAACAATCATGAGCATACTGACATCCAAGAATACATTGGCTGTTATAGCTCAGATGCCTCTGGGAAGTTGGTATTTAAGGAAGGTGAGTGAGCGTGTTATATATACTCCACATTCCTGGCTCAGTTCGCTGTTTCTTCCTTTCTGATTAACTTGTCTGCTCTATTACAGTAGATGTATGACCTGTCAGAAAGTTAGTAGTTGCACATTAATGCTAATCACTTATGTGATTTAAATGTAAATTCTGAAGAGTTCACGTCTGTCTCATTATACTTGGCCTGTTGGCCATAAAGAAAGTAATTTAACAGCTTAATACTGTTGCTTCCTTCTCTGGATTAGCATTTATACTGAGTGAAAATAGGTTGCTAAAAATATCTGCATTTGTTAGATTTTTTAACAAGGACTTCTGTTCCCTCCAAGGCATTCTCATAGATGCAATGAGGAAGGGTTACTGGATTGTTCTAGATGAATTGAATTTGGCTCCCACTGATGTTCTGGAGGCTCTCAATCGTTTGTTGGATGATAACAGAGAGCTGTTCATTACTGAGACCCAGGAAGTTGTCAAAGCTCACCCTCGCTTCATGCTGTTTGCCACACAGAATCCTCCAGGTCTCTACGGTGGCAGAAAGGTCTGTATAATATATTCCTTTGGGTGGATAAAACTTTAGGGAATTACACTCTCTCATACGTTTAAGTGTGGTGTGAAAACATTTTGATGTGTAGCTCAGAATCAACATGTATCTCTCAAAAAGGAGAGAGTTGAGGTGTCTGTGGACTAACTTTCAGTACAACTGGGTTCTGATTAGGTGAGTCACTGTACAGATACCAAATTTCTATATAATTTTGAGTAGTTGAGATTTAAGTGTTTTATTGAACTGGAGTTCATGTATATTGTAGGAGTGGGTTAGAGCATGGTGCTGATAAGGTCAAGATCATGGGTTCAATCCCTGTACACTCCATTCTTAAGAGTTTGATTCAGTGATCCTTGTGGGTCCTTTCCAACTCAAAATATTCTGTGATTATGTAAATATACTTGACTTGGCATTTCTTGTTGAAGAGCACTTGAAAAGAGATTCTACTTAGGCTGATGATGTCCATTTTGTACTGGTTTGGGCTGGAATTGCCAGTTTTCTTCATAGTGACTGGTGTGTTGCTGTGTTTTTGGTTTATGATCAAAACAGCATTGATAGCATGGGAATGTCTTAGTTGTTGCTGAGCAGTGGTTGCACAGAGTCAAGGCCTTTTCTGCTTCTCAACACTGCCTCACTAGTGGAGTAGACTAAGTATGCACAAGAAGCTGAAAGGAGACAGAGCCAGGACAGTCAGCCCCAAATGACCGAAGAGATATTCATACCATATAAACTTGTGCTCAGCAACCAAAACTGGGGGGAAAAGGAGGAAGTGGAGTATATTATTAAGTGTTTGTTTCCCCAAATAACATTTGTGGATGATGAAGCCTTTATTTCCTGGAAATGGCTAAACATTTGCCTACTGATGTGAAATGATGAATGAATTCCTAATTTTGCTTTTCTTGCACATACACCTTTTGCTATACTTAATGAAGCTGTCTTTATGTCAGCCTAAAAATTTTCTCACTTTCACCCTTCCAATTCTCTTCCCCATCCCATTGTAGGGAAAATAAGACTGTGGCTTTGTGGTGCTACTGCAGTTAAACCACAACACATTTTAAAGCTCTTATCCTCATCCAGACTGTCTCTTAAGGTTTCTTTCAATATTTATATGTATGTGCTAATTTGTGTGCTATGACCCTATCCATATTTCTTTGGATATGCAGGAGAAGATAAATAACATGAGGAATATCAAAGTAAAAAGTTCAAGCAATAGTATGGTCTCCTATTTTAGGTGTTGTCCAGAGCTTTCAGGAATCGTTTTGTGGAGCTGCATTTTGATGAACTGCCAAGCACTGAATTGGAAACCATCCTGCACAAGAGATGCAGTTTGCCACCTTCTTATTGCAGCAAGCTTGTCAAAGTCATGTTAGACCTGCAAGTATGAAAGTCTTTCCTCTTTTAGCATAAGAAATGCAAACATATTTCAAAGTAATATGCACAAAGAAATAGCAATTCCTTGAGGGGGCAAGGGGAGAGGTATTGTTATCTGAAGGATATTTAAAATCTTAAGATATTCCATAATTGATGGAAGAGCACCCACCAAGGTAGCAATTCCAGTGGTTAATAGAGGGTAGGGAAGATGATGCCAGATTTGAGGGAAAACCAGCAGCAAAAAGAATAATCAGCAGACAGCCTGGGTTTTGATATGTAGAATTATCACTTCCTCTACATCAAAAGCTCAGTACCGGATTTGTGGCAGCCTTAGGTTCATGTAAAATTTGCTATTATTTTTAAGCAATAATTTTGGATGTGTTTGGCTGCTCCTGTGTTCAACAGGCATTTGATACTTAGTGTGTAGCTACAACTGCCTTGTATTTCAAAGGCAATTACAGCAGCACAAATTAGATTTTTCTTTTATTCCAGGTACCTGTTTTATTCTTAGTCTTTTTCTGATATTATCTTTATTATTTTATTCCTGATACCTCTCAGATACCTGCATAAAGGGAGTTTGTGTCTGGGAGTCATGGCTGTACTAGCCTTTTTTCCATAGAATTTACGTAGGAGTGTCACAGCAGAGCGTTCTGATTAGCTTTGCTTGAGGAATTTGAACAGGTTCATGAAAAAAAGGCTCATGTTTTGTTCTTGTGGCAGTCTTACCGCAGAGGTTCGACAGTGTTTGCTGGGAAGCATGGATTCATTACCTTGAGGGATCTGTTCCGTTGGGCTGAAAGGTACAGGTTGGCAGAACAGCTGGAGAAGGAGTATGACTGGCTTCAGCACTTGGCAAACGATGGTGAGCTCTGCTGCCTCAGCTCTTCGTAGTGTCTGTAGAATTGCTTTCCAACCCTAGTTCTTAAGTGTAAATTTTTGTTGCTGATTAACCAGATAGTAATTGCGTTCTGTCTTCCTCTGTTTTATAGGTTTTATGCTTCTAGCAGGCAGAGTCAGGAAACAGGAGGAAGTGGATGTTATTCAGAGTGTTCTTGAAAAACACTTCAAGAAAAAAATAAATCCTGAGTCTCTCTTCTCAGGGGAAAGTGTCAAAAAGCTACTGGGTGAGTTTCCTAGAGAGAATCCACTAGATGGGACTCTCTAGTTGTGACTGAAGCTGATGGATTGTGATGGATTGCTTTGTGTTGCACAGCTAAATCTTCCACGCGGATGTCAGTGATGGATAGAGATTTTAACCACGTTGTCTGGACTCAGGGGATGAGGAGACTTGCAGTTTTGGTGGGACGAGCCCTGGAGTTTGGTGAACCAGTTCTGCTGGTGGGAGACACTGGGTAATCTTGCTTTTTATGATGCAGTTCTTTGTAGTGCCGCACCAGCCACTGAGTCAGGCACAAAATGATTGTGTGCTGCTTTGGTCTGGAACGTTTGAGCCTTTCTCAAGGCAGACTTACAGCTGCTGTTTTTCACAGTTCCTTTTTGAGAGGCAGTAATTGCATCTCTTTCAACACAAGTCTTTAATGGCATTATTTGCATTGCACATAGAAGTTATACGGAAAGTCATGAAATGGAAGTGAACTGACTTCTGTCCCCACCTTTTACAAGGTGCCCTGTAGAATCTCACTGTGTCTCACTGGAGTGGCTGCTTCTGGGGAATTGTGACATTTTTCTGCTTAAGAGTGCATTCATTTTACATGTTTTAAGAGCTTGAATATAATCTTGGTACCAATTTTTGGCTTCTTATGCTGTAAAGGATGTGAAAGAAAATGCTTTCTGCTCTTGTGCTGCATATAAATTTGTAGAGTGAAGTTTTGTAGGAGACAGGGAAAGAAAAATGCAAGAAAAGAGAGAAGTAAAATTTGGGTAGTAAACAAAAATTAGATAGCAGTTTGTTCCCTTAGACTCGGGTTTGATCTAGACATGTAGCATTTCCAGGTAAGTGTAATGTTAGACTGGTTGAGTATCTGTAAGGTCAGGCTGAAATAAATTTGACCTTGAACCTGGAGAAATCCATCAATGTAGATATTGATTTAAGTTTAATTAAAGGCCTCTTGTGCAAGTCAGCAACAGTTATGCCAAAAATGGCTTCACTTTGCATACATTTTCTTTCAAGAAAAAGGGAGAAGGAAATTTGTGTGCTGGGCCTATCCCTCACAGGCCTTCAATTGAAAGTATGAATCCTGTCCAAAGTGAACTGACTGGGTGTTTGGTTCTGGTTTTTTTAATTCATCCCTTTCAATTAAATTACTTTGTTGCAGGTGTGGTAAGACTACCATTTGTCAGATCTTTGCAGCATTAGCAGATCAGAAGCTGTACTCAGTGAATTGCCACTTGCATATGGAGACATCTGACTTCCTTGGAGGACTACGACCGGTCAGGCAGAGATCGAAAGACCAGGTTTGTCTTGCATCGGTAATAACTGGGATACTGTGACCACAGAAGAAAAAAGTAGCAATTATGACTTCTCATTTCCTTTTCCATTTCTTAGGAGGAATTGGATGGTTCTAGACTCTTTGAGTGGTGTGATGGACCTCTTGTTTTAGCAATGAAAGAGGAGGGGTTTTTCCTCCTTGATGAGATTTCTTTAGCTGATGATTCTGTACTGGAGCGACTTAACAGGTATGTCTTAAATGTGTTAGGATTACACATCCTCACTGTGTCTATTCTTGACACAAACTTGAGCTTCTTTTAGGCAACTTGTTTCCTGGCCTAGGTGAGCTACTCTCTTAGTCATACAGTTCTTGATGAAAGGAACAGTGTCACAAATAACTGGCCTTTTTCACATTTCAACTTCTGTGCCAGTTTGGTTTGTTTTTCTAATTGTCATCCATTTAACAGTGATGCTATTTTTAATCACAGTAATACTTAGACAAGTTTTGCTCTTTGAAATTTTGATTTCAGCTAGAGTAGAGGCTAGTAGGGTAAGAGAAGACAAAACTGCCTTGGCTAGCCAAAGTCTTTTATCTGGAAAAATAAAACGTATTTCTGTTGGAAGGCAAGTATGTTTATATTCACTTGACATCTGTTGCTACATGGACTGCATCGATTTTGAATGCTTTGGTTGATGCCGTTACTTTCCATTTGGCTTTATAGTGACACTAATCTGCATTCAAATAGGTGTATTTGTTTCTGTTTCATGGACATGGGTGATGAAAGGACTTGCTTTATTCAAAAACTTATGTCCCTGGATAAAAAAATTAACATCATAAGCACTAGATCAGTTGAAACAGTTTAAACAGCATTTGAAGACACTTCAAAACACGAGTCAGGTTGGAAAATAAAACTCAAAGTAAAATCTCCAGTTTAGCATCTGTAATATTAATATTTTCAGCCTGTCAGTGAACGCTTGAAAATTATGCACCTTGTCAAATCCCAGGAACAAAATCTAGTTATTTTCCTTTCTGTGTGTAAAGCACTCAAAAAATAAGATATAAATTTAATTTAATTATATGTTTGCAGCAGTGTCCCTCATTTTAGTCTTCTGTTACCCATTATGTTGGGTAGTTGAAATTTTAACCAGGCCAATTAATTTGATTTTCATTTGTAAGTGACCTTTTGAAGTGTGAAACAAAACTTAAACAATTTTTTAACCTTCTCTTTAGTGTTCTTGAAGCTGAAAAGACATTGGTACTTGCTGAAAAAGGTGGTCAAGATGATGAGGAGAATGAGGTAGAACTATTAGTTGCAGGAAAGAAATTTCGTATCCTTGCGACCATGAACCCAGGAGGTGACTTTGGGAAAAAAGAGGTAAATGTCAAAACATCTGGAAATACAACATAGATTTTTCTGGTCATATTGACCATTAAATGGTTGGAGGTCCAGTGCAAAAATTCTAGCATTCAGTGCTTTCTAGTAGGCATCTGCCTTATTGTTCCAAAGGAGAATTAGGGTGCATCTGTTTTCCATCATTTATGTTTAGTATCCTTTTGACATTGTAACTCAATACTCAGCAAAATGTCAAAGCTTCAGGCCTCTCAGTAGTCTAGGAAGGCTTGATAGGCTATTTCAAGTGTAGGAACTGTGACTTGTGAAGCAGCTCTTGACATGAGTGGAGTAGCACAGAGTTACCCAGTAGGTTATTTTCCCTAATGCTGTCCAGAAAGTGATAGAAGTCATCTTGTCTTTCTCAGTAAACAGGAACATCACATCCCAAAAGGTCCTTCTCATTAAATGAAAAAAACACTGTTTCTGAACTTCAGTTTTAAGTAACTAAAACCAGTTTAAAGACAACCCCAAGGACAACAAACTTCCCCCAAAACCTCCACAACTTTTCAGCGGTGTTGGAAGCAGGTCAAAAAAACAAGAACTGTAGTTTGTGTTTGTAAGTTAAGGGGAGATTACAAAGCCATTGTTTGATTCATGGAGTCCTAGAATGAAATGGAGCTTTGCTGCTTGCAAACCAGCTCCATTTCTTCCCATATTCTTTTGAACTTTCAGCCATTTCCTGCATTGATGCCCCTAGTAGTAATCTTAAAACTGGCATTCTCTGGAAGATTTTGTTACAAAGTGTCCTTGTCAAAATTAGTCTTGATTGTTCCGTTTATTAATGGTGCAAGTGCAGTGGCTGCAAGGCTATGGCTTGACTGTGACACTAAGGACTATGATGTAATGTAACTTGACTTGCTGTGTCGTTCTGCTTGTTTGCAGCTTTCTCCTGCATTGCGCAATAGATTTACTGAGATATGGTGTCCACAAAGCAATGGGCGTGATGATTTGATACAGATTATAAGGCACAATCTTCATCCGGGGTTGTCTCTGGGTGCAATAAACCATGAAGGTAGGTATTACTGTGTATTTCTGTGTATTCAGACATTGCTAAGAAAACAGTTCAAAGGTTGCCAACCATTTGTCAGAATTTTTGCCACTGTGTCTCTTTTTATTCTAACTATATCTCTCTCTGAGGACAGTTATGATATATTTTGGACCTTGTTCTTCCCTCACTGGATAAGCTATATGGCTAGTCAGAATTAAGTTTGAGGCTGTGTTTACTTCACCATCCATGTAGTTGAACTACCCCCTGCCCTTCAGTGTCCCACCTTGGTTTCAAGTAGGATATTAAAAGAACTGGCACTTCACTTTCTGCCAACAGGTTCACTGATAGTATTAGACACTTGATTCTGTCGCATTCCTTGAGGTTAAAAGGATCTGTAGCGACAGCATAGGTGTGAACTTACTCTTCAGTTGCTCTGCATGTTAGGTTTTAGGGTACCCATCCACTTTGCTCTGTATTGCATCTGTACCTGCTTTAGAGATACTTTTTACAATAGTATAGGGGATATGACCAATAAAATTATAACTCAAACTAATTGGATTTTTATTTATTTTACTCTCTTTTTAGGGACAGACATAGCAGAACTCATGATGGACTTTGTTGAATGGCTGACTAATCAAGAGTTTGGCCGCCAGTGTATTCTCAGTGTGAGAGATGTCTTGTCGTGGGTTCATTTTATGAACGTCATGGTAGAGGATGAGTCTAATTCTGCCAAGGGTTATAGCCACCTTCACATTTCTCCAGTGATGTCTTTTATCCATGCTGCATGTTTGGTATATATTGATGGAATAGGATCAGGTAAGTCCTCAGTGCTCATTTAGTGTCAGAAAATATGAAACTGTATGTTTGTATTAATATTTCTTTAGTCAAATGCAAACAAAATCCCTATAGCAAAGGATCAGGATGATAGTGATGGTAGACGAAAGGAGTTTGGAAAGGTGTCCTTAAATCTGTTGCTCGCAGAACAATTTGTTCATGGTAAATAGTACTTGGAAGCATTGGCAGACAAAAGCATTAAAATAAAATATAAGCCTGAGTGCTCAAAAGTGGCATCTGTGAAGGAATTGAGTTTATTAGTCATAAAATGAATGTGCCTGGTTATGTTTGTGAAGCACACGCTTACTTGACTTTTCTAATTACAGGTACAACGTCCTGCTCAGCTGACACAGCTTTGTTAGCTCGTGAAAAATGCCTGACATTCTTATGTGAGAGGATGAGTCAATTCTTTGAGCTGACTGACTATCAGAAGAATGAACTAAAGATTTATGAGAGAACAAAGGAAAAACAGTTTGTATGGATGGACAACTTTGTAGGAATTCATCCCTTTTTTATTCCAAGAGGCAAGAGACTATGTGGGAGTGGGTGGACATTTATTCTGTGGTTTTTATTTTCAGTAGCTTTGTTATTCACTAATCTTAAGTAGGATACATGAACCATCACAGAACAATTTATTTGTTCTCAAGCCTTAGAAAAATGCCTTTTCTTCCTCCAAGTGTATAGGTTGAAACTCAGTCACATTTATTAAGAAGACATACCTGTTCATTCCTTTCTTCGATGACTTCTTAATGGTTAATTGCTGAACTTTGGTTTACCAAAGTTTTTTTAATTTTGATTTGTAATTTTCTGTCACCTTTGCATGGTCAGAATGCCTGTTAAGTTCCAGTAATTAAAGCTACAGCTTATCCTGGCCCTTGTGTGAAGCATGGGAACCAGAGACCCTGAGTATAGAGCTAAACAGAATGGAGACTAATGCCTCGCCTTGGTGTAGACTCTCAAAAATTGGCTGCAATCTTTGCAAAATTATTTAGTCCTTGCATTTCAGTTCCTCATGGGACAAATTAAGGCAAATGGAACTAGTGCTTTTTACCCTTAAAATACAGTGACAGGACTGAAAAGTGATGACTATGGGCTTTCTAATTCTGCTGGTTAGTTTTTAGTACATGGAACTAATGCCGTATTAATCATTCATGTTTGAACACTTTGGCATTTATGGATTGTGTTAGTCATGCATAGAATTGTACAAGGTAATGCTTTTCTGTAAATTACTTAGTTCCCCTTCGTTGATTAGGTCACAAAAGGAATCTCTGGATCCTTTTCATACTAAACAAGTATCAAGTTGTCTAAGATAGATTGATGATTAGTATCTTATATACCTGAACAATGCTATATTACAGATCTGGGGGAGTGATGCCCCAGTGTGCTATACTGGCTGGAATTTGACAGACAAGCTCTGTACTCTCTCCCCACTGTGTGCCATAATAACAGCACATTTTAATTAAAGCAGTCTTCCTTCACAGAAGTGGCAGTGTATGGAACAGATTAATATGTTATTCTGTAGCATAACTAAATTGGATCCTTCAATGTCAGTTTTTCAAGAACTGCTTTTAAGTTTCAGATGTTCATGTCTGAGGCACAAGGACAGGATTAATTTTTTCTCTGTGATAGTTCTCTAGTTTAGGTCATGAACCAGGAGGTGCTGAAGTTTCATGACAAAATAAATTGTATATTTCGATGCTTTTTGCAAAGTTCAGCGTAAGTAGTCAGAGATGGGCTGAGATGCAGCTGTGTGTCAGACAGAAAGTGTACATGCCTGATCTCTCAAAATGGCATACAAGCTTGATCCCCACTGCTTGCTGTACTGAAATCAGCAATTTACAGAGTGATCTCATTCAGAGGCACACTGTCAGCAGCTGCAGCATAAACATTCTGGTTTAATTGTTTTCTGGTTTACTTTCCTTTGTTTTAGGCCCTGTTCTCCAGAGGAACAACGTGACAGATTATGCTTTAAATGCTGGGACTACAGCAGTGAATGCACAAAGACTGTTAAGAGCACTACAGCTTAACAAACCTATTTTGTTGGAGGGGTCACCAGGAGTAGGCAAGACCAGTCTAGTTGCTGCCCTGGCAAAAGCCTCAGGAAACTGTCTTGTTCGGATCAACCTGTCTGAACAAACGGTAACATAAAATACCATCTCTGGTATTTATGGTAGGGTAGAAGTTTTGTTAAACTTTAAAAGTGCAGTTCTTTTTACTTTGGCACTGACTCTAAAGTGTCAAGTTTTCCTTCTTAGTCTCAAGATAAAACTGAATGGGAGGGCGAACCAGAAAGAGCAGTAAGCTTCTCTGAGTGAATGCCAATTCCCAGATATTTCTGTTCTTTTCATGTGAAGTCATGTGTATTTTGTCTACTTTGTTTTTCTTGGCTTCTGCAACCTTACTTGACAACAGCTTTAAGGCTTTTTAGCCTTTCTGTTCCAATTTAAATTTTTGTTTTTCAATATAGTAACTCATCACTGGAGTACTAAAATTAAAAGGCTTTTTAGCATTTTGCAGTTACTGAATTTTTTTTAATAGACCTAAAATGTAATTAAATGGGAAGGGAGAAAATACTGAGTAAAGTCAACAAAGGCTATTTATGAACTTTTGTTTTGTCATTCCTCAACAACCCCATCCTGTTCCTACTCCCAAAGGATGTGACAGACTTATTTGGAACAGACTTGCCTGTTGAAGGTGGAAAGGGAGGAGAATTTGCCTGGCGTGATGGACCGCTGCTGGCAGCATTAAAGGCTGGACACTGGATTGTATTAGATGAGGTAAATTCAGGTTGAAGGGACAGATAAAATGAAGTATTTTAGAAGAACAGTCTTGATGTTTGTTTTGGCATGTAGGATAAATAGCTTTGACAGTCAATGACTGAAGTAAAATTTGCTTCGTTTTAGTTATATGTATGTAGTGCCACATGGAAAGTGATCATTCTACATAAGAGAAAATTAATCTTCCTCTACTAAGTCCCCCTTTGCCCATTCACACTCCATAGAGGGAAGTGATGACCAGACGTCTTTGAGACAAGAGAACAAGGGTTGAATCCCAGCCTAAATTACTGCAGAAAACCAAGGATAGGGTTGATTTACATTTGAAAGATTTTAGGGAAGAGTGTAACAGAAGCTCTTGTGCACATGTTTTTATGTGGAGATAATTTCACTGAATTAGAATATGTTTTGCTGAGACTAATATACTGTGTTGGGTCCTGATTTAACTGAGGTGGAGAAGAGTTCCATTATGCCTGTATGAGCTATCCTGCTGCTGCAGGTCTGTTCATGTACCATGTACTAGGGCTTTTAAGCATATGTGTGCACAGATCTGCCTTCTTGGCAATGTGCATTCTAATTACTATCGAGAGCAAAATCTTGGATTCTTTAGCCTCTTGTAGACCTCTTCCCCCCTCCCCTATTCAGAAGAATACCACTTTAAAAAACCACTATATTTAGATAGCCTAAACTGCCGCCTTTTGAAAAACAAGTAGGTGAAACACTGAATATTACCAATGTATGAACATAAATTCAGAAGAAACATCTTGAACTTGCAAGTTTTATGATGGAGAATTGTTCTGATATCACAGTATAAAAAACAGCACAAATAACAAGTACCCATAAGGAAAAAAGTGCTAATTGCTCCAGTGTAGTAACATTCTAGCTGGAGGTAGTAACATGTCATAGTTCTAGAACAGCAGAGGAATTGAATTTTACCTTCTGTATATCCCAGACTGTTAAACTTGAAACGATGCAAAAATATTTTGGGGAGCATTAATACTGTATCTTTATTTCTTTCCTCAGTTGAATCTGGCTTCTCAGTCTGTATTAGAGGGGCTAAATGCATGCTTTGACCACAGAGCTGAGATTTATGTTCCAGAATTGGGAATGAATTTTCATGTACAGCACAAGACGACCAAGATTTTTGGATGCCAAAATCCATACAGACAAGGAGGTGGAAGGAAGGGTCTGCCCAAGTCCTTTCTTAATAGGTTTACACAGGCAAGCTTATTTGTTTGCTTTAAGTTCCATTCTGTCTTGTAGATTTCAGATTGTATCAACACTCTGAATCCTCTTGATTTTACAGGTATATATTGATCCACTCTCAGCAGAAGATATGGAGTTTATTGGGAATACATTGTTTCCTGCTATTGATAAAACTATTATTGCTAAAATGGTTGCTTTCAATAACAAGGTAAATATATTTTAATTTCTTTTGTGTAGAGGTAGACAAAGTGTAGTAAAATAAGAAAAAAATTTAGCCTAATGTTATATTTCCAAACATTTTTATAGAGAAGTGCATGTGTAAAAAAAGAGGGATGGATCCGTATAAAGAAGAAAGTAAAGAACACCACTAAACCCATACCCAAATTCTGGTACCATGACAATCAGATGCTTGGTTGATAACTGAAGAAGCATTGGTTTTCACAGTGATAAAACATACATACACAGTAGTAATAATATTAAGAGGAAGTAGTATTTAGGTAAAGTCTCTTGTGGCAGCATCTTGCTGAATATTCTTGTATGAGTGCAAGAGTAAATAGGAAATTTGAGCTGAGTGTTAGAGAAATAGTAGAGACAGACTAAATCAAGCTTTAGTTCCTGAGATTTCTTCAGCAGATCAAATGTAGCCTGCTCTTTCAGTTGTCATCTATCATGTAAACAGTGCCAAAGGCAGAAGTTCAGTAGAGTTTTGGGATTTTTCTTAAATATCTGAAGACTATCTTGTAAGTAGAATAAAAGCTTATTTTTTTAATTACTGTTTGTTTGTTTTTGTTTTTTTTTTTTTCAGATTGACAAAGAGGTAATGGCTGAAAAAAAGTGGGGACAGAAAGGAGGGCCCTGGGAGTTCAACTTACGTGATCTTTTTCGCTGGTGCCAGCTAATGCTTGTTGACCAGTCAGAGGGATGTTATGATCCAGGCCAGCATGTGTTTTTGGTATATGGAGAAAGAATGAGAACCAAGGAAGACAAAGAAAAAGTGAGCAGTGTGTTCTTTTTCCTTGCAGAATGGTCAGGAAGTATTTATAGAAATCCAAGTGTAGATTCTTTGCAATTCATTCACAGACATTATCCCTTACAAAAGAAAAATAGGTTTCTTTGGGCTTTTGAGGTTTGAAGTACATACCTGCTCCTGTTGCCATTTGAAATACCAATTTAATTGAAATAAAAGGAGAAAGCTGGTGTAAATGAAGGCAAGTAGGATAACAAGGTACTTAAACAGAGCAACACACAACTTACTCCTGTGGGATTCTGTATCAAATAATGTTTGCCACCTACTTTTCCTTTCTTGCCCAGAAATATTTTGCTTTTGTTTAATTTCATAGCATTTAGGTGATATTAAAGTAAAAGTCAAAGACAAGTTACTGACAGTATGTGACTGCATATTTTTTCTCATGAGATTCCTTTTCCCTCCCTGTAATTTTATTATATTTTTCTATGTAGTTAAAGACCTTATTTATTAAGTGAATTATACCCCAGTACTTTGTTAGAGAGACTTTGCTTACAGTATTTCAAGTCACAGAAAACTGTCATTAATGAAGAGTCTGCTGTGGGCAGCTCACACTCTTGTTAATTGCTGGCTGCACTGTGACTTAAATGATGCTTGTGATTTAACTGTGTTAGTTACTATCACACAGCTGTGGGGCTGAGAGGAAAAGCTACTCTAGAAGTAAATCTTAGGAACACTGGATAACTTGGACTGATGAGTCTCTTTTTTGCTCTTCTAACTCTTCTAGGTTATTTCTGTATTTAGAGATATTTTTGGCCCGGATGCTGATGTGTATACAGGAACCAGAGAGTTTCACATCAATCCATATAATGTTCAGGTAAACGGTTGGCAAGAGATTTTGTGAGGGGAAAGAGAAGGAAGCAACTTGCAAAGCTAAGCTCCTGTTTGCCACCTGCAGTAGTCACCCATGTGTCTCTCATCCCTTTTAGATTGGTTATTCAGTTCTTTCGCGTGGCAACTATATTCCTCATCCTGGCAGAAATCTCTCACTTCTGCATCATTCACTGCAGTCCCTCGAGTCCATAATGAAATGTGTGCACATGAGCTGGATGGTAATCCTAGTGGGCCCAGCAGCTGTTGGCAAAACCACTCTTGTTGAACTGTTGGCCCATCTCACTGGCCATCGGCTGAAAATCATGGCAATGAACAGTGCAATGGACACAACTGAGCTCCTGGGTGGATTTGAACAGGTAAATGCTGTTTTACCGATATGGTAATGTTTCTCCTTCCTACCTAGTAGTCTACTGCGAGCTTAGTGTTTACAAATGGAGCCTTAGGCACCAGGGTCTTAAGCATGAACTAACTCTGTAATTGCCTGTTTGCAGGTTGATATCAATAGGCCGTGGCAGCGCCTCTTGGAAAAAGTGGAGAATGCAGTGAGCACACTAGTGAGGGACAGTCTTCTCCTGGCAGAAATTTGTGCAGATGATGCTGAACTCATGCTGCGTGCTTGGAGCAATTTCATCCTGACTTACAACCCCAAATCTCTGGGTGAAGGAGGTAGAAGTGTTACAGTTGATTTAGTGAGCAAACTGGAGGGAATACTTGTGCTTATCCAGCGACTGAACAACAAAATAAATTCTTACTCAAAGGCAGGTATGTATGGTGGGCAATTTGAAGTACTGAAATTCTCCTGTATTGCGCTACTCAATATATGGTGCAGTACAAGCTCTTCTCTTGTGTTCCTAAGAAAGGAAACTTGAATACACTCTTCTTGCATTTGTACTCTGAAGCACTTACCAGCTGAGCTTTACAAATGTTAGTAGAATAATATATGGGTTGTTTTTCCTTTTATTTTATTATTTTTAATCATTGTTTTAACCTAAGGCATATCTGTCAAACTTTATCTAATGGGATAAAAGAGGTGGAGAAAAATGTGTGTTTAGGAAGAAAAGTGTCAATCTGGTTTATATGTCTCTGCATGCAAACCCCTTCTGTTCACATGGATTTTGCTCATGGGAGGCTACTTGAAGAGCTGGAGCCTCTGCTATTATGTGCCTCTAAAAAGTAGGAAGCAGAATACATTTATTAACAAAATAATGACTATTTTTCTTGAATTGAACAGGAACCTAATGTAAGTCTCAATGTAAGGTATCCTTCCTTTCAGAGTTTGCTCACCTGGTAGAAGAGTTCCGGCACTTCAAGTTGCAGCAGGCCCAGGCTGCTGACTGTAATAGCCATGGCACTTTCGAGTGGGTGGATGGGATGCTGGTTCAGGCCCTACAGTCTGGAGACTGGCTCTTAATGGATAACGTTAATTTCTGCAAGTAAGGGATTTTAGTGGCCTGGTTTAAGTGAATAAATACTTTGACCTACCTAACTGACTTTGTCTCTTATTGTTATGGTTCACAGCTGAACATTTTGCATTTGTTAATACATGGGAGCAGTAACTTAGATTTTTTTGAAAGAGTGTCTACCTTCTTAGACAGCTTAGCAGTTGATACTTTTCCTGTTACTTTATAAAGTGAACTATTTGGCTTTTTGCTTGAGACTGGCACCACCTTGGTTTCAGATCAGCAAGCAATCAAATTGTTACCTTTTTATAACCACATGAATTTCTTTTGAATACAGCCCTTCTGTGCTGGATCGCTTGAATGCTTTACTTGAACCAGGAGGTGTTCTTACTATGAGTGAGAGAGGAGTGATAGATGGCACAATTCCTACAATAGCTCCTCATCCAAACTTCAGGTGTGTTGCATTTCTGGTTTTAGGGTTTTTTGCCTTTTTTTCCCCCCTCTTTACCAAATAGGGGGTTTAGAATAAAAATGTCATCAGTGAGTCAGTCTTTTGGTTGGTATTTTGAATGGTGTTCAGTTTGCCATGTACTGTAGTGACACTGTCTGTCTGGCAAGGAAGAAAACTGCACTGTGAAGAGCATATGACAGCTTAAGAAACCTTGCTTTATATTCCTGTTGCAGCACAGCCTATTACACTGAAAAATTCAAAGCAGTATACTACTGCTTGGATTTTCTATTTCTGATTTAAGATTTCACCACTTATGTAATGAAGCTGAAGGATCATGTGTTAAAGATAGTGAAGTATTTAGATATGCATGTGATGAAAGCTGGTATATGGACATAATAAATTTCTTCCCAGCTTTTTCCATCCCATCTGTAAATCTGAGTTTCCTACAGTGACAGAACTTAAAAAATAGCCCAACAAACCACCCAAACCCAGGCAGTCTATTGTCTCAGACTTGAAGTCTGGGGAAGATGGGAGGAGAACATGCAGAGTATTCCATATAATTTCTACCTTTTATAAATTCATGAAAAGAATATTGGCATTGATATGCTCTGATGCCTCCAAATTGGAAAAAACATTTTGACTTTTCAGAAACCTGTTTTCACTAAATTGTATCTTAGATGTGTATTTTCCTCCTTTCTTTTAAGAGTTGTCTACTGATAGTATTAACTACTTGGATTTTGGATACTTTGTTTTTAAATAGCATCAACTTCAGATAAATCTGTACTAGAACTTATAAAAGTTTTTATGGCTCAGAGGCACAGCTTAACTTTTCTTTATAAGGGGGCAAATGATAAAACATACAAATAATTCAGGTACAATGAGTTAAAAATCATGCAGGATATCTGTATCTAATTTCCAAGTATAATTATTCATACAGATTTTTCATTTAAATTCAGTACCTGTGTCTGGCTTTCTAGATATCAGTGTCCCCATTTTTATGAAGATGAATTTACTTTATGGAAGAACAAGTTTAGTTGTTCCAGAGTGATAGTTATATCTTCAGAATAGTTGAACTAGTTGATTCTAGTTGAACTAGATGATCGCTGTAGATCCCTTCCAACTTGAGCTGTTCTGTTCGAACATCCAACAGGCTTTTCCTTTCTATGGATCCAGTTCATGGGGAAATATCCAGAGCCATGCGGAACCGTGGGCTTGAAATTTACATTCCTGGGGAGAATGATGGAAATGTATTGGACAGTCTGGATTCGAAGTTACTCCTGCATGGTTTGGGGTTGGTTGGAGACAGCATCTGTGACGCACTTATGGCAGTGCATTCTGAAACCAAGGCAGCAATAGCAGGTAAAAAAAGTCAGTTTGGTGTTTGTTAACAACTTGGACTCATTACATACATATGGATGAACTCCTCAGTATTAAAGCTTTACTATTTTATTGTGTTATGTGCCAGTATAAAGATGTGAAACTGTACTAGTTTTGGATATTTTTGTGCGTTCTCAGGAAGTAGACCCAAAACATAAAAACATGCTAACTAGAGTGCTTTGGTAAGGAGATACCAGACACTGGCTTGTGTCAGTTGTCTGTTGCTATACGGAAGGCAGTCTGTATATTCTAAGTGAAAATCAGCAAAACAGGATTTGTGCAAGGGCCCATTCAAGTTTTCTTTGGAGCAAGATGAGTTTCATTCATCTCAGCTGGTTGATGTCTTATTTTGAGCTAGTCCTCTGGTATTTACAGCCTTGTCAGATTTTCTTATTAACCATAGGAAGAATCCATTCAGTTTTCAGGACAGAGTGAAATTTGTTTGTTTTGAATTATCCTCGGCATTAAAGTGGTGTTTGTCCTCAAAGAGTTAAAGGGCTGACAGTTGCTAAACATTCAAATCACTCTAAATGCTGTGTATCTCTTTCAGGTTCAGTGTCATCTTTGTCACCTTTGCTTCAGGCTGCCGTATTAATTGTGCAGCAAATACAAAGAGGCTTTGGGTTAGCAAAGTCTTTTTACAGAGCCTGTTGGGAAGTTTATGGGCGCTCACAACAACTGCAGGTTAACCAAAAGGTAAAAGTCCTTTTCTTGTATCATCTAGGTAAGTGAAAAATGTAATTTCATGAGGCTAGTTTGAGATTGTCTTTTTCCTGACTGCCTGAGCAAGAGATTGGTAAAGATCATGCTCCTGGAGAGATGAACTGAACAATTTTAAATATCATTGGAACTTGTATCTTTTAGATAGTGAGGGTTTTTTGGCTCCAGTGTAAGCAGTTTGGTTCTCCGTGTAACTTATTCTAACCGATTGGTTGAAGCTCCAGAAGCTGGAGTGTTTTTAGTATTGAATGGTGAAGGACAGTGAATTTTGGCTGTCCCCTGTCCTTTCATGACATAATCCTCATCCTCATGACATGCTACTGGAGACAGATCAGATGAGTGAGAGTTGCATACTCTCAATTTGTGATGTGCCTTTTGAGATAATCCTCTGGGGATAAACATGATTTATCATGCATTTTGTAGACAGTTGCTCACTCTTTTGCAGCATAAGGGTGCCACAGAATATCCCAGTTGGACTCTGAAGCTTGTAGTTTTTAACAACTTCAGCTGAGACTTTAGGATATTAATACTGATGAGTCTGTAGCGTGTAACACTGCATGCTGTCATCTGCAGACATATTCACTTCCTGTTTTAAACTGTGCAGTATGTTATTTCACTTCTGATAGGAATGTCTTGGTACTTTGATTATGCAGTTTATATAGTTTCTAGAACATTTGGTTTAGAACGGTTTCACAATAAATACATGTAATTAAAGAGTCTCCTGAGGTATTGTGCTAGAATACATGCTACATGTTTGAATATGATTCTAAACTGCTTTTTTGTTGTTTCTTGAAGCTTGTGCTAGAATTGGTTACAAAGCATGCCTCTTCTCTGGCTTCCCATGAAACGTGGGGCAAGTCCTTGCTAGCAGTGGGATTGTGGCCAGACTCCCTACCTACATGTCTGTTTGCAGCTGAAGACTCACTTCTTTCAACAGTCAGGAGTGATGCTCAGGTCCTCATGTATTGTCTGCATAGACTAAACCTTAGGAACTGCAGGTAGGCCAGAAACACCTTTTTTTTGTCTAATAAATAAGAAATTATATATGTGAAGTACTCTTGGTATGCCATTGTTTCCTGCAAAATTCTGTCTTCATCAAATTGTACAGGTGGAGCCTGTGATTGTTGTGCTCTGTAACTTCCTGCTACCTTTCCATGCCACCACTACAAATAAAAATTTGTTTACTGGTTTATTCTTCAGTCTTCAAAATACTTGATTCTTTAATCTTCAGTGAGTACATTTTGAGAGTTAATAGGAGTAAGCATTTAGCAAAAAATGTGAGTGCAAACTCTGAATTTAATAGGTAATAAGAGCTGCAAAGTCTCTTTCTTCAGTTTCCTTCTGAGCTTTAAAAGAATTGAATATTTAGCTAGTTTGAAATATATTAATGAACCTTGGTATTTCATGTTTTCATGTAATCAGTTATTCATCAGATCTTTTAGGTGCAATAGCTTTAGGTTAAAACAGATTTCCTTCTTCAGACAGAGCTGTCTGAAAGAAGTAGGGGCCAATGTGGGGGGGGCATTTTCAAGAATTGTTTTCAATGATATTTTTTTTGTGCAACATAACCTATTTTCACAACACTGGTGCAAAAGCTTCCTTTCTGCCTTGTTTGATTAGTAGCCTACTCTGACCAAGTACTGTGGTTTGCTTCCAGTGCAAGAACAACCTGTAGAAGTTAGAACTAAGATAGTGTTGAAATTGTAAAACTTTAGCAACATACTGTGGTGTTTGCTTTTTTGTTTGTTTTTGTTTTTTAATCAGTGACACTTCCTTACTTTTGTCTTTTTTTTTAACTTAATCTTTCATGTCATTCAAATCAGTTAGAATTTCTCAGTGACAGGCTGTGCATATTGACTTCAGACACTGCATGAATTCTTGGCAATAGTGAGTTCTTAACAGTAGACACCCCTATCTGAAGTTGGAAACTGGTTTTAAAGCTAAGTAAAGGAAGAAGGATTATTGCATTGCTGCCTTCTTGCCTGATGATTGTTGCATGCTGAGTAGCTTGACTTGCAAAATATATTCTTTTCTGAATTCCCTTGATTACTGGACCTCTTTATGTTTCAGGACACTACCACTGACTCTGCAAGATCTTCAAAAAATCATGCTGTCCACTAATCCTGAGAGTCTCAAATTCAGTCCTGTGGAGATAGATACAAACTGGATGGATGAAATGGAAGTTCTCCATGCTTCAGTCAAATTGTTCACAGAAAAGGCAACCAATCAAGATTGGAAATTAAGAGTTAAATGGCTTAGCTCCTTAGCAAAAAATCTGCCACAGGTGCTTGGTATGTAGTTACTTAACTTTCTATTTTGCCTAAGGGCTGGTTTGTTATATTTTCATAAATTGTAAGTCTCCTACAAAAACCATTCAGACCATTCAAATTATATGACATGCAAATTTTCAACTATCTGCACTGAATTGAGGCCATTGAGACTCCAAGGAGGGGCAAAACCAGGTTGTGCATATTAAGGACAACAGGAGTCTTTGGGCTAAACACTGTCCTTTAGTATTCAAGCATGCGTGTAACTTGTACCACTTCTGAATTGGTTATTTTTGAATCCCTCTTGGTCTGTGTAAGCAAATGTGCTTTTCTTTTCACGATTTTTTTTTTTATTAGTGATAAGAAAAACAGTAAAAATGCCTTTGGTGTATTTGGTATTAGAACACAAAAAGAAAGCCAGGAAACTGCAGAACTGAGATTTCCTGGAGCAGTGGTCACTGAGCATTCAGGACAGTAGCTGAGATGAGCTATTCACTGTTTAATTATATTACTAATCACTTTAAACTTATGGAGAATTTAGCCAGGAGTTAGTCTTAGTAATTCACACGTTTAACTTCCTTATGTGGTGTGAAATCTCAGTCTGTGCTGTCCCTATGTTAGTGGGATTGCTTCCCCTTTATTTTACTGTCTTTTCAGGCAAGTAGGTCTATAAACTAGAAAATACCTAGAAAATTAATGAGGAGTATGCACTTTTTTTCTTACCTTTGGGGGGAAAAAAAATAGGTGTACTGAAAGAAGGATTGAAGGTATAACCTCATGAATTTTCACAAGCCATATTAATATCACATATGTGAAGTATCACTAGTTTAACTAGAACTCTTTACTGGATTTTTATCTTCAGCCATGACGTTCTGACTGCTTTTAAGCCTGCCTGGAGCTAATACAAAATAATATCAACCAGCATATCCATAGTGTAATGCACAGATTTGATTCAGACTGTTTGTGCTGGCTCAGTTGAAACTCTTTAATTATATTAAATGCTCTTTATATGTCTATGTTCTCTCCTCTTCACCTACAGATTCAGTGCGGATTCAGCTGGAAGCAGGTGCATTAGCCCTTGGTTGTTTCTATGCCAGTCCTCTCTCATCTGGAGTCAGTGACATGATCAAGTTGCTACAGCCAACTATGACAGGTACTTCTGAAAAAAATTGATGTAAGACATTGGTGCTTCCATTATTTGCTCTCTGAACACACTGCAACCGTTCTTCAGAAATGTATGTAGCAAAACAAAGGTTAAATTCTAGCTATATGTTGCTTTTGTCATAAAATAAATTACAACAGGCTTTCTTAGTGTATAGAAATGCAAATATGGCAATTAAATGCATTCATACTATTCAAGTTAGTTATGAGTGCTACGACCATGAGTCCTCACTGTGTATTTGTGACTCAGATGTATTCCTACAGCTCAGAGTTAAGCAATATTTTGAAGACTGATGCCTATATCCACTGCCTTTCTGACTTGATAGTTTAGGCACCCTGTTTTTCCTGAAGATTTATTGTGTTAGCCCACCTGAAACCCATGTTGTGGCCTGTAATTTTCCCTTGGTGTTCTGTGGGAAGTTCAGACCTGTGGTTTCCCTTCCAAGCTTGTTAGGTGCATGAAAGCTCCACAGAGGGACACTGGACCTTTTATGAATGGTCAGTGGTCTCTTGCCAGGGCTGTGAGCTGAGCTTTCAAGGCTATCTCTTTGGGTACTGCTGGTGAATTTACTGTCACTGTTCTGTTCTACAGAACCTGCAGTCAACTTAATACTTTTCTGTTTGGATATCTGGCGTGAGAGTTTAAGACACTGCTTTCCTCTTCCTTCTTTCTTTCCCTACTGTTCTTGCATAGGCAGGGCAATCAGGAAAAGTCTTTCACTGAGTAATGTTTCCACTGGTGTCTTGTCTTGTCTGCCTTTCCAGATGAACATGTGATGCCTCTGGATCCAAGATGGAATACGCAGTTTTTGGAGATCATTAGAAATTCAGTGAACTTTGATACAGAAATGGAACACACAGATCAGCTTCTAATCCTTTTGAAGTCTGCAGCAAATCGGTGGGTTGCATAAAAACCTAACCTGCAAAGACTGCCCAAAGACTGTAATCAGTGCTGAGTGAACACTAGTGGTGTCTGCCAAGTATGTTTTTAGGTTTTGATAGATGTGATCTAAAATACCAAGCAGAGTTTTTGTACAGGTATTTAAATTCTTTGCTTCTGTTTTCTGTAGATGAATACTAAAACTAATCACTTAATATAGGGAGCAAAGCTCCCAGCATTCTGGATAGGCTGCAGTACTTCAAGGACAAACCAGAATTGTGGGATAAAGCATTAACGAGGCAGAAACAGCAGTGTGAAATCTCTAACACAGCTTAAATAGTTGCCCTACTTTTGGATTTAGACTGCTTTTTCTGAGAGTAAAAAGTACACAGATTTTGAAGTTCCAGTGTAAGGAAACAGCTACTCACATTATTCTACAGGCCCTGGTGTTGCATCTGTTAGTAGCTCAAATACTGTTTCGTTCCTGGAGAAGTCAGGAATCTGCTCTTTCTGAAGCTTTCTTCTACAGAAACCATATTCAAGCAATTAGTTATGTTGCACTTGGTTCCTCTTCCATAATACAGTGAATATAATATGTCACTTTGTAGTTCACCATTCCGATAAGGCCAAGGCTTTCAAATAGTACCAAACTTTTGACAACTTTGTTTTTGCTTCAGGGCAGTGTTATTTCTTGACCGAGAAAAAAGAAGTCACACTGAGAAGCACTTGATTGCCAGCAAGAAGCCAAGAAACAGTGTCTTAAGAATGTCTCTAGATTTCCGCAAAAGTAGGTTGATTTTTGCTGTTCCCTTCAGTTCTTCATTCAGTTTGAAATATGATTAAGTTGCAGTATTACGAAATGTATACTTTAAACATGATGTGCCCTGAGTGTGCCAAAAAATAATGTGTGAATGTAAAGCAGTCAGATGAGGGCTGATGAAGTATCTAACGCATTATTCTTCAGTTAGATATATCTTATTTATGTCCTGCCTTTACTTGGCAATGACTGACCATAATTTCTGTCTTAATTATCTAAACTTTAGGATAATGGTGGAGAGAAATTAGTGTTTTGTCTTTAGCTAGCTGGAAGAGCCAAGGTCTTCAGATATGTTTTTGTTTTATATAAGTAGGTAGTTTTACTTCTAAAGCAAGGGATAGGAATTTAGTAAAGAAGTTAGTGTGCTACATAGAAGTAATTGATCAATGATTCCCTCATTATGGATCATATATATATAAATATATATATACACACACACATATATATATATGTAAAATGCAGTAAGGTAATAGAGAACTGTGCAAACAGCAAAGGACTACTTTTATTACTTCAATCTTGGAACTTTTCAGGTTGGTGGGTTTTTTTCCTCAACCATGGAGAGGATCTAGTGACTCTGATGTGTCATGTGATATGGCTGAAGTGTTCAGTCTCTGCTTTTCTTTCTGCCCCAAACCTCAGATCCAGGAGGTTACAACTGTCTTCCTCATGCAGTTGTGGTCAACCTTGTTGCTTTCTTTGAACTTTGGGATGCATTCACACTTCACTGGTTGAAATCTGCTCAAGTGGCCTTAAGTGACAATGACATGCATGATGTGAGTAGACTTCTTGTAGTTTGTGGAAGTTAAGTGAAATGAGATTGTGTTCAGAACATTCTATTTTGGGTTTCAGAGACCATGAAATAAAGCACAGTGCTTCTGTTATTCAGAATACTCCTGGCAGCAGGCAAATGATTGTCCTTGTGTCAGTGCCTGTATTTGTCCTCTGTCTTCTCATTTCTTCTGTGTGGAATGTAAGTTTTCAGCAGGTAGATAGTCGGGATGGGAATTCCTTTACCTAAACACGCACCTGAGATGTAGATAGTTGCAGAACTTGATCATCATGCTTAGGATGGCATGAATTGTCATATAGAAGTGCTAGTTTCTCTCCACTGATGCTAAAAGGAGTATCCACATCTATCTGTGATAAGAATATTTGAACCTGGACAGATGACATGCAGGTCATGGAGGTGGTTCACTTCTCCCTTTTCAGACCATGAATATAATTTTGCTGAAATCTTGACTTTACAGACTTGGTGCAGGGATTGCTTGGTTTTGGCTTGTAGTTCCACCTGCCAGTAGAGCTGTGTGGTATTTTTAGAGAACCTATAGTTGAGTACTGGTTGTGTAACACTAAATACAAAGCTCTGTGGGAGTCTGAAGTTACTGCAAGTGATGGTGGTTTTGCCCTTTCTTTCGCTTGAAGTACAAAGTATTCTGTATCACAGAGCAAGGGTAAAGCTGTAACCTTTTTGGCTCGTTAGATTTTGTACTGCTTGCTGTGGCGGGACCGGTTCTGGGCAGTCTCTGACACTGTGACGGTGGATTCGCCAGGGTTGTCACTTCTGGCTCTGCACTGGCACTGGGTTATGAAACACCTAATTGACAGAATTCCTCAGATGCTTATTGGATCAGACCAGAACAAGTGAGTGGCTTTGTTTAGTGATTCTTGATTTGTTTCCATTAAATGTTTGTATAAATTATCTTTAGTATTACAGCTACTTAGCATTCTTTGCCATTGGTGTCCAAGTTGTGTTCCATTAGTCATGCCAGTACGGTGTATTAAATAGCTGTTCACTTTTAAAATTCAGGGTTCCTAACATTGGGCTTCTGCTTGCTCAAATGATCATCTAGAATTTCTACCCCTTTAATGAAAGATAAGAGAGGGTCTTGCCTTTCTTATATACCCTTTTGCCTTGTTTCTCAAACTTCTGTTAACTGTCTGAACTTTCTTGTCCCCCATTCCTCATTTCTTTTTTCTTTTTACAAGGATTTCCAGGGAAATTCATTCTGTTTCACAGCAGATTCAGAGCTGTTTGGTCAATCCTGCTGGTATTTCTGCCAATATGAAGATATTACAGAAGTCTCTAGGAAGACCTCTTCCTTTCAAGGTAGTTACTTTGTGGGACTCTGAAGAACATTAAATGCTTACTAAAGAATATGAGGAGATTTATCCAAGCAAATGTATTTAAATTGCAGTTGTATACTGCAGTTTCTTGTAAGTGACAATAGCTGCTGGTATTTTTTTATTACTTTCTGTATTTTTTGCCTGTGGTTTATTTACGTTGCCATGTTGAAGTATGATTTGTCAGCATAATCTATATAGTTTTTTCATGTAGGAAAAAAAAAAAACAAACAACTTGACAAGGAGGAATTGTGGCCAACGGTTTCCTTTTCTGTCTTCCTGCTGTATTGAGTAGGGCTACCAAAAGATTTTTGCAGTTGTTGTTGCAGGCTGGTTTATATATACTTGTAATTTAGTTGTGTGCATGTGAATTTGAAATCTTAGTTCTTACTGCAGTCACAAATCTTGTTTTTTGTTTTGTTAGAGCTTCTGAAACAAATTGTCCTTTTCATATTTCCAGGATAAACTGGGCATGGAATGTTTCTCTCAATTAAAAGTCCTCAGCAAACCACTTAACATCTTGGAGCTGAGATTGGCCTTTGGAGAAAGCAGATGGCAAGAAAAAATATGCTGTCTGAAAATTGCTGCCACTGGAATGAGGATGAAGAAAGCATTGCTGCGGGCTGAGGGCCTGATAATAAGAGCCAATCATTTAGAAGATGTTAGTCTGGGTAGGTAACACTTCTGAAGAGCCCAACAGGATGGTTTCTGTCATCTCCGTTCTTTCTGTATGCTGATGGAAAGCATGTTACATCTTCACTGGCAAGAAATGCAGTACGTGACATTTATGTATTTCTTATGTTCTGTCAAACAGATCAACTACAGATTTTTTTGAAAGCTGTGCATTCACATCTGAGAGCAGAAGGAGTTAAATATAGTCATTCAGAAGAAAGGTTTCCTGAAGACACCATCTCCAACCAGTTAGACCCTGCCTTGCTAAACCAGCTCTGCAGTCAGGTTCAGCTGTGGCCTGCAATGGAATACATAGGTGTCCTCTGGCAGTACAAAATGACAGCAGATTATGTGGCCAAGGCTTGTGCAAGAAGGTAAGAAGGTTGGGGAAAGAAATCCTATATTCCTTTCGTGAAATGCAGAATCCCTGGCTAGAAGATGTAACTTTGGTGCTTTACATCTGAATGTAAATCTCTGTGTGTACATATATGTTTTATAAATATATATATATAGCGATGTGTGCATGTATATCTGTGTAGAACATAAATAAGTGTATTTGTGTATACAAATGCTTGTTCACTCCTTGCCTGCCTGCAGAATTGCACTTGGGCAAATGAAAAAGTATCAGTAGAGAAAAGGTCTAGTATTATATTGAGAAAGTAATTTTCTCTGCTCTAGCTTACTTTATTGAGTCAATTACAGGAATGCTGCTGTCCAAGCCCCTGGAAGTAAATACATAAGACTCCAGAAATTGCTTTATTAGTGGTAGAATGGGTTTATAGATGAAGGAAGATTAAAACCTTTTATGTAGTAAATGGCACATAGCATTTTTCTTTTGCAAATACCTATTTGCCTTTTAATGAAATAGAATTAGGAACCAACATGAAGATGTTGATCACCATGTTGTTGGGGGCTACTGCAGAAAGACTGAATTACACCTGAATATGGACAAAGTATACTAGCATGCATGCTTCCTTTTGTGCAAACTATACACACATAGAATCGCAGTTTAAATAAACATTCTTAATTTAATAAGTGTTAGTGTTGTTTTAAGGGCCAAGTGTATTTATTTTTTGTCTGGCCTACCATTCCTTAAAAGAGAGCTGTTAGTTTATGGACTAGCGAAAGTAATTTTCTGCACAATGAGACTCTTAAAATCATTGGTTCACTCTTGAATTCAGCGAAGTTCTGATCCTTTACAAAAACTGTAAATGTAGAAGAGAGTTTGTTCCCAACTGTTTTGTGTATTTTAGTAAACGTGTAGCTTATAACTACAGGAATTTCCACTTCTTCCTCTTTTTCTTGTGTTTAGATTGTGTCCGCTTTGAAGGATTCAAGTGTTTTGGGTATTGTTTGTGTGCTTGTTCTTTATTGTTTGAAATGCTCTTGTTTTAACCTTTCAGTGACTTTGCCTGCCATTCTCATTTTGTGTTACTATCTGAATAATTTATTTCATTTGCCATTTGTAGGCATTACTTAGATTGCATTTTTTTACCTGCTACAGGGAGAACTGCAGTCCAGAGCTAAGCAAGTGTTCAGATCTTGCTCAGTTTATAGCTTTTTCTCTGAAGTTGACACCATCTGCTTCTCATCAGCTCTCTGGACTGTGGCACTTGTTACACCTTAATGAGGTAAGGACAAGTTTTAGTTTAATTAGCCTTGCAGAAGTTTTCAACAGATTCTATTCAAAATACGTGTATTTCTAAGATTCTTGACGTGCAGTTTTTCTACCTGTGCCTGAGTAAAACTGTTCCTTCTTTTAGTAAGGAAGGTTATTAACTGTGAGTCTTTAGAAAATTTAATTAAAATACAACGTTAAAACATAAATAAAATACAACGAAGTCTAAAATAACATAATTCTATATGATCCAGTTAGGTGGCATTGTTCCATTCACCCATCTGTGGCCTAATGGAAAACAGGAAATTGTTTGAATGGCAGGTGCCAGCTTGGTTATATCTATTGAATACCAACTTCTTGTTGAAAAATACTTACCTCTGTTCCTGTGCAGCTCAGGGTTTTTTAGCTCTGTGTTGAAAATGGAATAGACTGATAAAGTTATCTGATGTGGTTTTTTTGTAGAGCATCTAATAACTCTGGTTAATATTTATGATCCAGTGGTTGTGTTCCCATAAAACACAGTAAGCCACAAATCCACTTTAAATGGCTTGGAGCAGAGTTTTGGATAGCTTTACCTGTTTCATGCTTCTGCACCACCGTGTATTGTAACAAAAGGTTGCAGTCAAGGATTAGAGACTGTATTCTAACAGCTTCCTCAGTAAATTTTCTGCATGTTTCACAGACAGGAGACAGTGTAGACCTTAGGAGCATGCTCTTTTTCTTGGGAGGAGATGCAAACAAACACTACGTGAATTTGAAAATGATCTAGAAGAATATCTTGTACTATCCATACTGAAAAACAGTATCATACTTTATTTGTATGTGTGTGTGCTTAATTCTCTTTTGCTCTGATACATTATTATCATGTCTAGGTTTTTCTTTCTCCTTAGATACCCCGTGAAGAAATGTCTGTTCTGTCAACTCAACTAGTTAATGCTGTGTTAGCATGCTTTTGGACCAGTACTTTCACCACAGACCCAGACTACTGGTTGACATGGAGGCCAGTGCCTGCAACAGAGGAAAAGAACTTTCCTAAATCCCATATGAACCGTTCTATGAAGGTTTGTCTCTTTGACCTAATCAAACTCTAGGCTGCATACTCTTACTGAATAATTCAATGGTTTTTCTAAAGCAATATTGTAAATTCTAGCTTAGTCAGTGCAAGTTGCATCTGAACAATCTAACTCTTACTCTCTTCATTTAGGGTCCAGGCATTTTGACCCGAGCTGTTTTCTCAAAGTGCTTCTTTGAAATTCTAACTAGCAGCAGCAAGACAAGCCAGTGGGATGTGAGTGGGCTTCCTGTTCTGTCATCATCCCATGTAACTCTGGGAGAATGGATCGATAGGGCAAAGCAGCTTTGCAAAGTCAGCACTGCACTGTGGACCAACCTGGCTGTCTCTTCAATAGCAGATTTTAGGTATTAAAACCTCTCTTCCACACATGTTGTTTAAATCAAGCGTGTTACAGAAGCTTGCTTTACCATGTGTAAACTTCTCTCATTCCTTTTCCTCCAGACACACAGATGCTAGACTACAAGGCATAATGATAGGCAGACAACTCTCTGCCCTGGTGGATCTGGTTCCAGTAGATCTTCAAGGGGAATTTATGGAGTGCTGCGAGAAGCTCTGCCTTAAGGATCCTGTTGTATATGAGTACCTTCTCAAGATACTTGGAAACATCTCTGATCAGGAGTTACTTCCTAAAGAATTCCTGTTTCTTCTACTCACTTGCTTGCATCAGTTCTATGGAGAAGGGCTTAAGGAGTTACCAGAGACAGCTTGGCGAGGAAGTCTCTGGGTGACTGTTGGCTTGGTGCAGATCCAAGTGTGGCTTCCGCAGACCAGGTTTGACCCAGCTGTTAAAAGAGAATACAAGCTCAAGTATGCAAAAGAAGAGGTGAGTATAGGGCTGAATTGGCTTTTACCTTTGTGATGGATAAAATCAATGCAGAGGAGTTTGGCTTGGGTATTCTTGGGCAAGTATTTGGTTGAAATTTTTAACCTATACTCATAGAATTGCTTTTAATGTCTAAGAAGATGACAAACCTACATGGTTACAGAAATCAGAACCTCTGAGAATGGTTTATTCTTTACTTTTTAGTTATACCAGCTGGAGTGTGAATGGAAAACATATGATTTTTCATCCCAGCTGCATACAGGAAAAAGTATTGAAGATGAAACAGTAAGCAACTATATTCATCCACATATCAGGTAACATCTAGGCACTTAACTCATCTCTTTTTGATTAGACATGTCATCTTTGTATGTTCAGGCTCTGAAGGTTTTCACTGCACAGTTTAAAATTTTTTCTGTAGAAACGGGAATTACTGATTTTAAAGTATCAGTTTTCATACTGAGGTGGCAAAATAAAATGCAGAAGCTGTGCTGTTTACTTGCAGTGATTAAGGAACTGTCTGTACCCTCTTTGTACTGCTGCAAATAGAACAATTAAAGGATATGGCCTTTGTATATTGATAAAGCTGAAGCCATGCCCAGAAGCAAAAATAAAGCCATACATCTAAATTGCAGTACTTCTTCAGAATGAGACAAGGTTATCAATTAATTGAAAAGAGATGGATTGTTTTTTTGTCACTGTAGTTCCTTGAGGCCCTTCTGCATCCCAGTGCTATTTTGCAGAGTTCTTCAGCTAATTTTCCTGGGGAGAAATTTCCATATGTGTATGTAGCACTAGCCTTTGCCTTTGGTGCTGTGGATGAATTAAACTTTCTTACAATATGGAGTATGGTGTTGACATTCAGAATTCGTAGCCACTGTTGAATTATGTTGAATTTTTTTTTGTAGTGGTGGTGTTTTGTTGTTTTGGTTTTTATATTAGGAACCTGAGATGGAAATTTTTCCTGAACAGAGCTCTTTCCTTTGCACAGGTTTCCATGTGTGTTCCTTGTACATGGTGCTAACAACTGTCCATGATTTTTTCCACTGTTAATGAAGGATTTGCTTTCATTATTACACACGTAGAGGATCTGGTAGTTCTTTGCTATTGCTTAAAGGAATTATAGTAATTGAAAGCAGGTTCTGAATTACTGTGTTTTACCAATTGCTTGCAGTAGTATTTTGTAAGTGCTCACAGAGCTGTCAGGTAGCAAGCATAAAAGTGATTCAAGTTGGTTGAAACGGCTGGGGTGAAGAAGTGTACATGTGCATGCTATAAGAGTGACCCTTGTTTTCTCCTTGTTTTCTATTTCACACAAACTAACAGAATATTTCTGATTCATCTTTTTATGTATCTAAGTTTTACGTTAAATATATTTAAACAGCTTTATATGAAACATGGTTCTATGTCTAAACTAGTCAATGTTATTTCTTAACAGACTGTTGCATGAAAGAATGCAAAGGTTGAAGGAGCAAATAAGCAGCCTTTCTAGAAAAAAGGCCTTCAGGCCTCCAGCTCCTTTGTATGATTGCTTATACCAGGAAGCTCACCAGTATATCAACAGCATAGCACGAGTTTCTTCAGTGCAAGATCTTCTGACCCGCCTTCTACAGTTTCTCCGTGGAGAAAGACCTAAATCACTCCAGGCAATACAGAACTTGTTAAATGAAGAAGCATCATGGCAACAATCCCACCATCAGTTCAGAAAACACCTGGCAGAGGAGTATGCTGTATTCCCTGATGCCATCATTCCGCTGCAAGCTGCCATCTTACAGTTGCAGCATGGCATGCGATTAGTGGCTTCTGAAGTTTATGCAGTGCTCCAGAGTTTTGTGTGTCCAGCTGATCTTACCAACCTCCTCACTTCCTTGTTGACATTTCCTTCTGTTGGCTGTGCCTTCCCCACCTACTTTGCTCGGGCAGAAATTTTATGCTCAGTGAATTCAGTTGAGGTCCTTCATGGGCTTAAGAAGTTTTCTCTGAAGCACTCTGAAGGGGAATCTGAGGGACCTGAGCAGCCCTGCCCAACTCTGGAACAGCTCCTAGTGAACGCTCTGTTGCATCTTCGATGCCATGTACTATCCAGAGGAGAGATGGACCAGAAATCTCTGCAGCTTTTCAGACATCTGTGTCAGGTAACATCTGGACGCCAGTACTTAGGATTCTTTTACTGAACTGCCTTGTCCCCCATTGAAGACATGGATCTCTTAAAGCGGGTCTGGAGGAGGGCCCCAGATACCATGAGAGGGCTGGAGCACCCTTCTTAGAAGGCAGGCTGACAATGCAAACTTTGTAGAAATTTTCTTTATAAAATGGTTGAGAAAGGAACCCAAAACTTGGCCAAGCACTCTGTTTCATACTGCTGTCTTTGCATTTTTTCTTATTAGCTTGTTGAGAGGGCAGTTCTCAAACCTTAGATGGCTTTGATTTATACTATTATAGACTGTAGAGAAGGGAAGAACCAAGCCAAATAGATGCTGCCCCTTTGATAAAATATGAGATGATTTTAAACGGTCACTAGTATAAAAGCATACTGCTTTGTGTTTCCTTAGGCAATTGTAAATGAATGGGATGAACAGGAACGCCGTGCCCAAGAACAGGAGGCAATGGAACACAGTCTGTACAGATACAAAAGTAAAAGTCATGGAAAAGGACGGAGTGAGGAAGAGGAGGAAGAAGAAGAATTTAGGAGGAGATTTCCTTTTCATGAAAAGGTAATAACTGTAACTCTGTAAAGAAATACAAAAATTACATCTGAAGTAGCTCCTGAAAATACATGCTATAAATCAGATGAGTAGTGATACTGTTTTTCCTTTAGCCAAAAGCAAAATATGGGGCGGATTAAGAGAGATATTAAGTATTGTGCTTTTAGTTTACTTTAACTTTTGGTTTAAGAAAATGTCTGGAATTAACTTATGCACTTGAAGCATGCTGTGGTTCAAGTGAGCAGTCTCAATTTACGTAACTGAGTGACAATAGTTATTTGTTGTAAAATTTTGGAACTTGATTAATTTAGCAAGTAAGATCATATGAGGTTCTCTTACGTGGGGAGAAGGTAAATCTCTGATTAAGTAAAGCAGCTGGGACGTAGCAGTTCACGTCTTCAAGCCACCACACAGCACTGAGGTGTTTTATCAGCAGACACAGCTGCTGCTGCTTTTTCTGAAAGAGTTTTAGTTGGCAGCTGCTCAGGGATCACTATACTGCACTCTTGCCAGTTGTGGTTATGCCCTGAAATGTTCTGTAGACCTGTGTTCTGTTTTAGACTGAACTCTGGGCTGTGAGGCAGGCTTTGTATCTATGTGGTACCAGCTGTAAGTCATTAGCATGTCCTTGCAATGCCAAAAAATGCAAAAAGGGACGAGGAGAGAGAAGGCATTAAAGGAAGAAATTATAATTTACCCTTGATTATTATGTGATTTGCAGGACTTTGAAGATATCACAGCTCAGCCAAGCCTAGAAGAAAAAATGGAAACTGAAGATCCATCGGAAGACCACCTGGAAGTAGACAGAGCCCTCTTGTCCAAGAGCTCTATGCAAACAGTAATGATGGTTCATCAGCAGTTGTGCTTAAACTTTGCTCGATCCCTGTGGTATCAACAGCGGCCACCTTCTCATCAAGCCAAGCATTATTTCAGTACCTTTATTTCCTGCTATCAGACTGGTGCATGTCTGGTGTCACAGTTCTATCCTTTAATTGGTAAGATTGGTGGCAATATTTCAGATATGCAGGTTTAGCTTTGTAATGATTTATTTCAAATGAATTGCATTACAGTCACAAAACAGGCCTGTTACAGGGAAAATGTGCAAAACAATTTTCTCTTTCCAAAGAATTTGTCCCATGTTCAGAATTTCTTGTGAAATGCTTCAATTTTTATTCTTCTATGGATTTTTTTAATTCAATTTGGTAATACCTAAGACCAACACAGTTTAAAAATAAATTGAATACTAAATGAAATTTTGATCACATGGAGCTGGATACTACTGTAGAAGATGATACACTTGCAGAAATTTCCCAGAAGTAAAATTTGCAATGGTGTTCATAAATTAAATGGATTAAATGTAGCTTCTATATATAATTGAAAAGAAAAAAGGTGGAGTTTTGTTTTAATTTCCCCCCCTCCAACCTTGAATTTTGGAACACTTGGTGTGTAAATCATTTTAATAATGTGCAAGACCTCAGGATCATCAGTTTTCAAAGCAGCTATATATTTCAGTTCTGATCTAATAAATGTATGTATGCAATTAAGATGAACCATATAAGGGCTGCTGTTTCTACAGTACCTTATTTTTGTGTTCATACCTGAGGTGTAACATCTGTGGCAGTTTTTTGTATGTTGGGTTACTTTTCCATGGAGTCTTGCTACTAATTTTATAGTAATACCTGCCTGATGTGAATTTATGCACAGAGGAACTGTGTTCTGAGAGGATCACAGCATGCCTTTAGGATGCTGATTTCACTTTTATAGAAAAAATTAATAGAGAATATAAACTCTAATTGTGTCTCTTTTGTTCCATACTCCCATCTCATTGTTTATGAGTGGCATAGTCTAACATGCTAAGGCTTGGAGTACAGGGGAAAAGAACCCAAACTTCATGTATTCAACTGAAAAAAGAATTAGTTGCATGTGCAATGTCTTCCTTACTTGCTTCCTAGGTGCTGAAATGAATGACAGTCTTTTGGGAAGTCAGCTTCTACTTAGCACTCTTCTCCGCAATACGTTTTTTGAGGAATTAACATCAGATCTTGTGCTGCAGCAGGATGGCCCATATGACTTCTACCAGCATCCTAATATTCAGCAAGTCCGACAGTGCCAACCTGTACTTGATAATTTTGCTAAAGAAATAAACAGGCTACTGCAGGAATGGCCAGATCATCCAGTACTTGTGCAGGTAAAAACACCTCAACAAATACCTGGAAGAAACTGGAGCATTTTAGAATTGCATTTATATGTAAATATGCATACAGGTATGCATAGACATGTTCATAGACATTCATATGTTTACCTAGATGTTGTCTGTATTACTTATGCAGATGTTTTGAAGTCATACTTGTTTATTCTTAAGAGATAGTAGGTATTATTAGCTGTCCTGTTTTAGTTATGAAATGTTGTGTTCTGCCTACTCTCGTCTTAGAGCTTTAAGCAATTTTCAGTCTGCCATAGCTCAAAGATCCCTGATGTCTTTTGCTGTTTGTGCTCCTGCTTTTTTTCCAAGGTACTTTAGAATGCTTATTTTTAGTCCCACTTACGGGACCTGTGTGGCTGTCAGGTTACATTTCTGAGAGTAATATAAAAACTCAGATTCTATTGGAACTCGTTGCATTAGGTAATTTGTGCTCCCTTCCCCAAGCTGCGCTGGTCTTCATTTAACTACTAGTGAGTTTATACTGAATTGAGAAAGCAGTCTAAAAAAAAAAAAAAAAAAAAAAAAAAAAAAAAAAGAAAAAAAAAGGCACAAACCAAAACAAAAGCCTAACTACAAACCCAAAACCATTGTGGTAGTTTGACATTTGGTAGTCAAACTACCACAACCATTCTTGCCTCTTGCAGAGGAGGGTTGCACTAATACAGATTAACTTAAATTCCTGACTGTTTTTGTTGAAAAGCTGTTAATATAGGTTGAATGCTTGTGTTTTCATTCTGCAGCTGTTAGTTGTAATCGACAGAATCCAAAGTTTTCCTCTCTCTAGTCCTCTCTCAAAGTTCCTGAATGGCTTGGAAATTCTTCTTGCAAAAGCACAGGTAAGAAAAAAGCCAAGGGAAAGTTTTATTTTCTCTTTCATGCTTCATTATTTATATGGGTACCATATTTTTAATATGAAAGCTTTCTGCTTGCCAGTATTTGAGAAAGTGAACTTCATACTGAAAGTTTGAAGTAATCCAGAGTACTGCCTCCAGCCTTGCCAGGCAAGGACTAATTTCTGTCTTTGCATAAAGGTGACCTTCTTTTTTTTTTCTCCAGGACTGGGAGGAAAATGCTAGTCGAGCTTTGTCCATGCGGAAACATCTTGATTTGGTCACAAAACTGATTATTCAGTGGCGTAAATTGGAGTTGAAGTAAGAACTGTCCTTTCATATTGCTTTTTCCTAGATCCTGTAAGCTTTCATCTCTGTACAGAGGCACATTCCAATTCCAATTTCCGTATTCATAGAAAAATGCTTCTTTGTGCCTGTCCTAGTAAAAAGGTCTAGAGGGAAAGAAAGGCAACTAGAAACTGTAGTGGCTCAGAATGAGCATGTCCAGCCCATGGTGACCCTTTGTATTTGCCTCATGAGAGGAGGAGAAATAGAACAGAACTACAGTATTTCATGCTAGTATTATCCCAGTGCTTTCATGTTTTCATCCTAGGATTTACCGAGCCTGTAGTTTTTTGTCTGTTTAACAACCCTCATTAGATTTTCCTTAAAATTATTGTCTAGACTCCTGTTAAGACCATGTGAAATTTTTACAGCCGTGGTATGCCATGATAAGAATTTTACGAGTCCACCTGAAGTTCAGAGCAAATGAAACTTTTGAACCTGCCTCTGATGTTTTGTTTTACCATCTCTAGTTCCTGCATTTCTTCTCTCATATTTAATAATATTGGCAAAACAGTGATTGTCAAGAATTAAATGTGTACATTAAGCATATGTGCAGATTATTCAATCCTAAAATTTTCAATTAGTTTAGTAGAAATAGAAAATAAATATTTTGTTGTTTTGATGCCTGAACTACCCACAACATTTTTGCTTTATTTTTTTCTCTTCTCTGCCCTTCCTTACTGTTTTCAGTTGCTGGTCAGTAAGTTTGGACAACATTATGAAGCAGCATGTAGAGAAATCCACAAAGCACTGGTTCTCAATCTATCAGATGATTGAGAAGTATGTTCAAGAACAGACAGAGGCAACTACAGAAGGTAAGTGCTGGCCTTAAAATGAATGTATGACCCAGTTCTAGCAATTACTTAGGATGCATGAATAAGGTCCTAAATGCAAGAGTCTGACAGTGCACTTTCAAGTGTAGTTCTTTGCCCTGAAATAAGGGTTTCCGTCTGGAGTGAACTTTGCCTCTGTGTATGTCTGAAACCAGCTGTGGTTCATAGGGCCAACATTGTAGGTGGGGTAAAGAGAAGAAGATGTCTGTAAAAAACATCTAAAAGAATGCAGAACTCTGGCAGCTGTGCATCATGCATATGTAAACATTTCAAACAGATTTGGAGGGTAGGAAGCCTCCATCTGCAACTGGAAAGGCACCTCATTTTTTTAGCTATAGAAAACATAACTTGTATTGTGACTGAACTGCTTTTAACGTTCTGTATAAAACATAAAGAATTCTTACAGTAAGTACGCTTTGATACATACTGTTCTTGGTAAACCTGTCTGCAGCTGTTCATGTTACATAAAATAGGGTAAAGCATACCACTCTCAGTCCCTTGCCTCCCCCAGTGTAAAGGAATTGTAAAGGTAAAAGCAGAATCCTCTGGCATGAGGCAGAGTTCTTCCAATCTCAGGATTAATTAATGCACTTACTTGATGAGCTTCAGATCCTTGGGTTATATTACATAAGCCATGTTATATAGCTCTTCTTCTATAGGTAATACACTGTATTCTCTACCAGGTTGGTCTATGATGTATTTCTGTCCACATGATAAGGAAGATTTAAGGAACTAGCAGCAAGTGATTTGTAGTGTGGCACATCATGACTGAAAAAGCCATTCATTCATAGAGAATAGCAAGTGTTCTTTAAGTGCTTGATAGGGCCTTCTTAGTCGCTGTCTTAATGCTACCTTGTATTCCCTGTCCTTTCTTCCACTGTGGTGTTTGTTGGTTTTACTTATTAATAAATTAGAATTCTTCCCCTCCCTGTCCCTTTCCTATTTTGACTGGAACCTTTCCTAATAAAGACTTGATATTTAGCTGAAAGTTTACAAAGAGCAGACAACAATTTTCACATTGATCTTTTGGGTTTTTTGTTTACTTTCACTTTCCTTCGAAATTTCTGGTGCAATGTTCAGAAACTGAGCAAATGGATCTGAAAACCCTGGTCAGCACATTACAGGCTTTCATTGAAGGCTCTACGCTGGGAGAGTTTCATACACGGCTTCAAGCACTACTGGTTTTCCACTGCCATGTCTTGCTGATGCCTCAGGTAGCAGAAAAAGGTAAGTTGTGTTAGTATTACGTGTGTTACCTTTACAGCAGTCTGGCCATCAGGTATTCCAGGCTTTACAAGCTAAGTTTCATGATTCCAGAAAGAACCAGGGTAGATTTATTATCATGATTCTGAAAAGTATCCTATTGTAAAATTAGATTTTTATTGACTGTGCCTTCTATTGACTGTCCCTTCTAGACGTTCTGTGCAGCATCCTGTGGAATCTATACCATTACTACAAGCAGTTTTCAGAATGTGTTGAGGCCAGAATCACTGAACTTCGTCAACCCATAGAAAAGGAACTTAAGGTAAAAGGAAAGTTGGCTTAGGCAACATCTTGATCTAATCAGAGGAACAGTGGAGCAGGTATTATTTGAATTTGTGTATAATGGCTCTGTTGGCCACTGAAATCACTACCTCTACTTCACATTTTCTCTGGCAAGAATTTTTTTTTGGTGTGTGTGTGGAGGGGTGGTTGAAGGCTTTAATGTTTGATCAGTCCCATTTATCTGTGAAGGTTTCTGCCCAGTAGTGAAGCCCATTTGGATTTCACAACATTTGACTGTGCAATAGTTTTAGCGTAAACGCGTGTATTAATAGACTAAGATGCCTATGCAATAATTTGCTCACTTATTAAAATGTCGTGCATTTTAAGACTACCAGAGCATCATAACTGATCATCTTTGATATGAAAATACTTCATTTTATTTATATAAGTAATACCATTGTTTATTTATTTTCCTAATAGGAATTTGTGAAAATTTCCAAGTGGAATGATGTCAGCTTTTGGGCTATAAAGCAGTCAGTTGAAAAAATACGCAGGTAACTCAGAACTTGAAATTAAGGTCCCCATTTAGAAACCTCCTTCTACATAATGTCTCTGTGATGTTAAATGTGAATGCAACAATGCTTCTGCTCTTAACGCAGTGGAAACATTTGTTTCCAGCAGCTGAGGTATTTCTAGAATTGTAAAACCCAGTAACGCTTTTGCTTTCCTGTGTTATTCAGAACCCTCTTTAAATTCATGAAGAAGTTTGAAGTTGTTCTAAATGAGCCATGTCAGCCTGCCTTGGTGGAAATTGGTAAGGAAGAGCAGCTGGACTGTGTGCAAAAGCAGGAAGAATCTGAGAACAAAGAAACCAAAGTTCAGAGGCTAAACAACACATTAAGAAAGATTCTGTCTGCTAGAACAGATGTTGCCAAGGTGACTGCATTCTTTACTCCAAATGTGGGTAGAATATTTTCATCTGTATGTTGCTTTTCACTGATTTATTCAGGACAATCTTATGCAAGTGTCAAATTTGTTGAATATATCATAAACTTTTTTGGTCTTACTTGTGTTCAGTTTTATGAAACACTGCAGATGGGTGGGAATGCAGCATGGAAAGACTAGAATAATCTGTACTGATCTGGCACATTATATAATATCTCTTAAGACAGAGATGAGGCTGTTAAACGTTTCATCTCCAAGATGCTTACATATTGTCTGCAGCAATTCCCTACTAATGCAGTAAAATAGATTGTGAGTTGAAGTTATTACTATCCATTTCTTCTAAGCAAGGACCTAAACACATGCTTATGTAGTTGTAGGATTAGTGTGTATAGAAGCTCTGATTAAATATTAAATCACTTTGCGCTTGAATCCTGAAAGAGGAATGCATTACATTGTCTTACATTTGCTGTTGGCTGACAGTTTGTGTACTGTGAGCACTTGCCCTGAACAAGCTGATACATGGTAAATCCTACTTCACAGTGTCTCAGTTTAGTACATCTCTAAGTTGCCCAGCTCAGAGAAGAAGTCAGCTAATTTTCTTTCTGAAAATAGATTCTTACTCATGTCATTGGTTTTTAATAATCAGATACAAGAAGACAGTTGTAACTCATCAGAATTTGGTGGTGACTGGGGAAACACTCAGTTATTCTCAGTTTTGTTCAGTTTCTCCAGACCAGGTGGGGGTCTGTTCTTGCATATTTCCCATGATAGTCAGGAGGGTAGAGTGAGGAGGCAGAAATCTAATGCAAATATAATGTGTTTGATTGAGGGTTTGGTTTGTTGATTGGTGATTTGCAAGCCTATTACTGATAGTTAATAGGGTTACTGGTTTTACTTGTTGAAGTTTCATGTTAAAGAAGGTGCATGCAAACTTAAATTGAACAAACTCTAGGGGTTAGCTTTGGAAATGCTGGGGAATTACTTATGTTACTTAATAATTTCTACTTGCATACTGTTTTTGTTGTCCTTTAGGAACAAAATTTACGTCTAGTGAAAAGTAAATGAGGGTGTTCTTATCTAACACCCTGAGGGTATTAGTGATTTAGGTTAGTGCCTTTGAGCTTATAAGGCAGAGGAAACAGACTTGAAGCAGTGATAACCTCTGAAAGAGGTTTTGACAAACACTTAAGACAGAATCATAGCATCTTCCAGTTGTTTGACTGTTCTCAAAACTGCCATGTGGCTGATGTGTGTGTATTCTGATTTTTCTCAACTACTGGTGTTGAACTGTTCAAAGGATGACATGAGATGTTTGGGGGTTTCAGATAAATGCACAATTCAGCCCTTGTTTTTGCAGTGATGTATTCTAGTGGTAAAACAAGACAGCTTTGAGTATGTGTGTATAATATACTCATTTTTTTTCTCAGGAGACACTCCCAGAAGACTGTCAGGGTGGCATTACATTTCCTACAGAATCTCTTCAGTATCGTCTGCCTAAGCTTACTAAAAAAATGAAGAAGATGTGTACAGCAGTTACAGAAAATAATTCATTCTTAAGTCTGGTGGAAAATCTTGACCAGTTCACAGGTTAGGTATTCTTGTGATTTCCATACCGCAACTAACCTCTGTAAAATAAATGGAACCAATCAGGAAAAAGTGCAGATATATAGTTCCCTCCATAAACTGTCTTCCCATGGATGTTTTGTGTACATTAAATTTTCACATCTCCTACCTTTGTCCTCTGCCTTCTATACAGGTGGTATTATTGTTTCTGTAGCTGAACTGCAAAAATTAACATTTGATCAGACAGCAACTAAGGAGAAGCAGAAATCGGAGGCAAAGCATATTCAGATGCAAAAGCAACGGGCTTTGTCAGATCTCTTTAAAAGTCTTGCTAAAACAGGTGAGCTTTGACTAAAAATAGGCTTGGTTTAAAAGTATAAAGTTCTTGAGCCTTTTATTATTTTTCCCAGGATGTCTAAACCCGCCATAATATGATGTTCTTGAAGTCATTAAGTCACTGATATATTTAGAATCATTTAAGTCTCTCCTTCTCTTTGTTGACTATGAGGCCTGGTGTGTTTGCACTTTCAAATACTTCTATTCTTCTTATGTTCCATTAGATTTACAATAGTAGCTTTTCTGAAGCAAAACTCTGCTTTGTCTCCAGTCAGAAGTCATTGCCCAGCTTCTAGAAACAAGAGGAAAGCTCATTATCTTGTACCTCTTTTATCTAGAACTGAAACGAAGTTAGCTCACTAGAATGAGAGCCCATCTCTCAGTTTGCAGACTATCAGAGATCAGATTGGCAGAGGTGTGGTTGAGCCATGGACACTCAATGATCTACTGATGGCAATTATTGCACCCACTGGTGCCAAAGGAATATCTTCCTTTCCTGCTGTGAAAGCTGTGCTGAAGGAATAACATACTATGAATATTTCATTAACAGACGGGATTAAAATTCTTTACTGGGCTCCATCTTTGATTTGCGGTGACATCTTTGCCTTCCTCATTCATCAGCCTTTTCCTGCCTTAAAAATAAGGTGATGATCCCTAAGCTAGTTTTCTTAAAATATCAGGAGCAGTGAAAATTCCTTTATACACACAGGTCAATGTTAGTCTTATTTCAGCTGTATTGTTCAGCTGAAGATAGCTAAGCTAAAATGTGTTCTTACATTACAAAATTTGCAGCATGTTCAAAGACTTGTGAAAATCAGACAGCATCAGGGAGAAAACCTCCTCAGAAGATTTTGCATCTTAATACCATTAATACCAGAGTGACATTTTTCCTATAAAAGACTGAGGGCATAAAGGGATGTGTGCTCAAATCATTTCAGGTTTGTCATACCGGAAAGGTCTTTCATGGTCCCGTTCAAAAGACTATCACAAATTACTCTACCTACATCCACTGGATTTGCATAGTGCATTGGCTGTGCTGAACTGTGCACATGGACTGGATGCCACGTATGTACACATTACTTTTTTACCTTTAGATGGTGTTAATTGTGGTTGTAGTATAAGGAATTCATTGCATGTTGATTTAGACTGGGATTTCCAAACTCTAAATAATTTAGGATTTTGCATATTCCCCTCCTCCCGTTCATATTAGACTGTAAACTGTTAATGATTTTTTTAAAGATGAGTTGTGATTTTCAGAGATTACTTAATTGTTTTGTCTTAAGTAATGGGATATTTGAAGAGAAAATGCATACACTTAGAAATGCACATTTCTGGAAAAGCTTTCTTAGAGGAAAGATGTTCTTTCATAGTTGTTTGGGGTTTTTTTGTTTTGTGGGTTTTTTTGGTTTGGGGTTTTTTGTTTGTTTGTTTGGGTTTTTTTGTTGGTTTTTTGATTGTTTTTCAGGCAATAATTACTCTTTTTTGTCATTGAGACATGCTGATCTACAACCCTTAGATGTAAGGGTTTAGTTTATGATATCTTTCATCAAGGCCAAAATAAAGGATTCTGTATCAAGCTGGATTTAGCTACATGGGTGTGGTAGTTTATCCCTGGCTGAAGGCAAATCTCCAGAGGCCCCAAAACAACAGCTTGCCCCCTCCCTCCCAACTGCAGGGAGAAAAAGCGGGGGGGAAAGAAACTACACTAGATGAAAAGTGGATTCTAATACTACTGAAGCAGTATGAATTTATACAAAAATATATATATATACAGAGAAGAAAAAGGAACTTAATATTACTATATGCACACACACAAACAGTAAAGAACAAGTAAACAAGGTCTACTTTCCAGAGAGAGATATGCAGCTCTCCCCAAAGAGACAGCAGGTCCATGACTGATGCCCTTCACCGCCGGAAAAGGACTGAATCAAAACGTTCATCTATCCCTTCTTACATCTAAGCTGACGTAAAATAGGATGGAATACTTCACTTGGATACAGCAAACCATATGATCTGTCTCCCAGGAAGGCCTAAAGTCAAACTACCACAATGGGTGAAGAAAAACAAAATCACTCAAAGTGTTAAGTGATATTCAAAAATAGAGGTTTTGCTGCTATTGTTTAGTGTTTCCTTAGAGTTTATTATAAAAATTAAATGTTTTCTTAAGATCAGGATACTTGTAGAAGACATTAAGAATTACAAGATCAGTGCATTTGCAAAACAAGTTGTAAGTAAAATTATTAGGTTGAAGAGCTGACCTGGTGGCTTCCAGTGTGCTGAGGTTGTTTCTAATACAAGACTTTTTGTGCTCTGTCAGGTTGCTGACAGAGATTTCTTCTGCCTGGGATGGATGCCAGAAGTACTTCTATCGGTCACTTGCACGTCACTCCCGGCTCCAAACAGCATTGTTAGCACCTGCCAAGGTAAAAACAATGAAGTAAAGGTAGAAATTCCTCCTTCTGTTAACTTTATTTTACCAGCTTGGACTGAAATTTTCTAGTAGTGAAAAGGTGACATGAGATAGTGCTGAGTTCTGTAATATGATACAAAGTAGGACATGATTGGACCAGTCATTAATTGCAGAATTTGTTTTATGCGGGAACAAAATCAGAACCAGGTTAATGATCTGTTTGAAGTATGGTATCTTTGTAATCTCAGCAGATCCCATATTGCTACTTTTTGTGCATGAAGAAAACTGATGAAATGCTGAATCCAAACTTGTTAGAAAAATAAATCCAGTGTTATTTGGTGCTTGTGGAGAAATCAGTTAATATTTTTAATTGGGCAAAACTGGATTCTATGTCCAACACAAAAAGTGCCAATATATTTCTTTGTTTTAAAGTTGGTCTAATATCAGGATGACAGACAAATGAGCTCTGCCAAACCAGTACCATTTTTCCAAAATTCTCTTCCAGAGATGCTTTTTCCAGATGCTCTTCCTGTCACTATACTTTTTACCCCTTGTTTTCCGTCATGATCTTATCAAAGTCACAGCTGATAATGGCCATGAAGTAATGGAATGTTGCTGTGATCAGTTATGCTCTACGTTGTGATCATTTATTCTGAGTGTAAAATGGGACCACTTCTAATGAAAGGGGAGAAAGTAATTGTCAGTATATCTGGTAAAATGAACTGTGGAAAGCATTTTACCAATGATCATGAATATAACACATTTAGACCGGTATCTCTTTAGATTTTAATCATTATTTATGTAAGGTAGCTTTACGGTTGGAATGAAATTCCTGATAAGAATTTCTGCAGTGGAGTGAAATTTAATGTGATTGTTGCAAAAGCTACTTGAAAATCAAATTTGTGTACAGGATTTATGGAAGATGGAGAAAAGATGAAGACCAGGAAACTAATAATTACAACTCTTGTCTGCATTTTAGGACTTTTTTAATTAAACCGTAACTTTTCAGCTTGCCCAGTGAAATGAAATGGAGGCACAAAGAATGTTGTTGTCTGCTTGTTCATCTAACTATTCTCTCCTACTTTTTCTGTGTCTGTTTTCTTTAGGATATTGGACTAGGTAGCATTGAACGATGCAGAGGGTTCACTGCACACCTCCTGCAGATGCTTGTCAGACAGAGACAGTCTCTTACTGCATTGATGGAGCAGTGGATCTTACTGAGGTATTTTTCCTTTTCCCACGCTTTAAATTCTGGCAAGGAATTTTGACAGTAAGCAGTTCAGTTCAATAAAAATGAAAATAAGACAGGAAAAAAAATTTAAATTCCTTCTACTTCCCTGTTTCTGTCATCCCCTCAATTTAAACTAGTAGAAAATATTTAAGTTGATCCTGTCACAGTATTTTGTAATCAAAATAATTTTGGAAAACAAGTTAGGCATCCATGAAGACCATGAAATAACACAGTTAAACCATTAAGCTTACAGAGTGTTAAATCTCTCTCATTTGGTATTGGCCTAAGTTAATTTTGGTTACATTCAAGTTGTTGGCTTGATCTGGAGCAAATAAATGATCTGGATGGTACTTTGAGCCAAAACAAAACACGAAAAAATCAGCAACTTATGAAGAAAAATTCTAGAAAGGTTGGAGATACTAAATCTTTTGTCAAAACTGTGAAATGAAAAGTGTATGAGAAATCTTTCTTACTTGCTGTGATTTTTCACTCTGTTGCTTGACTCATCAGTTTCATTGCACGCTCCATCACTGTTTGACATTGTCTGTGCTTACCACTACTGTAATCCGTAAACCTTTTGGAGTCAGGTTAGCAGCTCATTCCTTTGTACAGAGAAGGAAATCCGGACTGGATATTACTGATGCAAAATTTATTTTTACCCCATGAAATTCGTGGAGAGGGGTGGGGGTGAGGGAAAAAAACACAAGGGAAAAAAAAACCAACAAAACAAGGAAACAAAAAACCAACCAACCAACCAAAACACAAAAAAACACCAAAACAAACTCCTTAACTTTGCAGTTCCAGGAACAGTTAAACTCCCAAGATACTTAACTGCACTTGCTGTGACTTTCATCACAAATCAGACTAATCATTTTTATGAGCTGACTTGTACAGCACTGCAGAAAATTAAGTACCAGAATCTAATTGACTTTTGCAGTGGAAAGAATAAACAGTCTTTGAGTATCGGGCCAGGAGTTTAAGGATTGTTTGAAAAGATGGTATAGATTTTGAGAAATACTTCAAAGCCCTGTATGCAATGGAGAGAAAAATTCACTAATTAAGCAATTTAGTCTTTTTTAAAAAAAGACTGTCATCATAGTTTTTCCAGGAAAAGTTTGGATTCCACTGAGTCGATATTATCTAGTTTATTTTTTATTAATTTAGTTTAAAGGTTGAACTTTTAAAAGGGAAATATAAATTAAAACTCAGTGATTGTAACTTCTTCTTTCTTCTTAACTAGGAACCTCCTGAGTTGCGTACAAGAGATAGATTCTGGGTTGACTGCTGACAGAGAATATAATGCAGCATTTCCTCCTCAAGACAGTGTCCAACGCTGGACTGACAAACTGCAGCAACTTTCCATGCAGTGCATAATGGTTCTCGAGGAGCTGTTTTGGTTTATCCAGTGCTGCCCAAAAGAAGAGTTAACCATGTGCAATGACAGTGAAAGGACAGATGTCAAAACTAACACTTTTCAGAGTTCAGGACCTGAAATTGGAACTGTTTCCACAGAAATACCTGACCTAATTCCCTCAGAGCTAAAATACTTGTCTCCAGTAACAGCTGAGCAATTGCCTCCTGGATGCAGAATGCGGAATAAGGATCAGTTGTGGCAGCAGGTAGCTACACAATTGAGCACAATGCTGGAAAATGTGAAGGCCTTGAAAGCAGAAGTGGACAAAGTAAGACAGCAGTCACATGAGACCGTGTTTTATTCCTGGTGAGTTCTGCACATTCAGGAAATTGATTCTCTCCTCTGTTCTCACATAAGATGTTTGAAGTCATGTTGAAAATGATTGTCTATGCGCATCTTGAAAAGTGGGTTCAGGTGCTCATTTTCTGATTTTTTTGTTTGGCTTGGGGTTTTTTTTAAAACTTTCATTTTCTCTCTGCTTCAAAGAGTGAGCATATAAGCTTGTTGTTAAAATTTTTATTTAATAAATTCAAGATGGAAATCACAGAATCACAGAATGTTCTGAGTCGGAAAGGACCCACAATGATCAAGTCCAGCTCTTAAATGAATGGCTTGTGCAGGAATTGAACCCACAACCTTGATGTTATTAGGACCAACATCTGCTGCCTCTCCCTTATCCACACCCCTCGAAAAGGTTTAATCTTAAATTGAACAGTTTGTTCTTCTTTCAGTATTACGGTATTTCTGTTGCAGGAGAGATTTTGAAGTTTGCACATCAGCTGTGAGTTGTTTGCTGGAAGTCTCAGCTCAGTTACAAGGCATAGAGTCCCTATTTCTTCCAAATGGGAAAGATAGGCAAGCTGCAAATCAGATGGCCATAATCAAGAGCTTAAAGTATATACAAGAAGAAGTTAATAATACCTCAGCAGACTTCACAGCCTGGAGAACACAGCTTCTTGCTTCCATGTCAAATTGGAATGGTAAGGACAATTTTTCTCTGCCTAGTTGGTAATATAGATAAAACCACAAGAATCCATTAGTTTGGTTATTGCTGAAGATGGACTCATTTTCATTCTGATATCCAGAAACACATCATGAAACTCAAACTTGCAAAATTTAGTCCCCACCTAATTTGTGCAGTAAAAATTTTTTTACTGTCACTGTTGATGTCCTATCTTACACAATAGTTGTAGATCGGGAGTAGCAAGGAGATTTTGGTAGAAATGTGTTAATGAAAATTGCATAGTGGTGTCATAGTCCTTGCATAAGGGAAACATAAGGACCTGTAATCAGATATGTTTCCATGTAAAACTGCATGTGTTATGGTTTAAAAGGAATTCAACAGTCGGATGAAGAGTTTGTGGAGCGCTTCTCAACAAAAGTGGAAACTGTGATCCGTGTTGTTCTGTATGCCATTCAGTGTTTGGTAGAGAGAAAACAGGAAGGTGGAAAAGAGGAAGAAAATTCTCCAGAGGAAAATGGTAAATTTGTTAATTTACTTAAGTGGGGAAAAGAGTTTGCTATGCAAACCTTAAAATTTCTTAAATTGTCTGCCTAGCAAAGATACTAATAAACAAGGAAATTGCCATTTTAATGTAAGTTGTCTATTTAAATGGAATGGGTATTTCTAGATTGCTTGCTATAACATTTTTAGAATGTCTAACTTGATTTTTTTTTTTAATGTATTTCAAACAAAGAGGATGCAGCCTCATTTGATGTAATTGAAGCAGGACATATAACTAAACTCTTGGATGAAGATCTCTCTGCTGATTTGGATTCTTTACATGTGCAGAAAGCAATTTCAGAGGTTTCAGAGCTCCTTGAAATCCTGAAATCTTATGGGGAAGATTACCCTTCAGATAAACATAAGGTAAAATTGTTCTCCAGAGTTTTTTGGTTTAGAGATTGTTTTGGCAGGGTCGGCACAAGAAACACAGACATCAACGTTAAAGCACAAGTGTGTAACTTTACTATAGTGCAGAACAGTAGAGAATTACAAAAGGATAAGCTCAACAATGCACCTGATCATTACTACAAAGAGTGCCTATCGGGATTAAGAAAGATACATCACCACTTACCCTGATAAATTACCTTAATCAGCATCCAGACCTGCATGTCAGCTGGGGAGCCATGATTATTGTGAAGGGTTGGAGCACCGCTCCCGGTAACTGGGAAGTCCTATGCAGTGCATCCATTCATAGGTGAGGTCTCTGGCTTTGCTGCTAAATGGTCTAGCTTTTATATCGTTAAACACACAAACTTAGATCATTTATTTAGTATGGAAAAAACATCTGGCTTCCTTTCGCTCCTTGAGTTTCACCCAAAGCGTGGCCAGGGCTCAGGGGAAAACCAAGGGAGTCAACTTTGATCATCTGCCGCTCAGAGGTCTACTTCCATGGTCTCCTAAATAAATACATTCATAGTTCACTAATAGTCATTAATTTCACAACATTTCATTAATGAACAGATAAAAATATTCACTAATGAGGAGAAATAGATCTTACTAATAAGTATACATGTTTATACAGGTGTAGACTTGTCTTTATCATACTACATATTTTACTGATGGTCATACATAGTTTTTGCTAATGGGCAGATACATGGCTAGCTAATAACATTAGGTTTGGAGGTTAGTCTTGAGCTCAACTTTGGCTCATGGCTTGTTGTTCAGGCCTCAGCACTCCAGGGGTCTCAAGAGATTTGGAATTGTGAACTTTGGCAGTTAAATGTGCATTGCTGCTTCTGGCTCAATATTTTAAAACTAGAAGCATGTGAGAAATTATGGCCAAACATGGGTACTCTTTTGTAGTGCAAAAGCCAGCTATTCCTTTAGTAAGAAGACAATGTTTTAGGTTTGGTGAAAAATCTAAAAAAAATTCCAGAAACTTTGGAAATTGTACTTTTACTTCCCTACTGATATTTCTGGTTTGAGCATCTGTTTTCTGTCAGCATGATCACCCTCTCTGAGGTGCACCTCAGTATGTACATGTTTGACAACTTTTTTATTTTAGCTGCAGTTCTTCAACCAGTCCTGCTATTTGCTGGTGCGTCTGAAGCCCATGCTCTGCAAGTATTCAGATCTTATCCTGTTCTACCTCACCATTTCACTGGCATCTCACAGAAGTACTGGAAAATTGCTTTCTGTTCTAACTAGCATTTTTACAGAGCTTGCCCAAAAGGTAAGTTAATAGAGATAACAGTGCATATATGGTAAGCATATATTTCATGTGTACAAAAGTCTAACATAGAAACTAAGCTGAAATATGTACTTAGTACTACAGAAGGTCTTGAATTTCTGTCTGCCTTTGTAGGGATTTTGTTTGCCGAAAGAATTACTTGAAGATGAGGCTGGAGAGGGAGCAACAGAGTTTCATGATTATGAGGATGGTGGTATTGGAGATGGGGAAGGCAAGAAGGATGTGAGCAACAAAATAGAAAGTGAAGATCAGGCAAGTGTTTGGAGTTGTTCTTGTTTAATTGAGGTAAAACTAAAAAAGCTCCTGAAATCCATGGGGTGTATGCTTCAGGTAAAAGAAACATGAAGTTACCTTCAGACTCCTATTTATGTTAGCTCTTATCTTTGCATATTAGCTTACAAATACTGTTGTCTTAGTTAAGTAAGCTTTAATGCATATGCAAGATGCATTGTAATTTTTGACTTTCCTAATAATTCAGATAGAAGACAGTTTTCGGAAGGGTGAGGAGAAGGAGAAAGAGGATCAAGATTCTAAACCAGACATTGAAGAAGAAGACAATGCAATTGAAATGTCAGAAGACTTTGAAGGAAAAATGCATGATGGAGAACAGGAGAAAAAAGGTTTGATTCTTCCACTGTGGCAAACTTGTAAGAACAGTTATGGATCAGTGCAGTAATGGTTGAGACTTTTATATAACAAGGCACAGACTGAAAAGTTCACGTTCAACAACGTAGAATCATAGAATACACTGAGTTGGAAGGGACTCTCTAGGATCATTGAAGTCCAGCCCTGCACAGGACCATCCCCAAGATGGCCTTCACTTTATGTGCCTCAGAGCATTGTCCGAATGCTTCTTGAACTCTGTCAGACTTGGTGCTGTGACCACTTCCCCTGCGGTGCCTGTTCAGTGCCCAGCCAACCCTCTGGGTGAAAAACCTTTTCCCAGTAGTGCCATTTGGCACTACCACAACAGATTAGTGCCATTCGGGTACAAATACTAAGAATTATTAATAGGAATGTGAAGAAGTGTACAAAGGAAATACTGTGTCTCTTTTTTCCCTGTGATGGTTTTGGAGTGAAGGGAGACAATCCTCTTTTCCTATTGTAAGATAACGTATAGACGCTTTTAAAAACTAGTCACTCACTTTGTTGAGCTGTTGAGGATCCTCAGAATACTTTGAGAACATAGCTTCAGTTAACTTCAGAACGTGGCTATGAAGTTATTGGTAACTTTTAAGTAATGGAAAGAGTGTAGCTTCACCTTTTTAAAATAAATAAGATAAAAATTTGGTAGATTCGCTTGAGTTGCTACTCACCCAAAAGGTAGCAGTTCTTTGCTTTAAAGAGTGACAGCTTGAATGTAGCTTGAAGTAGTGTTACCCTACTTCCAAATCTCTGAGAAAATGCTAAGAATAATTCATCTGCACAAGGAGGGAGATTCCGAACTAATAAACAGATAGAGTGGAATGGACTTTCACCCAGCCAGTAACACTTGTTAGTGTGAGAGAGTGAGTGCTCTGTGTGAAGAGAACACTATGAACTACTTTATTAGGACCCTGCCTGTTGGGTTGTTGGTGCATGTGTGTTTTTTTCCACATACCTCAATTAACTGCATAGGGTGATAAGATGCTAAGTATGATTGCTTTTTTGTTTATGAAGTTAACAAAAACATTAGCTTTATCTCTTCTGTACTGAAACATATTCTGAACTGTACCCAGAAGATGAGGAAAATTCAGATGAAGAGGAGGAGCTGGATAAGCAGATGGGAAATCTTGATAATGCTGAAGCTGATGATAAACTGGATGAAAGGCTCTGGGGGGATGAAGATGATGATGATGATGAAGATACTAGTAGTAAAACAGAAGAAACTGGACCAGGAATGGATGAGGTAAAGAAAAAAGGGGTGGGAAGAAAAATATCAAAGTAATTAAACTCTCAATGTGACATAGTATGAACTCCCTTTAATAATGCTTGGTCTTGGAAAGGGATAGTTTGAGGGGTTTTGTTTAGTGTTGTCTTTTATTTCTGTAGGAAATTATGTCACTGAGACTTTGAAAAGCAGGTAGCATAAATGAGCTTCTTTTGAATGTGTTGGTTAATAGGAGGATTCAGAGCTCGTTGCAAAAGATGACAATTTGGGGACAGGAAACAAGGATAATAAAAAACAACCTCCCAAGGATGAGGCAAAAGAGCAGCAGGAAGAGGACATTGGAAACACAGAGAAAATCCATGAACAAATTGATGAGGTAAAAATTATTTGGACTACATAGAGTATCTTGCTGTTAAACCACATTCTGTTACTCATATCACATGTTTCTGAGAACTTGAAATGTTATTTATTTAATAGTGAAGTGCCCTGAAAAAAAGTTAGTTTATTTCAGAGCTAAAAGTAAGCCATATTGTATCCTTTACATCATACATACATTTTCTGATCCACATTCCAGAATTTTTGTTTGCATTAACTGGAATTTGTAATGGCTGCCAAAACATCCTTTACACTGAACTGATGCTTTGACAGACAAAGCTTTGAAACTCCTATTCCGTTGTGTGTAGCAACAGAAACACCTGAAGTCAGTGGAACTCTTCCCAAAAACCTGAATACAGTGTGCTTGAAGATTCTGCCTAGGATGCAAGGGTGCCAATTCTGTTTAGAATGTTTCAGCTAGGAAAACTGCATTCTGGACACAAAGCATACTGGTTTTAAGTACCACCAATTTATGTAAATGAATTTGATGAAACTAACTTTTCTGTTCATTGTGCATAAGGATGTGTACCACTGGAAATCCATTTTTAGCTGATCTGAATGATCCAGAAATAACTGATATAAAGAAATACTGGATCCAGTATTTCTTTGTCCCAGAGAATACAATAAAATCCTATTTCTTACCTTTGCCCTTTCCCCCACTTATTACATGCCTGTTATTTTTTTCCCCCCATTCTTTTCCTGACAGCGTGAGTATGATGAGAATGAAGTAGATCCTTATCATGGCCAGCAAGAAAAGGAACCTGAAGTTGAACCTTTGGACCTTCCTGATAATTTGAATCTGGAGAATGATGAGAAGAGTGATGAGGAGGAAGAAGGTGAAGGTACAGCTGAAAAAAATCTCTCTACAGATTCCTAGATGAAAGCCAAGTGGAAATAGGAGGGGGACAGTGAGATAATGAGCCATTTGTCTCTATAGAAAGGAGAGAGGTGGTGGTAGGATTCTGTATAACCACCAAGAAGCTGCAAATCCATTTCTGTCTATCAAAATAGCAACATACCAGATAAGAACTCAACATCACAACATTTTCCTTTACCTCCTTTTCATGAACTCCGTGGAGCAGGCTTTCTCATTTTATCCAAGTGATAGACCTTAACTTATGCTGAGAGCTCCTTATGTAGTTGTAGAGTTGCTTTTGTGGATTTTTTCTTTCTATTGTACTTACAAGTATTTGTGGTCTTAAGTCAACTGGTCTTTCAGAAATGTTAAGTTAAAGGAAATGAATAGGAATTCATCCAGCTGTATTGTTAGTTAGAAACCAATTTTAACTTAAAGGAATCATCTTGTGATGGAAAATCATAAATTCTATATATAGAACTCTCAGTATTTTAAGATTTATTTTTTTTATAAGCTGGGCAGTTTTATTCCAAATAGCTGTAATATTCACTGTCTCTAATTCACTGAAATTTTTATACACCTTTCTGATTTTTTTTTTTTAATCCAGAAGAGAATGATTTTGAAATAGATGAGAAACCTGTGGATTTAAATGAGGCAGAGAAGACAGAAGAACAGAATGAAGAAGATACTGGTGAGACAGAGAGAGGTGATCAAGATGCAGAAGCAACCGAAGAAGGCATTTCTGAAGATAAAGAGGAGAGGGAAGATGAAGCGGACAAAGATGCGCATGATCAAGAAGAAAATGCAGGGAACACTGAGGATGCAGAAGAAGAAGAGGAGGAAGAGTCACAGCCACCTGATGAGAAAAAAAATGAATCTACTGAAGATAAAGAAATCCCTGCTGGTAACCAAGGCCTTCAACCGCAGGTAGAGAGTAATAAAAAAAAGCCTGATTTTCTTTTTTTGGGTTTTTTTTTGTTTGGTTGGTTGGGGGTTTTTTGTTGGTTTTTTTTTTGTTTTGGGGGGGTTTTTTTGTTTGGTTGGTTTTTTTTCTTTTTTGTGTTTTTGTTTGGGGTTTTTTGTGTGGTTTTTTTGTGTGTGAGTGTTTGTTTTGTGTTTGTTTTTTGTTTTTTTGTTTTAGTTACCTTATACAATACTTAAGAAATGGATGGTGTTCTGTGATACTCTGAAACAAATGTGACATTATGTATATGTAATGTTAATGAGAATCTTCATCACGATAAGGGCTTTGCTTACTATTAAACATATATTTCTGCTACCTGTATTCCTACTTAGGTCCTTGGCCTTGTGTTAGAACAGAACAGACTATTTTAGTTGCAAGGGACCTACAGTGATCATCTAGTCCAACTGCCTGACCACTTTAGAGCTGACCAAAAATATAAACATATTATTAAGCATATTGTTCAAATTCCTCTTAAACACTGACTGCTTTGGGGCATCAATTAACTCACTAGGAAGCTTGGTCTAGTATTTGACCACTCTTGGAAAAGAAATGCTTCCAAATCCCTAACTAACATTCCCATGCATCCTATCACTGGGTATCAGGGAGAAAAGATCAGCACCTCTTTCTCCAGGCCCCTTGAGGAAGCTCTAGAGAGCAGTGAGGTTGCCCCTCAGCCTCCTTCTCTCCAAACGAGATGAGCCTGAAGCCCTTAGCTGTTCCTCATAGGACATCACTTCCAGCCCTTGCACCAGCTTTGTTACAGTCCTCTGGACACATTCAAGGACCTTCACATCCTTCTTAAATTGCGGGGCCTAGAACTGCATACAGTGCTCAAGGTGAGGCTGCATCAGTGCTGGACAGAACAGAACAATTGCCTCTTTCCGCCACTTGCTGTTGCTGTGTTTGATGCACCCCAGGACAGGGATTACCCTCTGGGCTGCAAGAGCTCACTGCTCACTCACATTGAGCCTGATGTTGGCCAACATCTCTCAATCCCTTTCTGCAGGGCTGCTCTCCAGTACTCCTCTCCCAGTTGTGCCCAGCATTATTCCAGCCTAGATGCAAAATCCTTAAATTTCATGCCATTAATCATAGTCCAGCACCAGTCTGTCTAGATCCCTCCGCAAGGCCTCTTGGCACTCAAGGGAATCAACAGCACCTCCTGATTTGTTTCACCAGTAAATGTGCTAACAGCACATTCAACTCCTTTATCCAGATCACTGATAAATATATTGAACAGGACTTGGTCCTAGAGCTGAGCCCTGAGGAACAGCACTGGTGACTGTCACCAGCCAGATGCAGCCCCATTCACTACAACCCTTTGAGCCCTGCCATTCACCGAGCACACTGAACCCACTCATCCCATAGCTGGACAACTTACCCAAAAGGATGCCATGGCAGACAGGATCAAAAGCCTTACTAAAAATCTAGAAAAACTGCATCCACTGCTTTCCCTTCATCCGCTAGGCTGGTGACCACATCACAGAAGAATATCAAATTAGTTAAATAGGACTTTTCCCTTTGTGAACCCATCCTGATTGTGCCTAATGACTGCGCTCTTCTTTAAATGCCTTTCAATAATACCCAGTTCCCGATGTTTTTTTAGAATGTTAAAATAATCATTATTTCAGGAAGAAGATGCTAAAGACAATTCAGAGATGGATGAACAGATTCCTGAGGCTGCCGAAAGAATGGAACATGAAACACAAGGGCAGACTGGGCAAGAAAACCTGCAGAGTGACAGTGCTGTTGAGCTGGCTGGAGAGGCTTCAGAAAGAGACCAGTCTAAAGAGGTAAATTACATGGAAGTCTCTGAGTTAAAAATGCTAAATTTTTGAATACATTTTCGAGTTACAATCAGGGAACTGTTGCCATAATTTTTAAGAACTGTTTATAAGGTATGAAGACCATGTAGATACCCTGAGTTTTCACTGCTGTAAAGTTAAGTTTAGGGTAATTGTTGAGCTGCAGAAAAATATTACTTACTTGAGCCATCTGTCATTCACAACACAAGGTGGCAGAGCATTGCAGTTTTAACTTCTGAAATTTGCTTACTGTAGTTGGTATTTTCAGTTACGATTAAATTTTTTTTTTCTTTCAGGAAAATGGAACTGGAGCTTCAAGTGCAAATCAGTCAGAAGGCCATGAATCCACACGCATGGCCCGGATGGCTTCTCAGAAGCAAAGCAGAAAAAATACACAGGTTCATATCTTTTTAATTTTTATTTAAATGTCTTAATATTAACCAGCAAATAGGCAGGACTCAGTTTCTTCTTGTTGGAACACCGTTCTCATTTGTGTTGGGTTACACCTCACTTGCAGTTCATGGTGTTAATTTGCTCTTTTTCAGAGTTTCAAGAGGAAGCCCGGCCAGGCAGACAATGAACGCTCAATGGGAGATCACAATGAACATATCAACAAGCGACTGAGAACTATAGAATCCAGCAGTGAAGCAAAGCAGGATACAACTCAGCCTAAACAAGATGTGGAGGAGGCTGATGCATTTGAACATATCAAACAAGGCTCTGAATGCTATGATGCACAGACGTATGGTATGGTGGTGTTTCTGTGTGTAAAGTTACTGCAGAATGAAATCCTGAAACACTCCGATTTGTTGTAGTTTCCTCTGTTTGCTTTTTAAAGTTATGTTTAACAGTCTTTTCTTTGTTTAAAGGTGCAGCACCAATTCACTAAGATAAATGCTACACTTTGGCAGTCAGATTCAAATTAACAATAACATTTTTGAAAATACCAAATTGACTCATAAATGGATTTTAGTTTAATAAACATATTTAAAATCTGTTCTCTCCAAATCTTACCTCAGTTCATCAGGTCTTCGGGGCAAGAGCTCAACACAGCACAGCACAGTGAAAGATGAAAGTGAGGTCTGAGATAATAGCTCAGATTTCTGAAGTTCACTAAAACTGATAATGCAGTGGCTTCAGAATGCAACTTTTTTTTTTGTAATTTGACTACTTCTTCCACTTTCCTCCTAAAAAGTATTGTTGTCTCTTTACAGATGTAGCAAGCAAGGAGCAAGAGAAACCTATTATACCTCCTGAAGAAAAGGAAGAGGGAGAGTCTGAAGATGCAGCTATGGAAACAGAAATGCAGGATGAGGATCTCAGAGCCGTAGACACAGAAGAACTGAAGCCAGAAAAAAAGAAATCTACTGCCACTAAACCTCCTGGTACATTAACTTAAAAAACATTCTGAATATACACTGATGTGGATCTTTAAATGTACATGCAGGTATTTATATTTGCATGTACTGGATGAGTTTTGTAAGACTCATCTTCATTAGATGTTTTGTAAGACTGACATGTCTGCTCTTTTTTGATTTTTCTGCAGCAGTATTCTTAGTTCTGCCTAGTAACCAGCATTTGCCTTGCTAAATTGGTTGAGTGATAGAGGGGTTTGCTGCTTTCTTTCACATTAATGGTCTCTATCCACCACTTTGAAGAATTAAAAAGCATACACTTTCCTGCACATCAACCTGATGCCAATTCACTTAATTGGTATATAACAACACATTCCAGTGTCATCACCATCAGCACCAGATAACTCAACTTTTTTATTAAAAACTTCTGGGGGGGAAAAAAAAAAAAACAAAAAACCACACCCAAGCCAACAAACAAACAAAAAACAGCTAGAAGTTGAGGAGCTGGTCTGAACAACATCTAGTGAGGTAGCACCAAGCAGTCCCTGTCTCACTGCTTTCTTCCTGAAGTGGGAATGAAACAAAACAAAACCAAGCTGCTAACAGAAACTGGCTATTGGATGCAAGTGGTTGTTAGATGAGAAGACAGGTCTGATTTGTCAGCCACACAGCCCCCACGCACAAAATAAAGCAAGATAAAAATATTTCTTGCCAATTGTAACAGAAAAATTTTCATTTTCCTGAATCTAAGTAAATGACACTGAAGCTTGGAATTTTGAATGGTTTTCTTCTCAAACAACACAAAGGCTGGCAAGAGAGGGGAGACAGCTCTTAGAAGCTTCCATTCTTGCCTCCCACGCCCTTCAGGTTTAATCACTTAAATCTCTTGCTAGACTCATTAGCTTTATGGTACCTGTGGGCATCTAGTCAGTATATTTGTTTTTCTACGTGATTCTCTAAAAGTATATTCTGAAAAATTAGAATCTTTGAAACATCTCTTATAATGTCATACTTCTTTTCCTTTAAAATAATTCTTTAAAAATTAGTTGCTAAACAATAGTGTAGTAGAAACAATAATAAAATAGTCTTTCGTCCGTTCCTTTATTTGTAAATTGATTTTTGATTTATAGAAAACTGTTCTCTTAAAAAACAAGAATATACAAGTTAAGAAAATACTGCCATTTTTAAAATTATTATTTTCTGAATGTTCTCCAGTGACTTTACACTTCCTGTCATTCTGTCAGAGAGGCTATGAACCTCAAAAAAGGTGTTTCACCAGTGTAATTTTCAGGTGTTAAGGATCTGTTTACTGTTATTTTGCTCATTCAAGTTATAAGAGAGAAAAACAATTTCCTTTAGGAAATGCTTATTTATGTGTTCCAGTGAGTTGCAAGATGTATTCATCCTATTCCAGAATTAAATGTCTTAAAATTTGGGCACTTTTCTTAAAGTTATGTTTGGGCTGCATTACAAAGCCTGTGACATGCTTTGTAAAAGAGTCAATATACAATATTGCTTCTTGTGTGATGGGTGATCCACAAAGTAATTCATTTTGTGGCTCTAGGACCAGGTGATGTGGAGCCAGAGATCCAGAGTTTTGACTCGGAGGATGCCAATGACTCTCCCACAGAAAAGCTACCCAAGGTGACTGAAGAGAAGCCAGAGAGAAGCAGGGACTCGACCATACATACAGCCCATCAGTTTTTGATGGACACTACCCAGGTATGATACCCAGTCTGTCGTCTTACAGTAGCAGAAACAGATGGTTTACTTGACCTGTGTTAATGGAGCTCTGTGCAAGTGAAAGTTTAGAATTACTTGTCTTCAGACAACTCAGTAGCTTGCTATTATTTAATAGCAGAATGAAAAGTAACACATAACTGTTGTATATGCAGCTGAAAGATGCCTTTAAAATGACAAATCTTCCCCATCCTTAGGACAGAACCTTCCGATGTCTGTTTTTAAAAAAAACTTCTGTTCTTCTAACTGTAAAGAACTGCTTTACTCAGAGGTATCTGCAGATCAAATGCTTGGGTGGAGTGGAAAGCAGTGGGCAAAGGTGTGTAGCCTGAAGACAACAGAAGGGTTCAGAATGATGAGAGCGCTAAGCATCAGTGACTTTAAAACACCACTGTGGACAAAGAATTCACCTCACTTAATTCATCACAATATATTACTGCCTCATTAAAACTGCTTGCAAGTGTTGTAGAGTCTTTTGAGCTTTTTATGAATGTCTCAATTGAAAAAATATTGTCATGACCTAGAAAATCCTAGAGCTTTCTGTGACAGTCATAGTTTCACAGTGTGAACTGTTGGATGTGAAAAAGCACGTTTTATGGAATAGTTGGTAGTGGATAACTGGTTGATAAAAATATTTTCAGTGTCTGTTTTGGTGTTAAGTAGTACTGGCTGATTCATATCGTATTGAGTCCAGAGTACATACTTGGAGGGTGATACTTTACTGTTTCTATGCATAACACATAGAGGATACTACACTGAGTATTTCCATCTTAATGCCAAATGTTGTAGCTCTTTGGAAAAAGACAGCTGAATGCAAGAGTGTTCTCCAGTTGTCAAATCGTTAGGTCCTCTGTTTTGGGTGCTTTTCCAATTGACATGCACAGCGTGGAACACGAGGGGGAGCTTTTGCAGCATGCGTTCAAGAGGAGGAGCGAGACGTTCCTGGGGGAAACGTAGAAGTTCTCACCTTTTGGTAAAAGGGAGAGGAAACAAGTCCCCACCATGTATATTCTTTCTTTCTTTCTTTCTTCCTTAAACCTACAGTAGGTGACCAGTGGGACGGCTGATGCAGCTTGAGGAATGACAAGTTATTTTCACTATTGAGTTTACAATCATGGGCTTATTTTCCTTAATCCATCAGCCTGCGGGTTATGCAGACCATATACTGCTCTTTGGCTAAACTGTGGTTTTGTAAGTCAGGAGCAGAGCTTGTCACTGGAAGCCCAATGAAAGTAAAAGAACTAGAGTAAAGCTTGGGTGTCCTTTAACGAAATGGCTTACCAAACAGTATTTGCACAGGTAAAGAGGAAGATGTCATTTAGTCCTTCAAGTGGTTTGAATGAAGCTTTTAAAATTCTGTAAGTGAACTCTACTATATTTTGGAACATACTGAATAGGTAGCATTCAATAGTCTGATCTCCATTATATTGTTATTAAAGTTAGCGTTTGTCAAGATCATTTCACTGATTTATCTTAAAGTCCCGTATTTTATTATAGTCAGTGTTGGTATCGTAGATGTTCCTAGGGTTTTTTCTATGTTGATTATGTTATATATGGAGATATTTGTGGGGAGGCATGTATCCTTCCTGTACATGAAAGCTATTAAAAAAAAAAAAGGATATTTACAATCTTCATTTAAGTGGGTTTTTTTCGGGTATGTTTGTGTCTGAAAGAGTAAGAGCAGTGCATTTATACTTTTTTATAATTTGCTATTCTTGGGATTACCAGATGTGTAAATTTATTTTTCTGCCTCATAAATCTCATAACTCCACTTCTAGCACATCATTAGAGATCCTGAAGAGCTAAGAAAGGAACTTGAAAGACAATTGGAAGCTTGGCAGACACAGCAGCCTGGAACTCCAGAGGAGGTTTGTGACCTCATTTTAATATAAAACTGTCATAAAAACCCTTCATTGTATTATTTCATCTTGTTTTACTGCTGAAAGGCTGCAGTCTAAATACTCAACTTCACATGATTTAGATGCTATTTTTGTTATTATGTTTAGCTTCTTCCAAAAAAGAAATCTATTATTCTTAAAGAAGGATGATGTTTCAGATCTTGTTTTGAATATGTTATGTGCAGGAAGTTACTTTGTTGATAATGATTTCTAAAATTTGCGTAACTAAAATGTTTTTCTCAGTCGTGTCAAGTTCCTTCCATTTTGAGTTTTCATCTGCAGTTAAATGCTGGACATACCACTTCCAAAAAATGATGATAGAGAAGTCGTCTCCTTCAGTTGCTGTGGTGGAGTCTGAGCCAACATCAAAAACAGAATATGATACTTGCTCTACTGTCCTAGTCATGAATTGTGAACCATCTTTGGAATTAAGTCTTTAAGTAATAAGTAATTGCCAGTGTAGAGGCTCAAGAATTTTGCTGAATATTACTTAATTTTTGATGGTCGCTAGAGAACCTAGAGGACTTCACAGCTTGCCTTTTTGTAATACCAACTATCAACAGCAATGCCAGCGTTGCTTGCTGTAGCCCTAGAGAAAAGGTCACTGCAGCTTTGTAGTAGCCAGGAGCATCCTATGTTGAATGCAGATTGTCACATGAGACATCCTCACAGTTTTAGCTGGTAGCTACCTGCTTACTGCATTCTCCTCCCTACACTGAGGTTTGGTTTCTTTTTTCAGACAGTGCTTCCCAACTTTTTTGGTTTTTCCTAATTCACTTTATTTCTTTCCATGATGTTGTAGGAGAAGGAAGCGGCACAGTTGTGGCAGAGGTATTTAGTACTGACAGCTCCTCTGTCACAGCAGCTTTGTGAACAGCTGCGACTCATACTGGAACCCACTCAGGCAGCCAAACTGAAGTAAGTTGAGTCTTTCTAGTTTCTGTAAACTCCCAGTTTTTGGAAGCTTTAACCTCTGTAAGACTGCAGCTTTATGTTATTCTTGCTTTATAGTAATTATTCCTGTTGCAAATGCATTTAATTTCCTTTTGTAAAGGAACATTAAGTTGTTTTATGAAATGAAAATGCGGTGTAGTAGTAGACACCCATCCTGAGGATATTGCCCTCTACTTTTTTTTTCCTCTGCAACTGGTGATCAAACAACTTAACCATTTGACATTGTCAAAGATTATGTTAAATGTCAGAACATTTTATTTTTTACTTTGATTTATATGCTGGTAGGCCAGGAATTTCCAAAATGAGATATTCGCTGATAATTCCTGTCACCACATCTTTTTCCTTAACTTTCAGAGGAGATTACAGAACAGGGAAGAGGCTGAACATGCGCAAAGTGATCCCTTATATTGCCAGTCAGTTCCGAAAAGATAAGATCTGGCTACGAAGGACCAAGCCCAGTAAACGACAGTATCAGATTTGCTTGGCTCTTGATGATTCCTCTAGTATGATCGACAATCACTCCAAACAGGTAAAATAAAACCTCGGAAGAAGCATGAAGAAACTGTATGTCAGTTGCTCCCTTGTTCATTTAGGGCTGTTGCCTGCTGGAAAGTCTGACTGATAATTCCAGAGCACTTATTTTTCTGGCCCATGTACTTGAACGTTTGCCACTTTATGCCTAAGAAAGATCACTGAAAGATCAGTGAAAACTAGCTGAAAGGATGAGAGATGTACATATCCACTGAAAAATTAGTTTGTGTAGCCTACAAAAGGCTGAAACTTGCTTAGCTATGCAGTCCATTGGAGCATTAAATATTCATCATAGCTCACTTATAGGGCTTTTACTTATTAAAAATATGTGTTTCCTTGTAAATAAAGGAAAATACAGTTACCCATCACTGTAACAGGCAAAAAGATAGGCAGTCTCTTTGTTTATTTTTCTAGATGATGAAAAATAATTTCAGTAGAAGTCTTTTTATTTAATACTGAGCTTTGAGTAAAACTTTCAATATCCTTCCTTTGATGTAAGTTTTTTTCTTTAACAGCTTGCATATGAATCCCTGGCAGTTATTGGAAATGCACTGACTCTTCTAGAAGTAGGACAAATTGCTGTGTGTAGGTGAGTTTATTTGAAATACTGACTCTTCTCCAAGATTTCAGAGCAGAATGGAAATACCAGTTTAATGCTGTAATTTTTTCTTCTTGTCTGAAGCTTTGGAGAGACTGTACAGCTGCTGCACCCCTTCCACGAGCAGTTCAGTGACCAGTCAGGGACACGGATATTGCGTCTTTGCAAGTTTCAGCAGAAGAAAACAAAAATAGCCCAGGTACACAAGAATGCCTCTAGGGCAACAGGTTTACCTGTCTTTTCCAGACAAGGTATCAGCAGCTTCATGGTTTCATGATCACTTTGTAATGCTTATTGGTTGTTTATATTTGACATAACAAAGAGATACAATGGTCATAATTTTGTAATAGAAAGAGTGTTTTCTCTTTTAAGCATTTATCTTTCTCTATACTGGGTCTTAAAGAGTATTTTGGGTACAAGCTATTGAGTACCCCAGTGCCAAATGCCATCAAAATATGTGAGACTTGAGGAGGTTTTCATGCCACGGATTCCACTATAGTTTGTCACAGTTGACTGATCCCCCCAGAAAATAACTTTCTATACTAATACTTCCCAGACAGCTTCAAAGTTTTCTTCTTTTAGGAAGGTTTTTGGAGTCTTACCTTTCCAGACTCAAATAAGATCTTCTATTAAATAGAAACAGAAGAGACACGAATAGCTCAATGGCAATTTTATAAACCAAAATTGGGAGGACTTGATTGTTGATGTTCTTAATTTTAATTGGGATTATGAAATAGATACTTCTGTTTCAAGCTGAAACCAAAGAAATTCAACCTAGAAATAGGATGTATATTTTAATGATGCCATTAATTGGTTTGGCAATGTACAGTTGCAGTGGCTTTGTTTGCATTGGAAAAAATTTAAATCCAGTTCAAAAGCTTCTCTGAAGATTATTAAATTTGAAACAGGAGTTAATATAGGAATATGCCAAGGACTGTGTCTGTGTTGGGTGATCAGACTGTCTTGGCATTTAAAATAAAGAATGTGTTCCTTAAAAATATTTTCATTACGAAGTTTATTTTTTTAATATAACTTAGTTTTGTTTCCTCTGCAGTTTCTAGAATCATCAGCAAATATGTTTGCTGCAGCACAGCAGTTGTCTCAAAATATTAATCCAGGTGAGCTTTTTTTGTTACTGTGCTTGTTGCTGTTGCTCATTACAGTCTTGAAGTAGGATCCTGCCAGGACAATTCCTGTCACTGAAATATGACTTGCCTTGGGGTTTTTTGTCCAAAAGGAGTGTTTGGTTGAAATTTAGCTCAAAAACCAAGAGACACCTATTTCATATTTGTCAGTTATAAGCTAAAATTTTAAGGCTTTTTAAAAAGGCACACCTTAGCTGCCTCCCTTTACCTCACATCTCCAGACCATGTTTAACTCTTAGACACTGACAGCTTAGAGCACTGTCCAGCTTCCTAGGCACCTTGACTCTCCAGACACGTCTGCTCTTGCTTGAGAGCTTGAATTCTATAAGTATCCAGAAGCACACTGTTCTCAGGAGGGAGTTTGCCTCCTACCTGCCCTTCACTGTGCTGCAAGTCTAGGTTGTGGGCTGCTTGAATTTCCTAGAAAACCTGGAAGACTGCTTGTCTCACATCTGACCCAAAGTTAGGCAAAGAGACTGCTTTGTGATAGTTAAAAGCTTGTCACAGAGGCACCCATATTTTTCCTAAGTTCTTGTTGTTAAAGTACTCCAAGAAATGAACATGCTGGGATTTAAAATCTGCAGCTGCTTTGCCATCAGATGACCAGGCTGTACAAATATTCAGAGAGGTAGTAGTATCCAGTCCTGTTGAACTAGGCTGGGATGCAGCAGCAATCAGCTCTCTAGAACTGGGGAGCTGGCAAGAGAAAAGGCAGTAGGATCCATCACTCCTTTCAGTCAAAAGACAAAGCCCTGTCACATCTGGGACTTGTCTGCAGGAGTGTGTTCTGTATCCCTCTGTAACCCTTGGGGCTTGCATTCCTGACTGTGATTTCCCATGTAATCAAAAGATCATAGATACCTAACTTAGTGTACTTTTAGAGAGGTGTGTCTCTGACTCTGGAGCAACTTGGGTCAAGTAATGTGACTCCATGAAATGATTGGTGCTGAGGAACCCAGCATCAGTGCTGTGTATGATGTTTCAGGAGGCTTACTTCACAGTAGCTCGTTTGGTCCCAGGGACTGAACACGCTGCAGTGGTTGGACTGCCTTGACTGTGCCTTTGGAACAAATCCTCTGTTTACTTTCCTCCAAAAATCACCCATTTTAGGTAGGCAGTCCATGATTGTTCTCTGATGGAAGCCAAGCCTGTTAAAGTGGTGACAATGGGACAATGTTTCAAAAGCCCCATCTTAGTCCAGGGTGAAATGCTAATGCAAATGAACCCATAGGTGCCTGCTTCAGGAGCAATAGAGTTGGGCTCTGTTTCATTCCAACAGCAGGTGCTCTACTGAGCTAGTGGCTGAACTCTAGTATTTAACTCCTGGGCACTTACCAGTCCTGAAAGACAAGGCCAGGACTAAGTCCATTAGGTATTTCCCATGCATTTTGTCCTTAGTTATATTAATGATGGATGATGGGTTCCCCTCCCTCCATTGTTCTCAGTAGTGTCACCCAGTACTTTCTTTCTTGACCCACTGTTAACTGCAGCTTACTGTTAATTCCTTAGGAATTCACCTTTGTCAATTATACCCACAGGGCAAACAACAAAATAGAGTAACTCATTCAAAATGCAAAAAAATCCTAACTTAGTGGAATTTTAAATGTTCTTTGTATTCAGAAACAGCACAGCTGCTTTTAATCGTATCTGATGGAAGAGGCCTTTTCTTGGAAGGCAAGGAACGAGTGACAGCAGCAGTTCAAGCAGCTCAGAATGCCAATATCTTTGTTATTTTCGTAGTGTTGGACAATCCTAATTCTCGGGTAAGTAAGGGAACAAGGGAGAAGTATTCAACTGCAGTGAATGAAAAACCGATACAAATCTTTTTCCTGTCTTTTGTAGTGCCATACAGCTGCCTTATCTTTTGTAGAGATCAGAGATATTTAGCCTAGTTTCAGTTTTTGACGTCTGTCAGATCTACAATTTCTTCCTACTGTGCTACTTACCCTCCTTTGTACTTTAAAAACCCCTCAGCTTCCAAGCCACAGAAAGGCTAAGTAAGAGCTCCCATCTTCAAATGTAATGGTTGTAGATCTGGGCCACCGGGGAAGTAGCTGGCAGGTTGACAGATTTGGAGTCTGGGAGATGCTTTGTTCCATCTCAGTTCTGATTCAATATGATAATTTCTGACAGCAGTCTCCGTTTGACATGACAGCTGGAGCCAATATGAGATTTAGCATAGACAGAAAGGAGTATGTTATTTTTCTAGTGCCTGAATTGGGAAAGCTGAGTTCTGTATCTGGTAGCTGGGGAAGAAAACTGTTAGATATCCTTGGCTGGGAAGCTGAAATACCTGTGCGCTTTTCATGAAGACTCTGAGTGCACTAAGTGAACCAATTTAAGGCTTATTTTGAATTATGTGGTGAACGTTAATTTTGTAGTTCGTGTTTTCTTCCTCTGTTTTTCCATACAAAACTCATCTGCTGTATTTATTGCTGAAAAATGAACGGTTCTTGTGCTGACAAACTGTTACAAAGTTCTGATGAAGCTTGGCTGTAATATCAAGCAAAAAGTCTGGGTATTTTTCAGAAGTGTTTTTCCTGGGGAAAAAAGTGTTTTTTTCATAAGCTTCATTAATTTTCTGAGCTGCTGCACTGAACAACTAAGAAATTACTTTAGAAGAAGCACAGCTGGAGTTTAATCTGATTTTTGTCTTTGTAGTATTTGTTGAAACATTATGAAGTAAGTTGCTAACGAATCTTGTATTGGAGCCCTGCACAAATACAAGTTGAACTCAGCCCTAAAGAGCTTAGAGCCAACAGTGTCGGAAAGGCATCAGATACTTAAAACTAAAGTGCTAACAGTAAACCCAACTCATAAAATGCTGAGGAAAGACGGTATTTACAGAATTTGGTGTTGCAGAAGTTTAAGCTTAGTCTCTTCTAGCCTGTAATTCATGGATTAGAGCACTTTATCTAAAAGGGCAAAAGTATTTAACTGCTTTGTGTTCAGCTTTTGATCTGATTTACCATTGAACAATTACAGCTTTTAATCTCAGAAGTATTTTATTACCTTTAATATAGCAGGAGGAATGGTAAATATTTGCAAGACAGGATAAATTGTATCAGTTGTCCATAAAAGATACATGTCATTTAGTAGTAACAAATTCTTTTTTACAGGATTCCATTTTGGACATTAAAGTACCTATATTCAAAGGACCTGGAGAATTGCCTGAAATCAGATCTTACATGGAAGAATTCCCATTCCCGTTCTACATGATCCTGAGAGACGTGAATGCGCTCCCCGAAACTCTGAGTGACGCGCTCAGGCAGTGGTTTGAACTGGTGACTGCCTCAGACACTTTGTAGACTTTGTAGGTGAGGAAGTTGGGACCCGACTGCTGCTGAACGGATGAAATAAATGAACCAGCATTTCACGGGAAGGGGTCGTAAGGCCCTTCCTAAGCGGGATTAACCCGCAGGAGCTGCCCCGGGGCAGTCAGACTGCACAGCACAGAGTGGCTTTGGTGCATTCTCCCGTGCCTATCAATTATGCAATGGTGATGCTGTCTCCTGCTATTCCTACAAATAATGTAAAACTTTCCCCAACTTCTCTTGTAATAACTTATTACCTAAAAAAAAGGTGACTATTGCAAATACTGAGGTACAATTATGCCTGCCGCTCTCTACTGCCGTAAGAAAAACCAGTCTTGCTTCTGGGAAGGCGCTTCTGCATTAGAACGTGGGGTGTCTTGCCAAAAAGCGTTCTTCAGCGTCACCCGTGTGGCTGGTGCCTCTAGAGTGGAGGAGCAGGGGCAGGCAGGTGGTTTTAAACAACAACAAAAAAAATGCTTGAATACTTGAAAATAGTTTAATACACCCTGTTTAATGACTGCGGCTTTGTCTGACGGTATCAGCAGGGGTTTTTGCGTGCCCCGGTCCCTGCTCGATCAATTGACACTGCGACCTTTGCCCCTCCGTCCGAGGCGGGCTCTGACGGCGTTTCACAAACCCGGCGCCTCGGAGCGCTGGCATGACTTCTCACCGCTAACGCTGTGCATCTCGCGTCATCTGTACTAATAAAAAAAAAAGAGTCGCCGCTCTTTTTAACCACGACCCGCCCCTTCCCTGCCTTGCTCGGGGACACCGAACACCCCCGCGGCCCTCACGGCGGGGCGTGGCCATGATGGCGGCGCGGGCGCGCCCCCCTGCGCCGGGCGGGGCGGCCCCGTGGCGGCCCCGCGTC